>JAHTLZ010000342.1:252702-296951 GCA_023846285.1 Phrynocephalus versicolor
GACTATGACCCACCTTCAGCTGTGCCAACCACCCCAGGGGAGCATATGGTCCCCTTGAGAATGGCTGGTCTACGGGGTTGGTGTCCACAAAGTGGATGGATTTAGGGCTGCATTGCCTTATTTCATTTATCATTTGCTAGAAATATAATAGACTTATTACCTTATGGGTTTACATAGAACTTTACTCCCCTTTAACTGCTCGTGTTCTCTTGTAGCTTCAATGGAATGTTGTCTATTAATGCTGTAACATGTCCCTCAATTCCCTCTTCTCGGTACTTGAACATGTCTTAATTCTACTGGACTGTATATTATCCCTCATTCTGTAAGCTGCCTTGGGTCCTTTTTTCAAGGAGAAAGGCAGGGGAAAATACTCTAAAATAAATAATAAAATAAATTTAAATGGAGGCAGTTTTCAGGCAGCCAGTACTAATCCTGACGCTGCTTTCACATGACCCCTAAAATCTGCTGTAAAGTGCTCGCAGATGCGGAGCATAAAATTGTTTTCCCACTAGCAGCGGACTTTTAAAAAAAATAAAGTATGACCACACCCACTTAAGTGTGACCCAGCACATTTTACAAGTACCTGGTCTCGAGGAGGTAAAATGTGGATTTTAAAACAGTACCTGAGTCCATGAGAAAAGGTAAAATCTGCACAAAAACACCTTTGCCTCCATTCCGGTGTCTTTCATTGATTTGTTATTTTTTTAAAAAACTGCCAAGTATGGATACCAGCATGGAGAAACCTATTCATCGTATTTGCATAACAAGCAGGCACTCTCTGCCCCATGTGGTGCATGCCTGGCCCCCCTCTGCTTTCTGTATGTTTATTTTTTCTTTTAACAGACAAAAATTCCTAATGGGCTTCCTGTCCTGCTAGAATTAGCTGGTTGCGACTGGGGGAAGCTGTTGGGCAGGCGGGGGTGAGCCTGCATTTTTTTCTCCCTCCCTTCATTCATCCACAGCAGACAGAAGCAATAGAACCGGAGAGCTGGAGGGTAGGAACACAGGAACCAGGACAACAACCACATGATGGCTGGTTGGGGGGAATCCGCATTTAAGTTGCCAGCGGATTTTAATGGCCATGTGAAAGTTTGGACAGTGCAGACTTATAGCATATGGTAGTAGCACCTCTTGTTGTGGAGTAACACCAAGATAAATCTGTTGTTCTTGTTTGTGGGTATGCACCCCAGTCTGACTCAGCCAGTTTCGTAAATGTGTCATTTCTGGTGGGAGCTTTCTGCCTGGTGTTTAGACAACGTTTTTGGTAAGTGAGGGTTCAATCCAGAGTGACAGCTGAATCATTTGGGCTAGGGCATAGAATGACACACACACCCCTGAAGAGTGGGAAAGCATTATGAGTACAGCTGGGCATCCCTTAAGAAATAGCAGGCAACCATCCATTTCTTCACTTTCAGAAGCATTGCACTGTAGTTAGGCTGATGAACAAACTTATCTGACGGAGTTTTAGCCTTTGCATTGGGCCATGCTTCAGGAGGTGTGGCAGAGGCATGTATATTTTTTGAAGCACATCACAGTGGGGACCAGTACTGCAGATGTGAATTTTAAAAAAATAAATGCTCTTTATACGTGCAGTGTGATGGAGGCCATAGATAGGTCAAGCTCATGACACGGCATAACAAAAACAGGCTCAAGGAATCACAAGGCTCCACACATTCTCACAGTTCTGGGCCTTTCACTTGCATGTGGCTTCGGAAACTGTAGCTGTGTGTTTTAGATTTAGACTGGACATCTATGTTAAAGCAGTTATAAATGAACAGGCAGGTTGAGGAAAGATCTACTTTTTATCTAGCATGAACATGAGAAAATGTTTTATCAATCACAAAGTAAACTGTGAGTCCAAGGAACCACTGAATTTCCAGCAATGCTCCAAGCTGTGAAGGCTGTGGAAGCAGCTCTTCCTACCACTCAGACTTCAGATGCCTCTTTGGTTTTCGGCCATTCTCCCAGTGAAAGAGTCTTCAAGCCACCGGATCTGAATCTGGAGAACAGCAACATATGGTTGGTTGAAGGAGGCTGTAATAGGAAAGGCTCTGGCAACCGCCAACTTCACCCCAATCTGCATTATTGGGTAAGATCACCACACTGGCACCCACGTGGAAGTCACATAAACTGTTCTTCATCATCCATGCTAGCCCAATGAGGAAACACCCATGTACTGAAAACCTTTAACAAGTGTAATACAGTCTTTAAAAACCTGGATACAGTTGTGGAATCCCACGTAAGTTCTACAACATTTTCAGTTGTTTGCCATTACCCACCTACTGCCTTAAACTGCTAATTATGGTTGTAAATATTAGGTTATTTGTTGTTTAATTCTAATTGATTTTTACTTTGTTTTATTTTTGTTTTACTGTATTGATTTGTTATTACTGTTGATGTAAACTGCCAGGAATGGCCCTGTCACCAGATGGGCAGTATAAAAATCTAATGCATGCATACATATATACATACATACATACATACATACACACATGCCTCTGAATCCACCTTTCCCAAATCATTTATTAGGTTATCTGACCATCTCCATAATAGCCATCTGTTGTATAACACCCTGTTTCTTCTCAGTTTTGGATGGGATGGGAATGTCCCAAAGTCCTGTTATTAATGCTTTTCTTCATCAATTATTGTTTAGTTACATGTACACCCCACCCTTCTTCTTGTAAATGTAACAAACTGTAAATAGTTCCCTGTCCCTGTTTTTATGCTGTCAGCAGCCCTGAGGAGAAGATCAGGCTTAAAGAGAGTGACTGGCCCCCAAATTTTAGGGGGGGAGAGGAATTGCACCATCCTGGTCCTCAGACCATCCCCAGAAGTAGTCATGTCTGTTTTATTCACCTTTTAAATCACTTCTTCCGAGTTTTTGACTTTCATGTGGTTCAAGGCAATCGGGATGTCTTTGAGGTCTGTGAGGAAAAATACAGGTTAGACGTTATAGGTTAGAGCAGTGGTTCTCAACCTGTGGGTCCTCAGATGTTCCTGGACTGCAACTCCCAGAAATCCTGGCCAGCTCAGCTAGTGATGAAGACTCCGGGGAGTTGCAGTCCAGGAACATGTGGGGACCCACAGGTTGAGAACCACAGGGTTAGAGCATTCAGAATTACAAATACAGTGGTACATCTGATAACGAATTTAATTCGTTCCCAGAGGCAATTTGTTATCCGGAAAAAATTGTTATCCGAAACATAGTTTCCCATTGGAATGAATGGGAAGTGAATTAATCTGTTCCAGAGGTCCGAAAAAAGGCTAAAAAACTGTTTTTCCCCCAGACCTCTTTATAAAGTGCACTTTAAAGGCATGCAGTGCTGGAACACAAACCCCCAGAACTAGCTCCCTACTTTTCAAAGTTTGAAAGGTCCAAATTCATCAGCAAAAAAATGTCCAGAATGGCTCCAAAACATCATTAAGAAACGCTCTAACTTCTCCCACCCCTCCACAAACTGTGGGGTCTGCAATGCATCCTGGGTACACTTTTTTGCAAGACATTTTGAAACATTTTTTATCCGAGGTAGCCCATAGGGAACATTTGTTATCTGAGGCAGCCCTATACCTGGAAATTTCCGTTTGTTATCCGAAACATTTGTTATCCGAGGCAGTTGTTATCCAAGGTATGACTGTAAAAGCATCGGGGCATCTTCCTAGTTCCAGATCCTCCCAGATTTAGTGATTATCTGAAATCACATACGACAGGTGGGCCATCCAGTTTGGTTTATGATCCTCTTGCTTCCTAACTACCCAGGGAGTATACTACTTTCAGTCACTCTAGGAGTTGAGTCATGGCAATTGGACTTCTTTTCTTGTGGGATCAAAGTGTTTCGTTCCTCATCCAAGTAGCTTCTTCACTCTGAGGAAGTCTAACGAGCCTATTCAGACCAGGGTGGGGTGAAACCAAAGTGAACTAGAAATTGGAAGCTTCTCACCAGCCTTCCTCAGACTGAAGAAGCTCCTTGGATGAGGAGCAAAGCATTTTGATCCCACAAGAAAAGAAGTCCAGTTCCAGTGACTCAACTCCCGGGTGACCTCACCTGGATGAGAGATACTGTACGGTATGAGACATACTTACTGTGAGGTTTCGAGGCCAGCAACTTCCAAAAGTAACAACTGCGCGTGGGTGATGTTTTTTCGGCCGGATCCAGTTCTGTGCCAATGTGAAAGAAGTTCTGACCTGTGAAGGCAGGCCAGTGTTCGCCACTTCCTCCATCAGGAGACCTTTGAAGGGACAAAAACCAGGCTGAGACACAACAAGAAGACATGCGTGAGGGAAAGAAAGGAGATTGATGGGCCCTTTCCTGGCAGTGGAAATAATGGCACAAGAAGAGCAATCTCTACTGAGGGAACTCAAACAATACCACTTCAGGTCACAAGACTTGTTGAGGTATTCCTAATAACTCCAACAGAAGCCGGTTGTTACTTTATTAAAAGATTGTTCTGGTAACTGCTGCAGACAACTCACAACGTTCAACATCACCAAAGTGTTTTAACAGAGCTGTTTGCTGTCTGAAATTCAAGACACCAAAGGACACTTTACGCAGTGTTTTGCGAAGTATGACTTCTACAGATTGGATTATTGTATGCTCTAACCAACAAATGGGGGAGTCTTTTGAGTTGTCGGTCACCTCACTGATGCTGGGCAAACTCAAATATTCCAACCACGTTTAGAAAATTGTAACCAGCTAGCGTGACATTTTGGGTCTAAAAATAAAAGCATCCTGGACTAGTAAATCAAACTGAGATGTCCAATACACCAGCTACCTGAGGATGTAGACAAAGCACTCGTTCACTGTAAACTAAGCAACCACCTTCTTCTATAGATCTTTGTCCATTTTGGCTATGAAAGTCTTCCAAGGAGATTTATAACAGGCCACTCATATCAGTACATCTCTTCAGGAAGATGTCTGTGGAGATTCTCAGTCATCCAGGTGAGACTCTCCGGGACTTGAGTCATGGCAAATGGACTTCTTTTCTTGTGGGTTCAAAACATTTCACTACTCATCCAAGGAGCTTCTTGAGTCAGGAAGACCACAAGCCCGTGACAAATGAATTAAGCAACTATAGACCAGATGCAAACATCCTGGTTTTGAGCAAGCTAATAGAGAGTGTGGTGGCTGATCAGAGGCAGGTGTTCGTAAATGAGACTGAACCTGATCTGAACCTGAATGATCCATATCATTCAGGTTCAGATCACTTCACAGGGTGGAGACAGCACTAATGGCTCTGCAAGACAAACTCCTAAGGGGGAGTGCAACCCTTCTGGTGATCCTAGACCTTTAGGCAGATTTTGATACTGAATGACTGATACTGTTGATCATGGTATCCTTCTGGGAAAGCTATTGAATGTAAGAATTGGGGTTTCTGCTTTTCATTGGTTCCGGTCCTTCCTTGATGGCCAATTCCAGATGGTAAAGCTTGGAGATATATATTTTTTTCATCCCTATGGGGTCTCCGTTACTGGGGAGCATTGGGAGAACAGTAGAACCCCATGGGACCTCCATTACAGGGTCCCACATGGACCTATTGTTACCCCAATGCTTTTTTAATATCTACATAAAACTTCTAGGAGAAGTCATTTAGAAATTTGAAGTGCATCACTACCCATACACTGATGACATGGAGCTCTGCCTCTCCTTTGCATCATCTGCAGAGGATGCTGTTCAGGTCCTTGAACTCTGCTTGATTTCAGTTATGGATTGGATGAAGGTTGGCAAACTGAAAATGGATCCAGACAAGACAGAGATCATGCTGTTAGGAGAGTCCTAAGACTGGTTAAGGAGAAACTGACCAGGCCTGGATGGTGTTACACTGCCCCTGAAAGATCCAGTTTGCAGCTTGGGGGTACTCCTTGACCCAGCACTCTTTATGAAGATCAAGGTGTCTGCTATGGCCAGGGGTGCCTTATTTCATCTTTGGTTGATTGTCTAGCTCTGCCCCTACCTGTAAAAGAAGTGCCAAATCACAGTATAACATATGTTTGTAGTCTCAAAAATAGACTACTGCAGGGCTCTCTATATAGGGATGCCCTTGAAAACAGTACGGAAACTACAGTAAAATGTGTTAGCTCAATGGATCTCTGAGACTAATAAATGCACTCATGTATCCCCAGTCCTGGCTCACCTTCATTATCTCCCTGTTAGTTTCCATGTTCAATTCAAGTTGCTGGTTGTGATCTTCAAAGACCTAAATAGCTTAGAACTATGATACTTGTTGGAATGTCTCTCCCAAAAATTCCTCTGTCACACCCTTCTCTCATTCCACAATACTTCAGGTGGCCGTGAGAAGGGAAGACAAATAGGAGTTGGGCATTCTCAGTAATACCCCCCCTTTGTGAAATAAGCTACCTGTGGTGGAGCAACAGGTTCTGTCCCTTCTAATGTTCAAGAAGTTGCTTAAGACAGAGTTGTACAAGGCAGCCTTGTACAATGTGAATTCACTAATTGAGTGGGATATAAGAATCAATCAACCATTCAATCAATTTGTAGTCCAGAATATCTGGAAAGACCATTCTCCTTCTTCTTCTTCAAGTGCCATGTCCTCGTAGAATGTTGGTGATCAGTAGCATGATCTGTTGTTGTTTTTTTATCCAAAGCTACAGTACAATAGGGAGTGTGGAGGCTCAGTGGACTAAGGTTCCGAAACTGTTGATTGCAAAGTTGGCAGTTCGGCAGTTCGAATCCGGGGTGCCCACACAGCGGAGCAAGCTCCTGCTGATAACCCAGCTCCTGCCAACCTAGCAGTTTGAAAGCATGTAAATGCAAGTAGATAAATAAGTGCCACCATAAAAAGGAAGAAGGTAACACAGTGTTTCCTTGCAGCCATGCTGGCCGCATGGCCATGGGCTTGCACAACACTGGCTCTTCAGCTTGAATACGGAGATGAGCACCACCCCTAGAGTCGGGCATGACTAGCACACATGTGCGGGGGGAACCTTCACCTTTAGGTTAACAAGACAATAATTCCTTGGTTTAAGAGTGTTTGGCAAGACAAGCAAACATTTCTTCAAAATTTTGCCTTGATCAATGAGCAATATCTTGCAATGCAAGCGCTGGAGCAGGTCGCATGATCACTAGTGAGCCAATTGTGGCTCTCTCTCCCTCTCCCTCCCTCCCCCCTGGATTGTGGGTGTTTGTCTGGAATGTTCCATCTCAGGCAAGCCTCCAAACAGAGGGAGGAGAAAGGAATGGAGGTCACTCTTGCATCAGCCAGGAATGTTTTCAAAGGGGAGTGGAGGTTAGGGTTTTGCTTTTCTTTATATTTATGTTTTTACAGTATTTAATTTGTTTTTAATATCCTTCCTTATATTTCTATTTTCTAGTCATTAGGCAGCTAGTCAAGTGCATATATGGCTACAAATTGCACTTTACTATTGTCACATTAAAGTTTGCTCTGATATAAGAGTGTTTTGTTTTACAAACATGCTTCAACAACCGATTATTTATTTATTTATTTATTTATTTATTTATTTATTTACAAGATTTTTTTAGCCGCCCCACTACCAGGTTATTATTATGCTTGTAAACCAAGGTCTTACTGTATTCTAAATAGAGAAGCTGTGCTCACTGTGACCCATTGGCTTAAATTAAGCCCGTCCTGAATGACTTCTCAAGGACCAGGTTCATAATTCAAACAAAGAAAAGAACTTAACGCTCAGTTTAGAATAGGAAGAGAGACCAGCATTAAAGCTGAAATTCGGCTTCTCCGAAACAGAACAGGTAAGGCTACAAAGCTGGGAGTTGGATGAGATAAAGAAGATGAGTGCGGGAGTTCACTGGGAAAGTTCTGAAGCCAAAGTGATCTTGATTACAGAGAAACACACAAACGCGCACACAGAGAGAAAAAAGGAGAGAGAGAGTACCTTTTCAGACACACACAAAGGGCTGACATGTTCCTCTCAGAAGCCTTCCTTTTATTCTGTTATCTAATGTTGATGAGTACACATGATAAGAGCATTAATGAAAACATTGCTTCTAATAGGAAGCAGGTGCCCTTTAGCCCCGCCTCAAAGCAAAAGATCAGGGGAAACAGAAGGTCACTTCCTTCTTAGATATGCCACATTGGCAGTCAGTCAGGAGAGTGTGCTCTCACCGGAACTTCCTCCGAAAAACATACAGTAACCCCCCGGCATTTTGCGGTTCAGGTACTGCAGTCCCACTGTATCACGGGATTGCAGTACCTGCCTGGCCTCCTGCTGATTAGCGCTGGGGTGGGGGAGAAAAACATTTATTTCCCCACCCCAGCACCCAGGAGCTGGAGCCCAGGGTGTGGGGAAGGGGTGGGAAAGTTTAAAAGTCCACACTTTTAAAACCTTTTTCTCCCTTCCCCAAGCCCCAGGCTCCAGCTCGGTGGTGGATCAGATCCCCCAACGCCATCTGACTGTTCTCCTCAGAGAAGTTTCGGGGCAGTGGTGGCAGGCGGCAGCGGGGGAGCAGATCCCCCACCGCCGCTGGCCTGCGTTGCTCCAAGAAGTTTTGGAGCATCCCGAGCAAGCGCCGTGGGGGAACTGATCACCCCTGTCCCCCAGGCCCCACCTGCATCCGCATATCGCTGATTTTCAGTCATTGCAGGTCAGGTGGGTCCCTAACCCCCACGATAGGTGGGGGGTTATTGTACCTGAAAAGAAAGATTGCCACAGATGAGAAAGGAGGGAATCACTTACCCTGTTCTTATGAACTCTCCCCAGTAATGCATGACCCTTTGACTCAGGATCACCTCATCTTCTGAATTGGACAGATTGAAACCAAACAAATAAGGCAGCTCGGCACAGTGAGGTACCCCAATCCAGTCAGGTGCAACTATGAAGGCAGGACGATGAGTGAAGATGTAAGCAAAAACTGGGCTTCCGGCTTGAGCCATCCGGTTGGCCACACTAGCCACTGGGCACAAGAAGGCATTGTCCCCAGTAGCTCTGATCATGGCATCTCGATACCGGGCTTCCCCATGCTCCCCGTGGCTGTAAATGAATGCTGCGGCTCTAATGACGATCTCGGGAGCTTCCGGTAGCAACAGGCGGAGACCCTGTAGTAACTGCTTATAGTTGATCAGGCTCTCGTTGGACAGGGTGAAACCCGGCACAGATTCATAGAGGAAGATGGTGCCCTCGTCAGGGGTGAAGCCAGTCAAAACGGGCTTCGCAAAGAAGTTCCCAGCTTCCAGAAGTTTCTGAGGGTCATCCGGAAGGAACTCCCCATCTGTTGTTGGCACAAAGGGAAAATTGAATAAAACATTGTGTACCATGGTGGCTGACTTCCGCACAATTTCTCCCGGGTCCTTTGTCTGCAGGCATCGGACAGCAGCATGGTGGTCCTCCTCAGGACAGCTGAAAATCTGGCCAAGGGTTTGCCCCCTGACCTTGGCCTCCTCAGGATTTACCCAAGCCCAGGGGCTAATGGTGGCTCCACTTTGTACAGCAGCCTGAGCAAAAATAGGTTGGCTCGCGGGTGACAGAAGGTGGAAGCCAACGGAGGCACCCCCAGCACTTTGACCTCCTATGGTGATCCGGCTTGGATCCCCTCCAAAGGCAGCCATGTTTTCCTTCAACCAACTCAATGCCAGATGTTGGTCCCACAAGCCTGCATTCCCTGGAGCATCTGGAGGTAGGTAGAGGAAACCCAAGGAGCCGAGACGGTAGTTCATAGAAGCCACAATGATGTTCTCAGTGGCAGCTAGCAAGCTTCTATCCAGGGACCCAGAACCTATGATGAAACCACCTCCATGGATCCAGACAAAAACTGGAGTCAGGGTTCTGGGACGAAGATGAGGCACCCAGACATTGAGGAACAAGCAGTCCTCAGAGAGCTGCATGGTGGCTTCCGAGTACAGTTCTGTGTGATACGTGGAACCTTCTGTACTTGCCTGGTAGCAGGAATTGCCGTAGTTGGTGGCCTCCAGGACGTGACTCCAGGGCTTATGGGGAAGGGGCTTTTGGAAACGCAGCACCCCCAGTGGAGGTTCAGCATAGGGGATCCCCAAGAATGCCGTCACCATGCCAGACGCTGTTGTAAGACGCTTGCCACGGATAGAGCCACTGTTTGTGACCACTATGGTATCTTCTTCAGAGGCACAAGTGAGACCCGCCAGGAAGAAAGGGATCAGGCATGAAAGTACATGGAACATCATGGCAGCTGGAAATGAATTAACCCAGAGGAATTACAGCAAATGAAGTATAGTGTAAACTTTAGCCAATGGTCATGGTAAGCTAGTCGCCATTTTGTCATGCTGGCTATGGATTACAGAATTGGTAGTCCACAACGCCCAGAAAGTGCAGGTTGCATAACTCTATTTTAGAGAAAAATTTCCCTGGCAAGAACAGAAGATGGAGAGATAGTCGAGGCTTTAGTGGACCATGAAGCTCTCTGTCTCCCTCTGACATCACCACCCTTTACATACCGAGCCTAATGCATCTCATTAAGATAATGAAAGGCACATTTATCAAAGTCTGGATTCCTATGGGTACCCTGATGATAAACTCAGAAGAATCAAAGCTTGTGCATTAAAAGTCTTGTTCAGAAAATGTTACTTGGGAATTACACAACCAGCGACACCATAGACTGGAGCCCAAACATCTAAAGCAACTGTGATGGATCTCTGTGATGTAGGAGAGTGGCATAGAGTCCCTCTGTATCATAGATCCCTGTCCATGTGCAGGTCAGAGTGACTCCTTCCATTGGAAGGAGAAGGTCTTTTCCCACCCATTATTGGACTTATTCTGAGAGCCATTTTGGGTCAGGAGCAGCAGGAGCCTCAAAGCAGGAAGCTCTACCCACGGGGCGTGTATCATCTGCTCCAGCTATACAGAGAAGGGAAAGAGGTGAGGTTCAAGGAGCAGTGCAAGAACTTGTACTTTTTGTTACAACCCCTTTGACTTTCTCCTTTTCTTGCCCTGGTCTTTTGCTACTTGTTGAAAGGCAACTAGAACTTCATGGATTTTGGAGAAATTACTTATTTTAATGCAACCTAAAATTTCATTTTCCTTTTTTGCAACCATATCACGTTGTGGCTCCTGTTCAGCTGGTGATCGACAGCAATTCCAAGATCCTTTTTGCATAGAGTATTCATGAGCCAAGAATACCCCCTGTAGCAGTGGTGCATTTGATTATCCCCCCACCCCCCCAATACAGAGCTTTGTACTTTTCCATGATAAATTTAACTTTGTTGTTTTCATCCCAGTGTTTTGGGCTAGCAAGATCTTTTTGACTATCACTGGTGCTTTCAAAGGTATTAGCTATTTCACCCAATTTTATGTCACCTGAAAATCTGATCAGCATTCTCTGCACCTCCTCATTCAAAACACGAATAAAAATGTTGAAGACCACCATCTCTGCCCCATCTCTGCTGTCTTTCCAGAAGTCATCTCCAGATTCCAAGGAAGCTATTTCGATTTTAGATCAGTGCTGAGCTTTGGTAATGAACTGGATGAGGAAGAACAAACTGAAACTAAACCCAGTCAGTCAAAAAGGAGATCAAAAAAGAGGTGTGTAGCTTGGGGTGCTTCTGGACTCATCCTTGAGCCTAGATGCCCAGGTCACAGCTGTGGCCAGGAGTGCATTTGCAAAATTAAAACTAGTATGCTAGTTATGCCCATTTCTTGAGAAATCTGTTATGGCTGCTGTGATACATGCCCTTGTGACATCCCGGCTGGACTACTGTAATGCGCTCTATATGGGGCTACCAATGGAAAGTCTCAGGAAACTTCAGTGGGTCCAAAATGCAGCAGCCAGATTGCTGGCTGGGACAGGTTACAGAGATCACATTATGCCCCTATTAAAGCAGCTCCACTGGCTGCCAATCAACCATTGGGCACAATTCAAGGTGCTGACCTTAACCTACAAAGCACTAAATGGCCTCGGTCCAAGCTACCTCAAAGATCGAATCTCACGATGTGAACCAGCTCGGATGCAAAGGTCATCAGGAGAGACATTTCTCCCCATCCTGCCACCTTCACAGGTGTGTCTCATAAAAACACATGAAAGGGCCTTTCTCTGTTGCTGCTCCCAGACTTTGGAACTCCCTCCCACTGGAGCCCAGGACTGCCCGTCTCTGCGGTCATTCCGGAAACAGGCAAAGACCTTCCTCTTCAGGCAAGCTTTCCCTGAATGAGGGTCTATTTACTATGTGACTTTTATATTGATTACCATACATGACTGCATTGTCTGATTTCATGAGAACGACACACCAGCCTGCCTCCTGATACCATCATCTGGTGTATTCCGTCTCACTGAAAAAGATTCTCAGTGCCTGATAAGCTACATCCTCTATCAAGATTGCATTTTTGCTGCAATGCTTTGATAAAGATAGCAAGTTGCTATTAAAAGCTTAGCTTACATTTTTTGTCCTAGTAGTGACCAATAAAGGTATCACCTAGCCTACTTTTGAATAAGAACAGTGATTTCCATGGTTGTTGTGAGTTTTTCGGGCTGTTTGGCCATGTTCTGGAAGTTTTTCTTCCTGATATTTTGCCAGTTTCTGTGGCTAGCATCTTCAGAGGGCAAGGAGCTCAGGGAACTAGGATTTCCATGTTAGTTTCCACCCCTCATAATGATTTTTTTCTTTTTGTGTGCTCTTTGTAGCTTTATTGTTACATTTTAATGTTTTCAGATGCTGCTCCTAATTCCCTGTTCTTAATCTGAATATGTCTTAAATATTCTGGGCTGTATATTGTCCCTCTTTATTGTAAGCCACCTTGGGTCCTTTTCCAAGGGGAAAGTGGGGTAAAAATATTCAAAATAAATAAAAATAAATTACATCTATAGATTTCTCACCATCTAATAGGGAGGTTACCTCATCAAAATAGAGATAAGATTATTCTGGCAGGATTTGTTCATGAGAACTCCACAATGGCTTCCAGTTATCACTGTATGGCTTTCAAGCTGCTTATAGAGACTGACCATTTTGTATTGAATCCAGGCTGATGGGTCCATATTTTTTTTTGTGGGTCAGTCACCATCGCTCACAAATATATTCCCCATGATTTTCTATTACCTCTTCCATCTTCTGTTCTTGCCAAGGAAAATCCAGAAAATCTATACCAGTGGCGGCGGCGAACCTTCAGCACTCCAGATGTTTTGGACCACAGCTCCCATAGTCCTTTGTCATGGGCAGCCTATGCTCAGAATTCTGGGAGTTGTGGTCCAAAACATCTGGAGTGCTGAAGGTTCGCCACCACCGATCTACACCATCCCTTTGATTTCGTTGTTTTGGCAGCCCCCTGGAAGCATCCCTTGCAAGGGTGAAAGAAGGAGCCACGTATCTTGTGGTAAGAGCCATCAGCAGCCACTAGAGGGAAGTTTGATATTATTCCCAGAATCTACACATCTTTAAACCCACAGCAAGAACCAGTCTCTCCTGGTGCGGTTGTAAACCTTGCAAAGAGCAACTGGAGGAAAGAGGGAATCACTCTTGTCTTCTTTTACTGACATGTCCCTCCAGGAGATTATTTTCCTGAAAAATCTTTCAGGAAACATAATGGGATTTCTCAGAAGGTTCACAGTCATTCTTTTTTTTTTTGTGGAAAAAGTTGACGTTTGACTGCAGGAAAAGATAAAAGGCGTATGGCATAATAACTCTTCAGATTTCTTCAGTTTGTACATTCTGATGAAGTGAATTCTGGCCCATGGGGTATTAATTATGTTCCATCAAGCTGGAACTGACTTACAGTACAGTGATCTTAAAAGGGCTTTTCAGGGAAATGAGATATTTTAGGAATTGTTTTACCAATTCCATTCCCACAGTGAGTTTCCATGACCAAGTCTGGATTCAAATCCTGGTTCCCCAGAGTCCTAGGTCCACTACACTGGGTACCCCCACAAAATACCATGTGGCAATAAATATGTCACTTCAAGAGGTGACAACAGTTTGGGCAGTAATCTGCTCAGTCATTTCACTCAGAGAGAGCTACAACTGTAAAAGCTGCTTTTGGCCCCCAGCAACCAGACAAGACACATGATCAGATATTCACACATATTCACACTTGTCAGGTTGTCTCAGCAGCTTCCATCACTGGAGTTCTGCGCATCTCAGTATTGAACAGCATACTGGCCTTTGTTGTGTTTTGATTTTTGTGTGTTGTTTCTTATGCCAGCAATCCATCCCACCTTTTGGGGTCCCTGGCAGGGGCTAATAGTTTTCTTATGCAGGTAGAATCACTTTGTTATGGTTCCCTTTCAGCATTTGAACAAAAACGAACCCCTTACCTACCTTATCTGGAAGTTGAATCATGGCAACTGGACTTCTTTTCTTGAGAGATTGAAACATTTCGCTACTCATCCAAACAGCATTGTCAGACTGACAAAGCTGTTTGGATGAGCAGTGAAACGTTTCAGTCTCTCAAGAAAAGAAGTCCAGTTGACATGATTCAGCTTCCAGATAAGCTCACCTGGATGACGGAGAATCTTCACAGACCTTACCTACCTTCTTCACTTAACCTGTTATAAGGTCAAACTACATACAGTATTAGTACATTGAAAGCTTCCTTCCACAAAGGTGGAGACAGAAGATGATGCAGGAAATTTGTGTTTACATCCTTCTAGCCCACTGTGGAATTAGTGGATCAGCAAGCCAGTTCAGCACCAGTAACAGAGAAGGGTTTTTATTAAATTGCAACTTTCTGCTCTTTTTCCAAGGAGGGCGATTTTTATTTTTTTTTATTTTTTTTATTCCACTTTAAAAGGAAAAAGATTAAAATAGAGTTGCTTGAGGTACAATGGCTGTTTCCTGCCCTGACGCCACCCAATCCTTGCACGTGGATGCAAGGATCACAGCAAATGACACACCACACCACACCACAAAATGACCCTGCATTGCCCCAATCCTGCCTGGGACAGTTTGGCCCACCAGCTGCACTCTACATTACCACTTGTTTCAGAATTGGCATGTCTCTGAATACTCACTGCTGGAGAAAATGAACAGAGTGGGTGGGTGGGAATAAGTGCTATTGATCCATCTACTGTTTGTTGTCTTCTCAGTGACATCTAG
Source organism: Phrynocephalus versicolor (assembly GCA_023846285.1). Taxonomy (NCBI): domain Eukaryota; kingdom Metazoa; phylum Chordata; class Lepidosauria; order Squamata; family Agamidae; genus Phrynocephalus; species Phrynocephalus versicolor. The sequence continues at coordinate 267,685 of JAHTLZ010000342.1, forward strand.
TTGGCTTTTCTGGGATCAGAGTACAGTACTAGACTGACTAGCCTTTTCAGACTAACTTAGATTTTTCTTGCCAGAGTCTATGCTTGTCTGTATGGATGCTGTTGCTGTGTTTTATTTTTTATTTTTTATTTTTTTGCGGGTTGTTTTCTTTGTAGGCAAGTTGTTTTTTCTTCACAATTTGTTGTATACCGCCCAGAGTTTGTGAGGGAAAGTTAATAAGTACAAATATAAATAAATAAATAAATAAATAAATAAATAAATAAATAAATAAATAAATAAAAGGACTCAGGTATGAGAAGGGACCTTCCCCAGCAGCTAAGATAAGATAAGATAAATCTTTATTGATCCCACATCTGGGGAAATTTACTTGTTACACAGCTCCCAATATAAAAAAAACCAAGTAAAGATGGCTAGGTGTACTTACCCTTCCAAAAACCCAAAGGAAAACCAACCGGAGCTTCAAAGAATTACATTTTCTAGAGTCTCAAGGAATACCTTTTCCTGTCCCATTAATCAACCGCTAAGGTTTTTTCTATAGCATACAATCGGACACAAAATTGTGTAGTCAGAAGCTGTATTTAAGTGACACTGGTTGTCTTTTAAGTTCTTGCCACATTTGTAACGTATTAGGGTCGTTTCCCTCCAACTCTCAAGCTTCACATCGGGCAGCTCACAAAAAGCACCCAGAACATTTTGCGTCCAATTGCACACAAACACAGAACAAAACTATAGCACGCTCACCATCACGTGGTTTTGTCTCCTAGGCATTTCGATGGCAGTGGCAGAGAAGAAAGGATGAAGAAACTCACCTCTCATGTCCATTGAGGGTTTGAGATTCTCAGCCCAGTCAGCAGTTCAGTCAGTAATAGCTAGATTAAGCACAAGCCAATAATATCTGGAAGGAATAAACAGCCAATCGGAAGTTATATCCTTCCTTATTTGCTCCTGAATCAACATCATACATTCCCACAGAGGTGACATAATCATATGTGACCGAATGGGCCCCCAAAAGCAAGGTCAGCATCTTGGAAAAACAAATGTCCTGCTCGATTAAGGACCAGGGACTATCTTAAAATGAAATGACACCTCAGTGGGAAGTCATGTCTCAACTCCATATTAGGATGACATTGGATATTCATAGAATCATCTCCACTCCATGTTAGGAGTACATTGGATATTCATAGAATCACAGAATCATTGTAGGGTTGGAAGGTACCTTGGAGGTCTTCTACTCTAACCCCCGGCCCAAGGCAGGAGACCTCATGCCATCCTGGACAGATGGCTGTCCAATCTTTTCTTGAAAACCTCCAGCGATGGGGCACCCACAACGTCAGGAGGCAAGCTGGTCCATTGGGAGACAAACTTTCCCCTGTTTAATGTCTCTCACTTTCATGAAATTTCTCCTTATTTCTAGGTTGGTAGATGAGTTTCCGCCCATTGGTTCTTGTCCTACACTCAGGTGCAGTTGAGAGTAAACCAGTGCCCTCTTCCCTGGGGCAACCCTTCAGGTATTGGAAGACTGCTGTCATGTCTCCTCTCAGTCTTCTCTTCGTCAGGCTAAACACGCCTAGTTCTTTTAGCCGTTTAGAATTCATTGAACCTGATCCCCAAAGTTTGTTGTAGCCTGGGGTGTCATGGAAGATTGCCGGAAAATCTGCTTTTGGTAAGGCAGAGAAAGACAGAGTGCAAGGCATTAGGTGTAATATTGGATTGGATGGTAGGAATCTGGTTCAGGTCCCCACATAGTGACCCTGTACCACTCACCCTTTCTCAAACCTTACTACCTCACAGGATTGTTGTGGAATCGAGATGAGGAGACCCACATGTGCTGCCTTCCACTCGTCAGAGGAAAAGAGGGATAGAAAATTAACTTAAATATGAAGAAACAGACAGTGTGGTGTAATAGATAGAGTGACCAACTCCAAGGCCGCAGTCATATCTGCGTTTTCTCCGTAGTTTCCCTTCGGCTAACTGCGCATAAAAAGATCGCGTCCTAACCGCGAAGAGAAGTAAATTCCGTCCTGGCCGACCACACCCCTTGAACAGCAGTTTCAGCGAAGTTTCAATAACCACCGCCAAGGGCTGGATTTAGAAACTTTGCTCGAAAATGCTTACTTATTTGCTTCTGTAAGCACGACAGGACACAGAAAATATGCAGTAAAATCAGTTGTTCCCCTTTTTCGACAGCTTCCCGTGGAAAAATGTGAAGTAGACAGGTAGAGACGGAACCAGAATAGCAAAATATGATGCAGAAGAGAGGACACTAACTGCACATTAAAAACCACATGACCGCCCAGAAAAAATATACGCATGAAATTTATATACACAGAGAACACTGGTGTGACCGCGGCCGAATTCATCTCAAGAGACTTTGATTCAAATTCCTACTAGGTCATAAGAGTTAGCAGGGGGAATTAGGGCTGGTAAAACCATTCCTTAAATATCTCGCATATCTTGGAAATCCTTATTAGGATCACCATGAACAGGAAACATCTCAAACACAAATTAAGGCGGGGGGGGCGGAAGCAGCTATCAACATGTCCAAGGGTCCCCTCCTTTCCCCCAATGGGCAATTGTAAGGAGCAGAAATGTAACTATTAACACGTTTTCAAAAAGTCACCAGGATTTGTGTTTTTTCTTTCTTTCCAACCAGTAGGAAACACAGTCACCAAGGTCATTTATAGAACTGCTACCACCTGCTTATCAGCAAGAGTAGTTTCTAAACTCTCTTGTTGCCAGAGAAAAAGCCCAAACATGTGATAGCACTGGGAATTTTAACAGCTGTTTTGTCTCCTGTCTGAAGCATACCACTGCAGGTGAGAATGTCCTGTGAGCATTAAGCGCCAGCACAAAATATAGTATCAAGGTCCAGTCAATCACACTGAACAAATTCTTTATTTTAATTGAGCTGGGATGAGGGCTATGCTGTTATGCCAACACAAAGGGAGATACGAATGGGCATTTCGGCCTCAGGCTCACAAATAATATGGGAGGCTTTGCCTACCATGTGCCCTGACATGGCTCGCCAGGGGGCTGTTGTGTATTGATCTGTAATTGCTGGTTGAGTAACTGCCTCCCTGTTCAAAAGGGAACAGGCCTATTGGTTGATTATAGTTGCTGCATTTGGATCTTCAATCCTATTGGTTCCCGCCAAAAGGCAGCCTTGTGATTGGTTGTAATTGTTCCCTCCAAAATGTATCTTTTCCTAGCCAGTCCGGGCCCCTATAAATGTAACCTCCTCTCCCCAGTCCCCAGTCTTGTCTCTCCCTGATTAAAGAGCTGTTCACTAGAAGCTGTTTCCAGCCTGCTTTGTCTCAGAGCTGAAATCACTGCTGAATCACTAACCCCACGCTACAATACTGGCGACGAGGATGGGATACGGAATGCTGAGTAGCAGAGGCTCATCACGCTGACTCAGAGTCCGGATTGCAGCAGAGACAAGACTCACCTGCTGGCTAGAAGACGACCCTGCCCGCCTGGAGAATGGAAAGTCCACGGGTCTTGGAGCCCTTCCAGCTGTCCGAGCCTCACACTTGGGAGGACTATGTGGAGCGTTTCGAGTTCTTTGCGGTGGCTCAAGGAATCACAGATGCCAGCAAAAGAAGGGCCACGTTCCTGAGTTGCTGTGGGCGAGATACCTTCATGTTGGCCAAGGCATTGCTCGCCCCAGCAAAGCTGAGTGAGACAGCACTCACAGACATTTTCGCCCGGCTGGCAAGCCATTTGGCACCAACCAGAACCCAGATGGCCTGGCGGATGGAGTTCCAGAAAAGGCAGCAGTAAGCCGGAGAATCTGTGGCTGCATTCCTGGCAGGACTCCAGGAGCTTGCTCAGCACTGTGGCTTCCCAAATCTTGAAGACACGCTCTTGAATCAATTTGTTGGGGGGCTCTGCAGCAAAAAAGCCCGAAGGCGCATTGTGGCAAAGGAAGATGTCACCCTTGCCTCCGCCTTGAAAGAGGCCTCTGCCACAGAGAATTATGAGCAGGAAGAGCTCAATGCCAGTGGCAAGACCACGAAGCTGCGGGTAGAGGCTGCCCATGCCATGGATGAGCCAGAGGCTAGTCCAAGCCAGAGCCCAGTCCGGGGTGTCGAGTTGGTGCGTCAGGCGGATGCACGGCCCAAAGATCGCCGAGGCGCTTGCACAGGCTGTGGCGGACACCATGAGCAGAAGAGCTGCCGTTTTCGTGATGCTACGTGCTGGGCTTGCGGTAAGACAGGACACATCGACCGGGTCTGTCGGTCAGTGGCATCTGCAACAACGGAATCACCTAGATCAACGTGTCGCAGATCATCCACCACGACTCATCTCCTGGACGACTGCAATTATCTCACAGAGATCAACGGAGAGATCGTGCAGTTTCCGGCGCAGGGCAAACCATCCATCAGAGTGAAGATCGAAGGTCGACCGTGCGACATGGAGGTGGATTCCGGATCTGGATTCACCATCGTCTCAGACCAGACTGCAAGGGGGCTCTTTCCTGGGGGTAAGTTCCCCTCTCTGGAACCATTCCCAGCAACCTTGCAATCATACACGGTGGGCCGCATCCACATTCTAGGAATGTGTGCTGTGAGGGTACAATTCCGGGAGAAACAGGCTGTGCTTAAATTGGTGATTGCACAGGGGAGTCGCCCCAGTCTTTTGGGTACTGACTGGTTTCCTGCCTTGGGGCTGAGTATATCAGGGCTCAACTCAGTCCAAACTTCCCCAGAGTTGGGCGAGGTATTAGGCCAAGAATTTGCTGAACTCTTCAATGGAAAGCTGGGTTGTTATAAGGGCCTCCAATTGACTTTGAGCTGGACCCCAGGGTGGCTCCAATCCGACTCAAGCCAAGGCGAGTGCCTTTTGCGCTGCAACCCAAAATTGAGGCGGAGCTGGACAAATTGGTCAAACAGGGAGTTCTTTCACCTGTGGACTCTTCTAAGTGGGAGACTCCTATCGTCACACCCCTTAAGGCGAATGGGGAAGTGAGGATTTGTGCAGACTACAAATGTACTATCAACAAGGCACTCAGGGGAAATGCATACCCCATTCCAGTCGTCTCACAGCTGTTGGCAAAATTGGCTGGGGGGGAAATTTTCGCCAAACTTGATCTGGCTCAAGCTTACCAACAGCTGCCAGTGACTCCGCAATCGGCGGAAGCACAAACAATCGTAACACACAAAGAGGCTTTCAGAGTCAACAGATTACAGTTTGGAATTTGTGTGGCTCCAGGAATTTTTCAAGGGTTAATGGAGCGCCTGTTAAGGGGTCTGCCAGGGGTCTTGCCATTTTTTGATGATGTTCTGATTGCTGGGAAAGACCCCCAGGAACTAGTGGGGCGTATCCGTGCTGTGTTACTCAAATTTAAGGAGGTGGGGCTGCAGCTAAAAAAGAAAAAATGCAGTTTTGGGGTGCCATCTGTGGATTTTTTGGGGTTTAAAATTGATGCAACGGGCATCCACCCCACTGACTCTAAAATTAAAGCCATTACTGAGGCACCACGCCCACGGAACAAGACGGAGTTACAGTCATTCCTGGGACTTATTAACTTTTACCATTCATCCCTTGAAGATGGCAGGGTCTGGCGTAGGCATGTGGACCAACTGAGGCGCAGAGCGCCCAGTAGAGTTGGTACCGGTATGGGTGAATTGCAGCCTGAGAGTGACACTACCCCCATTAATGAGCCCCAGCTGCAAGACCAGAGCGGAGATGCCCCAGGAATGCAGGTACCAGTGGCGTCAGCAAATGAATCTACTCCTGCAGGTCCTCATGGTGCCGAGGAACAGATCAGGGACACTGAGCTGTCTGAAACCCCCTCCGTTTCAGACGAAACGATTACAGTAGACTCTCCACCACAGTCACTGCCTGCTGAAGCCCCTGCAACACCCGTAATCAGGAGATCAACCAGAAGTCGCAGGGCCCCACAATATCTAAAGGATTACGTGTGCTGTGCCCACCAGGGGGGGAGGGGTGTTGTGTATTGATCTGTAATTGCTGGTTGAGTAACTGCCTCCCTGTTCAAAAGGGAACAGGCCTATTGGTTGATTATAGTTGCTGCATTTGGATCTTCAATCCTATTGGTTCCCGCCAAAAGGCAGCCTTGTGATTGGTTGTAATTGTTCCCTCCAAAATGTATCTTTTCCTAGCCAGTCTGGGCCCCTATAAATGTAACCTCCTCTCCCCAGTCCCCAGTCTTGTCTCTCCCTGATTAAAGAGCTGTTCACTAGAAGCTGTTTCCAGCCTGCTTTGTCTCAGAGCTGAAATCACTGAATCACTAACCCCATGCTACAGTAGGGGCAACACTGGGAATTGCCCTCCAAACAACAGAGTGCCTTGGACTAACATTGTTGCTGATGCTGCAAATCAAGACATAAAGGCACCAGTTCTGTAAGCCTTCAAACTGTGGTGGCTACTTGCTCCAGTTTCAAGGGGGCTGTGAATCCGCTTTGGCTTTATTTACAAACTCACTTTAGTGGAGCTGTCTAAGGAACTGTATATTTGATTCCACAGTTTCCTCTGTTCATAAAATCTATAAAGGGTTAGTTACAGCAGCAATATATATATATATATATATACAGTATACAGGAAAGCCAAAGATCAACATTTTATTTATTTAAAAATCATTTGTTTTGGCCAAGGTACCTATTTTAACTACATGATGCTTTGACTTTCTCTTCGAGAAAAAGACCATTGAGAAATTTCATTAACAATAACAGCAGGAACAACATGGTTGCTAATCTTTAAGGACCCTGTTGTTCTTGGTGTTGCTACAGTGCAGTGTAGGCGAACCTATGGCACGGGTGCCAAAGGTGGCACTCAGAGCCCTTTCTGTGGACATTCAACATTGCCTCTTCACAGCCACCTGTATTCAGGTTAAATTGCTGTGTTGGCACTTTGCAGAAAATTTGTGGGTTTTGAATTGCAGTTTTGACACTCAGTCTCTAAAAGGTTCGCCCTCACTGCTATAGTGGCTATAACCCTGTTATGTGTGTGAAACTTGGAGAGTCAAGAAAGCTGACAGGGGAAAAAACTGGATTCGTTTGAACAGTGATGCCTGAGGAGAGCTTTGCTGATACACCCTGGACTGCCTTGGGAACAGTTCGATGATATTTCATTCCTTCGTCTTTACTACCTGGGATCCAATAGCATCTGCTTTCAGTCTCATCTATTTTAGGGCTTGCTTCGATTGAGCAGGCTAGAGGGCGCCCTGGGAAGGAAGGGGGAAAATTCTAAATATTTATAGCTTCAGAATCGTCTTGGGCGCGTCTTTTTCTTGTTTAAAGCAAGACTGTGATTTTTGGAGACGGGCAGTGCGGGGTGTGTGTAGGGGAGTAGGCTTTCCCCCATTTTATTTTTCCTGCCCTATTATCATACATTTGCTGTTTCTAAAATCAATACTAGTCGCCTCTGAAAGGCTAGAGGCAAGGACTACACTTCCCATATAGCTTTGCAGCTTCGAAGCCGGAAGAAGAGACGAAATCCGAGGGAGCCTCTCCGCCAGATATGTGAGTGCTTTTCTGGCTGAAAGGGGCGGCATGGCGAGGTAGTAGCAACAGCGTGGAAGTAGCGGTGTAACCCAATGTCGGTTTATCACGGCGAACTGAAAATTTTTAAAAAAATCTTATAAAGGATTAATGCTTTAGCATCTCATTGGGTGAGTAGGTTTTGCATCCTATGCACGTTTTCTTGGAGGTCTCCCCACGGTTATGTTGCGGGGAACTTTCTTCCCCGTAAATAACTTTCTTATTTATTATTGCATTTATTTTATGGACTGTCCCTTTTTTGGAGGGGGTCAGTTACAAATGGACAACTTCTGTATACTTTCACGCTCTGCGGAACTCTTCATCCAGCCTAGAACTTTTTTCTTTTTTAATTGAGGAGTTGAAGCAAAGGGAAGAGGGAGGAAAAGTCTCTTTCAGATATTCAGACCACCACAAGATTATCTGGCGTGAAAAACAAGACTTCCTTGCTGATTTCTGTGGTCTTGGAACATCTAGCCCTGTTATTAGGGCTTCCGTGTGTATGTTTAGTTTTTGCTGCCCCTTGCGGAAGAAGGGGAACCCTTCTGGGAAAAAGTACTGTATTGTATTTGTAATGATTTGAAAAGTGGAAGAATAAGGAGAGGAGGAAGAGTAAAATTGAGATGGTTTCATCCTGTTAAGGAACCATGGCCTTGAATCTGGAAAACCTGCACAGATTTGGCTTTTTTTATAGGGATGTCATATATTAGAAGCAATTTGGCAGCATATAACAACAATAAACCCTGAGGGAGAGCTCTGTAGAGTTTGGAAACTTGTGTATTTTGTATATTTACATCTGTTTCAAATAATGGGTTTATCTGCTGTAGAGCCTGGAGTTTGTTTTACTCCAGTGAATCTGCCTCAAGATTTGGGGGACTTCCTGTGAGGTAGGTTAGACTGAGAGATGGTGACTGTCCTGGAGTCACTCAGTGACCTTCACGGCTGTTAGAGTTTGAAAATTACCCTAATCCATGCTCTTATGTGCATATACCATGCAATTTGTGTGCCATGACCAACATATAATGTCCCTTTATGTAAACTTCCTTAATCAGTGCCTTAAATAAATGTACAGTACTCAAAAAATCAGATGAAGCTGTACATAAGAACATAAGAAGAGCCATGCTGGATCAGGCCAAAGGCCCATCTAGTCCAGCTTCCTGTATCTCACAGTGGCCCCAACAGATGTGTCTGGGAGCGCATGAGGCTAGATATCTGTCTCCTGATACCACTCCCCTGCATCTGGCCCTTGAAGTACCCTGGTTTTAACCCTGGAGATTACACATCTCCATCATGGTTTGTAGCCTGTTACGGACTTCTCCTCCAGGAATCTGTCCAATCCCCTTTTGAAGGCATCCAGGCCAGATGCCATCACCACATCCTGTGGCAGGGAGTTCCACAGACTAACAACATGCTGGGTGGAAAAAATATTTTCTTTTGTCTGTGCTTACTCTCCCAGCCCTCACTTTGAGTGGATGTCCCCTAGTTCTGGTATTTTGTGAGAGGGAGAAGAGTGTTCCTCTATCCACTTTAATCTTGCCCTGCATTATTTTATACGTCTCAATCATATCCCCCCTCAGGCGCCTTTTGTTCCAGACTAAAGAGCCCCAAATGTTTTAGCCTTTCCTCAAAAGGGAGGACCCCCAGCCCAGTAATCATTTTAGTCACTCTCCTTTGCACCTGGTTTTAAGCCTGGAGATTACAGATCTCCATCATGGTTTGTAACCTGTGATGGACTTTTCCTCCAGGAATCTGTCCAGTCCCCTTTTGAAGGCATCCAGGCCAGATGCCATCACCACATCACCAAGGGGCAAGAAGTGGGAGGGCTGTATCCAAAGTTTTTAACACCCCACTTCTCTAAACAAAGGACACTGAACACCTCCCCTCCCCTCCCTTCATCTCCATAGAAACCCATGATGGCTGGGGCGGGGGGAGAGGTTGATGTTGAGGACCATGTGAAATACCATAAAGAAATACGTGTCCTTAGTCGTAAAGGTACAGGTTTTCAGGACAGTGCCTGAAATCTGGTTGCTTAGCGTAGCAGGTTTCTACTACAGTAGGCCCATTATATAACATCCCCCTCCATTTATTTTATTTGTGAACTTGGCTCTTTCACAAGCCAACATCCATCATTTTTACAGCTTATCATCATCATCATCATCACCACCACCACCATCACCATCATCAACATCTTAGAACTGCTGCTCCATCACTTAACCCTTTCCTCTGCAAACTAAACATACTGACAAAATTATTATTTTGTGTCTTATTGTGTGTAAACCATCCAGAGTAGCCTTGTTACATGGGATGCATAGAAATTTAACAAGTAAGTTAGTTAGTTTTGTATTTGAAGCATGAAGGAAATCGCATAAGCTCTGTCCGGCTTAGTTCTGTTTCATGAATTGTGCTCATGGGTGACAGGTGGATGGAACGATCTCATCGTTGAGACAACGGTAACATCTCTGGCTGCCGTTGACAATTCCAGCTTGTTAAAAGCAAAGCAAAGTGTTTGGCTTAGATACCGCCGTAATGTTAGATGAACATTGGCGGATTGACTGAGATGTCATTATTTGGGCTATGAAGAGTTCGATGGTACAGATCTAGAAAAAGCTAACAGTACTAAGATTTTTTTTTTAAAAAAAGGAACGCATGCTACTTAACATCCTTTAGCTCTTAAAGCACTCTCTGGGTGGTTTACAATTTAATTATGTCGGCTACCTACACATTGCCCTTCCAGTGAGCTGGGTACTTATTTTACTGGGCTCAGAAGGATAGAAAGCTGAGTCAACCCTGAGCCAGCTATATCTGGGATTGAACTCTGGGTTGTGAGCATTTTTGGCAGCAGTGCAGCAGTTTAATCACTGTGCCTCCAGGCTTGGATAGTCATACAATATGGTATGTTGTGTGGGATGACCTTTGTTGAATGCTGCCCATTTATAAAAACAATTGTCTCCTGCAGACTTGCCTTCTGTGGTCCCGCCACCGTCGTTAAAATCCTACATAGACTTTTTTTAATTCATCCACCATGCTGAAAGACAAAGAAGCATTTCAGAGACTCAGTTTCCTCTACCAGGTGAGCACTTTTCTATGTAGCAGAAAACTTATAGTTGTGAGAGGTCAGGGTCTACCCCTTCCTGAAACCCTGTCCCTTTCAGGAGCCCACCATCTTCAGTCAGAACAGTCATTTCTGCTGCTGATTCTAATCCCTCTTCTCAATAGGTTACACTCAGGGACTCTGCAGCTTGAAGGTGATGGTTGTAAGGGGCTTTGTCTTCTTGAAGGCTTTGATGCCTGGGATCTGATAGCTGTTGTGAGTTTTTTGGGGCTGCTTGGCCATGTTCTGGAAGTTTTTCTTCCTGACGTTTCGCCAGACTCTGTGGGCGGCATCTTCAGAGGGCAAGGAGCACAGGGAACTAGGAGTTCTCTCTGTGCTGTGGGGTATAGAGTGAGTGAGTGAGAGAGAGAATGGGGGGGAGAGAACCCAGTGCACAGAGAGAAGAGTTTTTTTTCTTTATACAGTGGTACCTCCAATTACAAATGCACCGAATCACCAAAAAAAAAAAAAATTGAATTAAGAAGGGAAATCAGTCTGGGGCACAGTCCACCCTGGGAATTGAGGTCTTCTGCGAAAACCTCGAAATACGGAAAATACGGAGGTACCACTGTATTTATATTTATATTTACTTTGTTTTCAACATCCTTTCTTATTTTTCATATCATACTCAGTCATGGGGCAGCTAGTCAAATGTGTATAGAGATACACATTGCATTTTATTATTGCCACATTAAAAAATACAGAGTAAAATCCAGTTGTTAGTCCCAAGCAGAGCAGTTTCTGCAGCCGAGTACCTAAACCATGGTGTGGATGTGGACTTCTAGCCAACTTCTTTTGTGAGTTTTGGCATTTTGTGTGTACCTTATGTGGTCTATGGGGCCCCAAAAACCAATCGTTAGAGTTTCTATTATTTCTTATGGGAAATTTTGCTTTGATATAAGAGTGTTTTGCTTTACAAGCATATTTCCGAAATAGATTATGCTCGTAAACCAAGGTATTACTGTAATTCAATCCAGGCTGTCTTGATAGTGAATAAAATTGTGCTCTTCCTGATACTCAGCAGTTCGAATCCCGAGTGCCATGATACAGTAAGGTCTGGTTAATCTTCTGTGGGGTCCCATTATACCAGGGGTGCCCAAACTTTTTGTAAGGAGGGCCAGATTTAGTGGCTGAGAATGTGTCAGGGGCCGGTTGCTCCCTGACCCTGCCACCCCACTGCAAGCCCCACCCACTGACCCATAAGCCCCACCTACTGACCTCTTGCAACCCCACCTGCAGGAAGGAAGACAGGGACCAAGGGAGGGAGGGAGGGAGGGAGGGAGGGAGGGAGGTGGGGACCAAGAGAGGGAGGAAGGAAGGAAGGTGGGGACAAAAGGAAGCACAGGGAGCCGTGGCCACCGCAGGGGAATGTGTGGGTGAAGGAGGGGGAGGGAGGGGCGGTCCAGCCAGCCGCGGGCCACTCAGAATGCCCTGAAGGGCCGGATTCCCCGCCGCCCCCCCCCCCGGGACGGACTAGCAAGGATGCTTGGGATCTGTCTGCAAGGGGGCAATAATAGGGTGTTTTCTGTTCCTACAACAGGCAGCACATTGTGTCCTAGCACAAAACCCAGAAAACCAGGAATTGGCCCGCTTCTATTGCCACACACAGAACAACATCAGCCGTCGGCTCGTTTTAAGACAGTAAGTGCCTGATTGTGGTAGGTGGGCAGGAGGGTATGGGGTGTCTACACATCTCCCTCCACTTTCATGCCCCCCCACCAAAAAGAGCCAGCTGAATACACTGCTGCACACTAGCCAAAACAAAGTGCCACTTCATTTTAAGACAAGGTGCACAAGAAGCATGAGTCTTTTTTTTGCGCTGAATTACAGGTTGTTAGGTTGGTTGGTTGAGCTTTTATACCACCCAACTAAGCAATTTGCTACTCTGGGCAGTGTACAAACTAGCAAGTAACATCATCAACAATAAAGGAGATAAAACAACAAAGAACACAAGTCACATGAAATCCAAATATTCAAAAATAAAAATCATGATTAAACTAAAAATAAAACCGCATTCTGCCATTGGATCCTGCCACAGTGTTCAAGGTTAGGAACAGATGAAGTGCGGAGATACAGAGCCCCTGATGGGTTCATGGCAGACCAGCGTACCCACCCTACCTATAGGCCACCAATGGCGAACCTATGGCACGGGTGCTAAAGGTGGCACTCGAAGCCCTTTCTGTGGGCACCTGACATCACCCCTTCATAGCCACCTGTATACAGGTTAAATTACTGTATTGGCACTTTGCAAAAAAAAATTAGTGGGTTTTGAATTGCAGTTTGGGCACTCGGTCTCTAAAAGGTTCACCATCACTGCTGTAGGCAGTTCTCTAGGCTGCTGGCTCTACTCCAGTTCCTAATTCCGCCTGCTAGAACAGTCTCCGTTATGCTCAGGTTCTTAAGCCATCACCTTCTAAGTTACTCCTAAAAACCCATTCTTATATGATCTGGATTCTTCTTGGGCCAGTATTTTCCTGTTGCATTAGAACAGGCTTGGGCAACCTATGACTTCCCAGATATTGATGGATATCCTGCCAGCAGCACCCCAGCAACATCTGGAAAACTACATGTTTACCTCCTGTTTAGTAAGGAAGTCTGTGGCATTAAGCACTTTGAGTGGCAGAAGAGGGGGAACAGTTATGTGACTACAGAGTGTTAAGTCCTTTTTTTTTTTTGTTCCTGTGTCCTGAGTGGTATCACCCGTCCCTCTGAAGGGAGTGTCACTTATCTTTCATTTCCTCTTGTGTTTCAGGGATCCATCTGTGAAACGAACCATCTGCAAGGCTTGCTCCTCCCTTCTGGTGCCTGGAGTCAGCTCAACTGTACGCCAGAGGAGTGAGTGCTCCTGTTTCATTCTTGTATATAATGGAGCTGTATAGAGATTCCCGAGTGTGCTCTTCCTTATTCGAGGGAAATTGACGGATCTGGTGCAGTGTATCCACCAGAGCATATGTACAATGGAGGCAACAGGCACCAAGAGGGGCACATCTAATGGGATGCTTTAGAGTTTCTCTTGGTGTGTGTTGAAAGACTTCTGGGCTGGGCTTCTTTAAACATGTAAATAAAGATTGTGGTGGTAGTCTGTGGCTCTTTAGAGCCTTGTGGTGCAGTGGTTAAACTGCTGTACAGCAGCTATAACTGTGTTCACAACCTGGGGTTCAATCCCAGATAGCAGGCTCAAGGTTCACTCAGTCTTCCATCCTTCCGAGGTCAGTAAAATGAGTACCCAGTTCACTGGGGGGGGCAATGTGTTGCCTACATAAATGAATTGTAAACCACCCCGTGTGTGCTCTAAGCATTATGGGACAATATATAAGCAGAACTCTTTGCTGTGATTCTGATTTATGCTGGCAAATGTAACATGGTCTTCCCTCAGCATTAGCATGGCATGTTGCACTGTGTGAACTAGATGTCAGGATTATTGAGTGGCCTTGCCCAATTTACGTATGGTTTACCTCCCTTCATCCCTTTCCTCCCAGCAGTCAGGGACACAGGGCAGGATTTATAGGCCCTTTTGACTTTGCTACATGTTCTGTGTTATTATGGTTCCCATAATCCCTGGTCGCTGGTTTGTGCTGCCTTTGGTTTCTGGAGTTTGAAGTCCAAAACAAATGTTCCCTAACTCTGCTTTGTGTAGAATGTATTTGCTGGGTGGCTAAAGAGAAGGACAGATAACCAAGCTTAATTTGATAGATAGATAGACAGGTCTGAAGTCGCTTCTGTGTGTGTGTGTTTTTATTTTCATTTTTAATTTATTTTAAACTATTTTTACCCTGCCTTTGTCCTTAAAAGGACCTGAGGGATTAGACCATGAGGTTGGACTGCCATTTTCCTCCTTTGAATGTAAGGTCACATCTACTGTAGAGATTTCATTTCTAACTATACAACATAAAATGGACCCATATTCAGCAAGAAGATCATAATCTGCCCCCTTGGCCTCCCATGCCTGCATGACTTTTCCTCCTCCTCCTCCTCCTCCTCCTGCTCCACTGCTTTCTCTTGCTCTACCCTGTTCCCAAATCACCCTCATTGGGAAGCCATTGAAATCCACAAACACAAGCACAGCTTTGGCAGAAATGAAGCAAGTCTAAAAGTCATCAAAGCCTGGCTTCCAGTACTGAAAATTACAGCCTGCAAAAGATCAAAGTTTAATGATTCCCATCCAGCCACAAGCACCTGTGATCAGTTCACACAGTAGAACAGCTAAGGACACCCATCAACCACAGAGAAGGAGCGCTGCCACCCCTGATTGCAGTGAAACTTCTTAGTCCCTCCATCACAATACAATGGCTAGCACCTATTATCCTGCATAGGACAAGTTTCCCCCTTCCCACAGCTTTAAAACCCCACAGTCTCACTCACTCTATACCCCACAGCAAAGAGAGAACTCCTAGTTCCCTGAGCACCTTGCGTTCTGAAGATGTCTGCCACAAAGTGTGGTGAAACCTCAGGATGAAAAACTTCCAGAATACTGCTAAATAGTCCGAAAACCTGACAACAGCTATCAGATCCCGGCTGTGAAAGCCTTTGAGAATACATTCACTCTCATTCTCTTTGTAAGTGGAACAATAGGCTTTATTGGAGTGAAGATGGCAAGGGGATCGATGATCATTTTAGGTAATATTTGCAGATACAGAAGTTTGTTTAAGAGAAAAGGGGAATCACAGAAGCAGCAGAAGATTGCAGTCTTTTCTGGATTACTCATAGTGGTGCAAAGATGCTAAGCTAACGAGGCAGACCTCAAGAACTAACTAGTTAGCAGTAATGATGATGGCACGTTTCTTTCAAGTCTGTCTGTTAAGCTTCACTGTGATCTTTGAAGTAGCCAGAAGGGAATTTTTCCCAGCCATAATGGCCAAAAACCTATTGCATAGTTGTAATACCAGAAGGGTGGTAATGTCTGGAATTGGTAATTGCCAGGCGTTGCTAATTAACAAGTTACTACTTGGATTTCCGTGGGTGTGTCAAGCCACCAGATGGGTGCACAGAAAAGAATCCCAAGTGGGGAGTGATTGTTTAGCTGCATTTGGCCACTGTGCAACTGCACAACAGGATTTGAGCCAAGGTGTGAACCGTCCCAGTTGTGCTATAGCTGTGAGCCCTTTTAAGGAGAGAACAAGGTAAAACATTTTAAACAAACAAATTAAATAGACAAGTACAGTATTTTTCCTTGTATAAGAATATATTTTTGTCTCAAATTGTTAAACTAAAAATTGAGGGTCCTCTTATACATGGAAGTAAAAATGAAGAGAGAACCACGTGGTTCAGAAACTTATTTCTGGTTGGTGCACCTTATACATGGGGGCGTCTTATAGATGGAAATGTACGGTACACTACATATGTAAGAAACTAAAAAGTCGTTTAGGAAGGATTGTATTTTTAGACTCTCCTGGGAGGAGAACAGGTGATTTGAATCATCATGAGACAGATTTCCTCTTGAACATTAACCATGATGACACTGTCCATTCACTCCTTTCGTCTCTTAACTAGAGCGCCGAAATCAGCGATGGACTTCAGTGCAGTGTCTCCACTGTGGCCTAACCAAGCGTTTCCTCAGCAACCCAGAATACAAGCTGTGGTCGGAGCAACCGGAGGCCTTGCTAGAGAACCAGATGCCAGCAACCCAAGGAGCCAAAGGTAATAACCAGGCGTTTCCAGGAAGGGGTGAGGTGTCCGGAACCTCAAGGTGGGGTGGGAATGGCGCCTGCTTTCCCCTCAAGTTCTCTCGCCCAAACGTCAGACTGCGCAGCCTGAAATCCTGTTTGTCGCATTAAGCCAGGCTTAATTTTTAATCTCTTCCTCATTATAGGAGTCAAAAGGGCCATGGCACAGTTCTTGGGTATGAGCCTTCAGCAGGCTGCAGACACACAGGTTGTCTATCAGGGAGGATCAGACAGAAAGTTGTGGTTGGGATTTTGCTACTATCAGGGTTTCAGCCTTAGTTTCCCCATTCACGGGTGTCCTCCTAAATCTTATCGAGCTTACATTTACTGAAGACGAATGGGGATTTAAAATTAAATTAAAAGAGCCATCCCTCAGGGAGGTGAGAGGGATGGCTTGTAGACATAGGGCCTTCTCGGCAGCTGCCCCCAAACTATGGAATGCCCTCCCAAGTGAGATCCTCCTGGCACCAACATTGATGACATTTCGACGCCAGGTAAAAACCTTCCTGTTCCAGAAGTTTTTTAATTGATACAACATAGACTGTGGGTCCTCTGATGACAATTTTAGTGTGACGGTTTTAGTGTAAGGTTTTTATTATTGCCTTGATCATTTATTTATAGTTGATGTTTTAACTGTTTTAATTGTTTGATTGTAAGCCGCCCAGAGACCTTTAGGTAGTGGGCGGCATATAAGTTGAATAAATAAATAAATAAATAAATAAATAAATAAATAAATAAATAAATAAATAAGCTGTGACTGGTTATGGAGTGAATACGCAGAGGCTTGGGTTAAGAGGGAAGCGCCATTGTTACAAGGGAGAAGGGCTAACCTCTTGATGAGGTTATAGGCCTCTCATGGCTGTCACCAGAGCCAGAACCTTGGCCCCATAATCCAGAGTCTTGCCAAAGGGAATAAACAGAGGTGGTTTGCCATGTTTTGATGGCAAAAGAACTGAGGTTCAAGGCGTGTGGATATGGCACCAGCAGTGTATTGAACATAATCTGTGAGCTCAAGTGAGTAGAATGAAACTGAACTTTTAAAATATCCATTCTATTTTATATATTTTATATATGGATTTTTTTTAAAAAGTGCTTCCCATTCCTGCATTCCCCATCTATTCCTTGGTCCATTTTTAAGTTGGAGTATACGTAGCCATTTGAACCCCTCTTCTCTCTGCACTTCTGTTATTTGATCTTTATCCTGTATTATTTTTTTTTTCATCCATTCCTTTTTTCTTGTAATCCCTTGAACTTTTATTTAATTTCTCTTTAAGATTTTCTGGGGAGTTTTTTTCCCTCATAAAACTGAATTTAGAAAGTTTATCTTGGCAAATATAGTAGTGGTTTGTATAGAAAGGGAATGGGGAGCATCCACAGATTGCGTGTGACAATATAATGCATTCGGAGCCCTGTATCCATGGGGGATTGGTTCTGGGCTGTCCTGCAGATTCTGAAATCCATGGATAATGTGTGTTGTGCCGTTGCAGTCGTGACTGACTCTTCGTGACTTCATGTCCATGGAGTTTTCTTGGCAGGAATACTGGAGTGGTTTGCCAGTTCCTACTCCAGGCGCCTACAGCACCTGGTATTCCCTGGTGGTCTCCCATCCAAGTACTAACCAGGGCCGACCCTGCTTAGCTTCCGAAATCAGGCGAGATCGGATGAGCTTAGGGCATCTAGGCAGCTCTCCATGGATAATAGTGAATGCTAAAGACAGAGTATAGCAAAGGGGGGAAAGCCCAGAAAAATATTCTAACATGCATTACCAGCAGGTGGTTAGTTTAAAAAAAGGCTTAATCATTTGGTGAAGCTTAACGAAAACAGGATTAATGGAAATGGGGGTAGCTCAGTGGTTTAAGTGCCTGGCTTTGGAACCAGAGGTTGGGAGTTTGATTCCCCACTGTGGCTCCTGCGAGTAGAGCCAGCCTTTGTGGCCTTGGGCAATTTACACAGGACACCCAAGACTCTTCCTATAAGAAGGGAAGGATAAACCTGAGTATTCTCTACCTGAAAACCCCTGGGAAAAGTCACAGAAAAGCACATGATGAGTATTAGCGAGGTTTATTATTAGATTGTTATTTCAGTCTTATGTTGACCAGTTGTTTTTTATTCATAATTTTATGTTTAATTAGTGTATGGTTTTGGCTTATTTGCCTTTATTGGATTCACGTTATGTTTGGCTTTGTTCGCTCTTGTTTAGTTTGTTTACTTAAAATTTATGATGTATAATTTGCACAATTGTATTTTTTTTTAAATATTGTAAACTGCCCAGAGTAGTCTTCGGGGCTAGATGGTCATGGTAGAAAAATAAAATTAAATAAATAAATAAATAAATAATAGTGGAAACAGAGCGAAGTGCAAGATGTGCCAGTGGGAAACTTTCTTAGACTAGGATGGAGAACGTTTATTTCTCCAGAAGTTGCTGCCCAGTAACTTCCATTGTCTATTATTGGCTATGGTGTCCAGGGGTCATGGGCGGTGCAGCTAGAGGGGCCATGCATTTCCCATCCTTGTTTCAGCAAAAGATCTCAATTAAGGGATCCTGGACCATTTGTTTCCTTGTATCCCACTCCAGGCCAGACAACTAGCTCGATCCAACAGCGGCACAAGGTTCCTCAAGTGGAGAAGGCCGCAACCTCAAGTTCTGGACCTCACAGCCATCCCACCTCTGAAGAGACCGCCACGTGCACAAAGCCTAAAGAGGAGAAGGAACCGAGTGGGAAGTGACATTTTTTTTTTTGTTGGAAGTTGCAGCTTGGAAGCGTTTGACGAGTAGCAATGGATTCTGGCCGCGAGAGGATGGAGGAGACTTTTCCCTTTGTTAAAATAGATATATTTTAAAATGGAGGGATTGGAGTTGCCCTACCGGGATTGGGGAGGTGTAGCTTCTGGTCTAAGAAGTGAAATATCATGAAAGATAATGTAACAGAACTGGAGCTCTTTGTGCGTATTTTCCTGCAGTTGTAAGTGGTACACATTTTCTCTCAGGGTGGCTCGTCTGTACAGCTAGGTGACATGACCTGCGACACTAAGCAGAAGAATACAAGAACCATGCTGCTTTTCTTCTCGGACATTCTCATTAAATAAAGGTGGAGACTTCATTCAGCCTACGGGCCGGAACAAATTTCACAAATGAAAGTCTTTGTTTAAGTATCTGAGGCAAAGGAGTAAGAATGGACAAAAATGACAGCATATTTTACCATATACAGTGGACCCTCATATAACAAACAGTTTGTATAACGTAAAATCTGTACAATATAAAAAAATCCGGAAATAGGGGAAATTTGTTTAACAGAATCGCTTATGAGGCAATTCCGTACAACAGAAAAATGGTCGCACGATTAGGGATTACTCAGTTTTTCAGTGAATTCCTATGGGAAATTTGTATAAAGGAAAATTTGCTTAACAGAATTTCATTTGGAACTAATTAATTCTTTTATACAAGGTACCACCGTATTTAGCGCCAGAGCCAAGGATTGTCAACCTTTTAGATTGCTGGGGCTGTACAAAGCCTGGGAAACAGCAAAAAGATTGTTTCATGGAAGCAGGGGGGCCCATGTGGGGGAGCAGGGAGCCCTGCGATTCCCCCAACCCATCTCTCAGCATCCAGCTGGGATGCAAATGCTAGCACTTGGCCCATTCTTGCAGAAATCTTTTGGCTTCCCTGGGGGATAGCTTCACCCACGACGGACCCTTGTCCTTGAACGTGTATGAACAATTCTTGGGCTGTTACACAAAAATATGCCAGTGCATAGACTTCTGAAAAAACTAAGGGCATTGGATAGCAGGGTTCTTCAGACACATGTCTTCTGAGGCAAAAACGAAATAGAAGTAAAATATAAGGAAGTCAAAAGTGTTGTGGCACCTTCAAGACTAACTGCTGTGTTTTAAGGTGAGTTTTCGTGGACAAGTCCGGAAAGTCATATTAAAAGGTAGCCGTTAGTCTTAAACATGTCACAACATTTTTTTCTACTTTATTTTAAAGTTTTATTTTGTTTTTGCCTGATAGGCATGGAGGGACAGACACAGCTACCCCTTCTAAAAGTACTATAGCACTTGAGGTACCTCCAGTCTCAGAGATTCTGTGAATCCATTCTGGGTTTTAATTTCCATTTTATGGGAGTTATTCCAAGACACTGGTCCCATTTTGGGCATTGGAGGAAGGAATAGAGAGTAGGCTAATTAAATTTGCAGATGATACCAAATTGGGAGGGGTTGCTAATTCCATAGGATAGGGTGAAAATCCAAAATGACCTTGACAGATTAGAGTGCTGGGCCAAAGCTAACGGAATGGGTTTCAACAGAGGGAAATGTAGGCTGCTACATCGGTAAAAAGAATGAATTGCACAGATATAGGATGGGAGATACCTGGCTGAAAAATAGTACATGTGAAAGGGATCTGGGAGTCTTGGTGGACCACAAATTGAATATGAGTCAACAGTGTGATGCGACAGCCAGGAAAGCCAATGTGATTCTTGGTTGCATCAACAGAAGCACTGTGTCTAGATTAGATCAAGGGAAGTGGTAGTACCACTCTATTCTGCTCTGGTCAGACCCTGTCTGGAGTACTGTGTTCAGTTCTGTGCGCCTCAATTTAAAAAGGATGTTGACAACCTTGAGCGGGTACAGAGGAGGGCGACCAGAATAATTGAGGGTCTGGAAGAAATGTCTTACGAGGAACGGCTTAGGGAACTGGGAATGTTTAGCCTTTCAAAAACAAGACTGAGGGGATATGATAATTATGTTTAAATATTTGAAAGGACATCATATTGAAGAGGGAACAGGTTTGTTTTCCATGCCTTCAGAGAGTAGGTCTCAGGGCAATGGTTTCAAACTACAGGAAAAGAGATTCCATTTGAACATTCGGAAGAACTTCATGATGGTTAGAGCTGTCTGGCAGTGGGATATGCTGCAAGTAGGGTGGTGGAGTCTCCTTCTTTGGAGGTTTTTAAGCAGAGGCTGGATGGCCATCTGTCAGAAATACTGTGATGGGGGTTCCTGCATGGCAGGTGGTTGGACTGGATGGCTCTTGAGGTCTCTTCCAACTCTGTGATTCTATGATTCTACCTCAGGTAGCTCTTGTTACTAGCTGCCACTGTATGGTGTTGGCTGATCCGTTCAAAGATGATGTCCGAGTGATGCAGACATTGAAATACTGTAAGCCAATGCTGTTTGTTAGCAAGATTTCTTTAGCTATTTGATAGCGGTTCTTATTATGATCCCCCCCTTACTGTGATTTTATGTGCCCAGCATTTCAGCACACTTTTACAGCTCTATGGAGTGACTCTGGCATTTCATGTTGAAACATTTCATTTTCGATATTCTCCATAAAATCTTTACCATCACACATTCAAATTGTTTGAATTCCAAGAAGACTCAGTCCAATCCAGACAGAAATACAATAGAAAGATGGAACCATGAACTATGAAAACAGGGGTTTCACAGCAATAAAGAATAACAGAGAGTGAGGCATCATGGGAGTCAGGAAGGAAGTTGCCTGAGGAAACCATGAAAATATAGAAATACCATTTCGTTCTGTCAGAATTTAAGAATTTTTAAAATGTTGGAGAGAAATGTCAGTGTCGGCTTACCTTTACCATGAGAATGGGGGCATGAAAGTATTTAATTTATATGTGTGTGTAGAAGCCTCTAATACGCATTTTTAAAATAACTCCACTGAAAACATGAAATCCGATTTCAAGCCAAATGCCTTCCCTCGTGTTCCCTTTTTTTGGGAAACAAACATCATTCCAGTACTGTTCATATGCTGCTCCAATAACAAGTCCTAACTCCTTTCCACCCCTTACTGCTACCACAATGTCCTTTCATTTTCTTTCTGGCTTTTTAAAAACAATTCATTTTCAAGGCTAAGCACTTGGTTAAAAACCATCAGTATACTCCTGCAGGTTTTTAAAATTAAAGAGTGGAGCACCAAGCCCAAGGACGGCATTGGCCTTGAGCAAAAGTTATCCAAAGTTTTAAAAGGAATGTCTCCCTGCTCCTCTGATCTCTTGTGAGGGGGAAACCATTCTCACAGGGCTTCCACCTAATCTGAAATAGCAGGAAAGTGACGCAGATGAGAATTCTTCTGTCGCTTCAAATCAGGTCAAAAGGGTAATCTTTATATTTTTAAAAGATTTATGCTGTCCTCCTCTCAAGGCTAAAAATATAAAAAATTCTAACTCGTGAGGGAATAGAAGCAAATGGGTAGTTCACAGAGGGATCAGAAGGCATGGGAAGTTGGTGTTAACTAAAAATTACCACAGTTGGGCAAATTAGCAGAACGAAGAACCTCCAGTGGAGCCACACCACTGTGGAAAAGGCCCTGCCTCTTGCCATCCCCCTGTAAAAAAAAAAACGTCATTTGGAGGGAAGCTGCTGTAGAAGATTTTTAATACATGCTGCCGCTGAGAGGAGAAATGAGCCTTATAAATAGATCATCAGACCCTTTGTCCTGTTTCACAGCCTAGATTTCCCATTTTTTTCCAAACGACATGGATTTCTAGCTGCTTCAGATTCCTTCCGCCCCTCCCTCCCTAATTTTTTGACATTTTTGTTCTGCCCTAAGAGGGTTGCAGGATGGACCCGCAGATTGCCCACTATTGCTGTATACTGTGGCCAGTATTTATTTGCTGCTTTTTAGAGCAAGAGCAATTGGCTGTATTGCTCAGTGGTTAAGGTATCTGAGGCTGGGTGTTCATTTCCCCGCTTTGCCTCCTGGGAGAAGAGCCAGCCTGTGTGGCCTTGGGCAAGCTGCACACAGTCTCAGTGGAAGGGATAGTCAACTACTTCTAAGTATTCTCTACGTGGAAAACCTTGAAAAGGATACAATGCAATGAGAGAACCAAGTACAGTACATGTTGGATATACTGCAAGTGACTTGTGATGCCTTTGAGATGTCTTGGCTGGAAAAGATCTTTTTCTAGATGGAGGCTGCTGTCAGTCAATTCAGTAGCAGCCAATCCTCTCCTTACATTACATTCTTTTCCCCACCTTTCCCCCCAGTTAGTTAGGGTTCAGATAGCCTTCTTTTAGTGTTATGGAGTCTGGGGTGTCCTGTTTGCTCAACTATGTAACCAATCAGTTAATCAGAATGCAGCAAATTAACCAGTTAAGCTCAGCTATCCAACTAAATAATATTTTCTGCACAATGTGATACAGTGGTACCTTGTATAAAGGAATTAATTAAAGGAAAAGCAAATTTTCCTTTATACAAATTTCCCATAGGAATGCACTGAAAACATGAATCCCTAATCGCAACCATTTTTATGTTGTACGGATTTGTCCCATAGACGATTATGTTAAGCAAATATCCCCTATCTCCGGAATTTTTTATGTTGTACAGGTTTTATGTTATACAAACTGTTTGTTATACGAGGGTCCACTGTATTTGTTTTTATATATGAATGACAGTAAGTAAACAGAACATTTTTTTATTTCTCTTTACCAAAGACTTTGACTGAATATAGAGAATAAGTGCCATTTGGAGTAAATTAATAAATAAGGGATGGTCTACTGAGGGAGACAGTAGGTCAATCATCTCTTTAAGTCCTTGAACTTTTATCTGCTGCATAGTTAGAGGAAGTACTGTACAGTATTTTATTAAAGTACACTTATTAACCAACACAATCCACACAAACTGAGGGTTTTTCTGGAAGTTGAGTCATGGCTACTGGACTTCTTTTTTGAGAGATAGAAACGTTTCGCTGTTCATCCAAACAGCTTCATCGGTCTGAAAAAGAAGTCCAGTAGCCATGACTCAACTTCCAGATAAACTCACCTGGATGACTGAGAATCTTCAGAGACAAGCTGAGGGTTGGGAGACTGAGAACAGATGAAAGGAAATAGTTCTAAGAATACTTAGGAGTGGGTTACTGTCCCGTATATAAGAACATGAACAGAAGGTTTTTATTGTTTTAATTATTTATTGATATGTGATGTTTTACTGTTTTAATTCTTTGATTGTAAGCCGCCCAGAGACCTTTGGGTAGTGGGCAGCATATAAGCTGTAAAAATAAATAAATAAAATAAGAAGAGCCATGCTGGATCGGGCCAAAGGTCCATGTAGTCCAGCTTCCTGTATCTCACAGTGCCCCCACCAGATGCGTCTGGGAGCGCACAAGATTAGATATCTATCTCCTGATACCACTCCCCTGTATCTGGCCTTTGAAGTACACATCTCCATCATGGTTTGTAACCTGTGATGGACTTTTCCTCCAGGAATCTGTCCAATCCCCTTTTGAAGGCATCCAGGCCAGATGCCATCACCACATCCTGTGGCAGGGAGTTCCACAGACTAACAACGCACTGGGTGAAAACATATTTTATTTTGTCTGCTCTTACTCTCCCAGCCCTCAATTTGAGTGTACGTCCCCTAGTTCTGGTATTTTGTAAGAGGGAGAAGAGTGTCCCTCTATCCACTTTACTCATGCCCTGCATTATTTTGTACGTCTCAATTACAATCTTTCATCCTGAGACTGTGTGCACCTTGCCCAAGGCCACCCAGGCTGGCTATTCTCCCAGGAGGCAAAGTAGGAAATTGAACTCCCAGCCTGAGACACCTTAACCACTGAACTATACAGCCAATTGCAACTTGATATACAAAGTAGCAAATAAATACCGATTGCAGAATACAGCAATAGTGGACAACCAATGGGTCCATCCTGCAACCCTCCTAGGGCAGAACAAAAATGTCAAAAGGCTAGGAAGGAAGGAATCTCAAGCAGCTAGAAATCCATGTCCAGTTTGGAAAAATGGGAAATCTAGGCTGTGAAACAGGAAAAAGGGGCCTGATGACCTACAGTGGTACCTTGTATAAAGGAATTAATTTGTTCCAAATGAAATTATGTTAAGCAAATTTTCCTTTATACAAATTCCCATAGGCATGCATTGAAAACGGAGTGATCCCATTTTTATGTTGTACGGATTTTCCCCATAGGCAATTATGTTAAGCAAATCTGTACAAATTTTATGTTATACAAGCTGTTTGTTATACAAGGGTACACTGTATTTTAAAGGATTCTGCTTACACTTTGTGTCCGTGGCCTCCTGGGCTTTTCCCAGCCTCCCTGGGTATCCTGAGGCTGAGCCATCAAACAGAGGAACCCAAAAGGTGAGTGTGGCTGCCCGTCAGTCATACCTGCTTATTTGCAGGCCCCACAAATAACGTACATTGCAAGGCTGTCACTCAGCCCTTGTCTGCTAAATTAAAGGCTCCCCCTGTCAATATGAGTCAGACTGTATCATTTCCCAGACTTAAGAGAGCGAGATTGTGAACAACACCCCAAAGGTAGGAATCTGGGGAACATAATACACTGCCAGCGTTAATAGCTAGTTGTGTTAGGGAGCATAATGGATGCCATCCAGTGCATTAAAAAAATACAGCCTATACTGTCGGTAAAAGAGGCAGGTGACAGACAATAGAACAGGAGTGGGATCGTCAGAGACACCACTGCCAGTGATGTGCAGGCATTTCCCGTGATTATTATCTTTGTTCACAAGCTTTGCCATGTTCCAAAGCACTGGGTTGTAAAGAAATCGATGCCTGAGCCACATGAAACCATCCCTCTCCCACACCTCTCTTGAACCCTCTTAAAGAAAATGATGGTTTCTTTCTAGCTATTTCTGGATCAGAAGGAGAACTGAATCCATCAGCTCGACAGTAGGTGGCACCACCATGCCGCGCATGGGCTGAAGTGCCGCTGGCACAGATCCTGCCAGTTTGAAGGGCAGCCTTGCTGGAACAAGCCACAGCCCATGCAGTCCAGCATCCTGTCTCACACAGCGGCTCACCATTTGTTTCAGGGTATTCCCAAGCAGATGTCTTCAACTGCTTATGATTCCCTGCAAAGGGCATTGAGAGATATCCTGCCTATCTCTCCAACCCAGAGGTTGTCCTTAGGCATCCATAATGATAGCCATTGATACCCTTGTTCTCCATGAACTTGTCTAATCCTTTCTTAAAGCTGTCAAGGCTGACAGCTGTCACTACTTCTTCTGGCAGGGAGTTCCACAGACCAGGGATCCTCTGGGTGAAAAAGTACTTTCTCTTATTTGTTTGAGATCTAGCACCCAAACGTTTCATGGAGTGCCCCCGAGTGCTAGTGTAGTGCGATAGGGAAAACAGCTTTTCCTTATCTACTTATCAACTATTCTGGTTGTCCTCCACTGCATGGTGACCAGAACTGGACATAATACTCAGATCGGACCTCACCATAGATTTACAGTATAAAGAGGCAAAATGACCATTGCTGACTTATTTTCTATATCCTTCCTAATGATCCCTAGCATTGAGTTTGCTTTTTTCACTGCTGGGGCACACTGGGTTGAGACCTTCATTGAACTGTCTGCCAGGACACCAAGGTCCCTTTCCTGTTTGTTGCAGAAAGTTCTAACCCCATCAGTTTATGAATATAATTGGGTTGTTTTTTTTGTTTTTGTTTTTGCCCCAACGTGCATCACTCTGCACTTACTAATGTTGAAGCTCATTTGCCACTGGTTTGCCAACTCCCCCAGTGTCAAGAGAACCCTCCGGAGCTCCTCACAATCTCAGTTTTTACTAACCTGTATAATTTAGTGTCATCGGCAAATTTGGCTACCTTTCTATTTACTCCTACTTCTAGATCATTTATGAAGACGTTGAAAAACAGGTGTCCTAGTACTGAACTTTGGAGGACCCCATTCTTTACCTCCCGCCACTTGGAGAAGTGTCCATCTAGTGCTACTCTCTGTTTCTTGTCCCTTAGGTAGTTGCTGATCCAGGACAAGACCTGTCCCTTGATGCCATGACTGGCAAGTTATTCAAGAGCCTTTGGTGTGGCACTTTGTCAAAAGCCTTCTGAAAGTCCAGATAAACAATGTCAACAATGTCAATGATCTCCTTTATCCACATGCTTGTTGACACTCTCAAAGAATTCAAACCAATTAGTGATGCATGATTTGCCCTTGCAAAAGCCATGTTGGCTCTCCTTCAGCAGCACCTTCTCCTCTATGTACCTATTAATTCTGTCTTTTAGGATGGTTTTCATCACTTTACCTGGGACCCATGTCAAACTGACTGGTAAGTAATTTCCTGGATCGTCTCTGGATCCTATTTTGAAGATTGGTGTTACATTTGCTACCTTCCAGTCATTAGGCACAATGCCTGATTTAAGAGAAAGATTGTATATTTTGGCTAGGACATCAGCAATTTCATCTTTAAGTTCCTTGAGAACTCGTGGATGGATGCCATCTGGTCCTGGTGATTTGTTAGCATTTAGTTTAACAAGACATGCAAGAACCTCCTCCCTGGTTATTTCTATCTGGCTTAATTCTTCAGTTTCCCTCCCTACGAAAATAGGCTCTGTTTTCGGCATGTGGTCTCTGTCTTCTCCAGTGAATATTGAAGCAAAGAATTCATTGAGTCTCTCTGCAATCTCTGTTTCTTCTTTAATTATCCCTTGCCTTTCATTGTCATCAAATGGTCTAATGGCCTTCCTATTTGGGTTCTTCTTACCTCTAATGTACTTAAAGAAATCCTTTTTATTTCTTTGAGTGTTTTTAGCTATATGCTCCTCAAGGTCTTGCTTTGCTTTCCTATTTGTTGCCTTGCCTTGCATTTGTTCTGCCAGAATTTATGTTTCTGCCTGTTGTCCTCGTTTGGACAAGCCTTCTGTCTTCTAAATGAGCTTTTCTTGCTTTTGATCACTTCCCAAATTTGTAGGGGGTTATCCTCATATATAGAATCTCAGTTATTAAAGATGAAAAGGAGAAAGAAGGTGAAGGCCATGATGCCAAAAATGACAACTGGCAGGGTGTTGCTTATTGTAAGGCTGCCCTTCTGCAGGCTTTTCTGCCGACCAGCCACTTTAGTAACTTGGGCTGTGATGGCTTGCCATCTACTATAGTGCCTCAGTCTAACTTGTGCTGGAGTGGTTTAATGTTTTTTTCCCCTACCATTTGGCTCTGAGGATTAAAGAAAGAGAGGAAACCCTGCATATAGAAGGTCTCCATACAGAGGTCATCTGTGAAATAATTCATCCTAAATTATGTGAATCATCACCACCCCACAACCTGTAACCTCAAACTGAATGCAACCATGCAGTCCTAAAAAGTTTTAATTGATGGCTCTTTTTTATCATCTTTGTCTGTCTGAAGAATCTCTAATTGCAGATAATCAAATGCATTTATTTTTAATTTTGCTACCAACAATTGGGGTAAGGGCAGATGTCAAGAACAAATCTTGACATGGATGTAAAGAAAAATTCAGAGACCTTTGCTATTGCTTAGGTAAACGTAAAGGTTTCCCCTGCACACGTGTGCTAGTCATGTCCGACTCTAGGGGCAGTGCTTATCTCCATTTCCCAACCAAAGAGCCAGTGTTGTGCAAGTCCGTGGCCACATGGCCAGCATGGATGAATGCATTTCTGTGCACAGAACACTGTTTTACCTTCCCACTTTTTACAGTGGTACCTATTTGTCTACTTGCATTTGCATGCTTTCAAACTGCTAAGTTGGCAGGAGCTGGGGTTATCAGCGGGAGCTCGCTCCACTGCATGGCACCCGGGATTCGAACTGCTGAGCTGACGACTTTGAGGGTGACAATTTCAGCACTCTAGCCCACTGAACCACCACACCCCTTAGCTGTTGCTTAGGGGAAGATAAAAAATATGTTTGTATATATCCCAGAAATCATACCTTCTTTTCATGTCCGACTGGAGAGTAATTATTTATATTTCCATATTTTTAAGCTAAGTTTAGTTTGCTCCCTCCTTTGTTTTCTTACCACACAGAAAAGGTAGCATAAGAGGAAAAACTATAAATCAGAGTCCCTTCAGAAGAAAAACATGGACTGATTGAGCAGTATTTTTTTTTATTTTCAGTAGCAGTAACAGCTAGTTGTGAAAGTTCATCAGTCCATCCTACCCTATCTACACAAAAGTAAGCCCCGCTGCCAGATGGAAGTATTTAGTATTGCAGCTGAAATTAATAATAATAATAATAATAATAATAATAATAATAATAATAATAATA
>JAHTLZ010000342.1:302573-322874 GCA_023846285.1 Phrynocephalus versicolor
GTGCAGCGTCGCAGCGGCAACACCATCACCATCAACCCCCGCAAAGCCCCCGCGGCACCGGTTACGGCGATAGAAAACGGCTTTGAGAGCGACACGCCCCCGGCCACGGCACCGGTGAAGAAACGTTACCCCACGGCCGAGGAGATCCAGGTGATCGGGGGATACCTCTCCCTGCAGAGGTCTTGCCTGGCCAAGAATGATCCACATCGGAAGAAGGTACGTGCACCTGTGGTCTGCCAGAGGCTCTCTGTAGATTCGGGTTTGTTTGTTCTCGCTCATCTGCCTCCATAACCATTTCTGCCTTCATAAGATTCCTTTTTGAGCACCGTGCACTTTCTAATTTTCTTGACTTTGTTCTTTCACTCACTCTCCCCTGTCCCTTGCAACCTCGTTTCTCTTCTGTTCCCTTTCCTGTTTTCCCCCCCCTCGTTCACTGCCTTGACCCTTTTTATTAATCACTCCTGGAAATGCTCATGAAGGGATTTGTCCTGAAAGCCCTTATAAGGCAGGCATGTCCAAACTTCGGCCCTCGAGATGTTTTGGACTGCAACTCCCACGGTCCTTTGTCATTGGCAATCTAAGCTTAGAATTCTGGGAGTTGTGGTCCATAACATCAGGAGAGCCAAAGTTTGGACATGCCTGCCTTAAGGTGAAGATCTTTTCCCCCTAAACAATGTGAGACTCAAGAACAGCGACATAAACCTAGTTCCTAGTTCCTGATGAAAACTTCCTGTAGCTTTCCGGGGCCGGGGGGCCACTTTTATCAAGTACAAAAAAAGTTTTCGCTATCTTGACCTTTGTAAATTAGATCACTGGGTTTTTTTGTCCCATTTTGCAGATAGGCAAATGAGTTGAAGAAAATGTAATCTGTTCCTGGCCATTTTGCAGACTCCTGCCTGAAGAAATTTGAACCCGAGTCTATCAGGATCAAGGAGGTCACTTTAGCCAAAAGACACTCCCCTCTCTCTCATTCATTTGGTGACAGCTCAGTATTTTCCATTCATTTTAAGCTTGCCAGAAGGCTGCTGCTGCTGTTACATCCTATCAAGTGCCTCTAATTTGTGGTGACCCTAATGAATGAGCGACCTCCAAAATGCCCTGTTTTCCACATCCTGGCCCAGCTCTTGCAAACTCAAGCCTGTGGCTTCCTTAGGAAGTTGGTCCATCTCCCTCTTTTCCCACTGACATGCATCTTTCTCAGAATAATTGTCTTTTCTTCTGAACACTCTATAATGCTCCCAAGTATTTATAGTACAGTACATCTTTTCAAAGGCCTGAGTTGGGCGAGTATTTTTTGGGGGACTACGCCTCCCAGAATCCTCTGGCCACAGTAGCCAGTAACCATGCTGGTCGGGGCATCTGGGTGTTGTAATTCCAAGCAAGGGACTTTTTCCCAAGGGTAACTGGCAGCAGAACCATTTTACTCCTTGCTTTGTGGCATGCCAGTTCACAGCTAGCCTACGAGACACCCTCAGGGTGCTTCCACAAGGCTGAGAGGCTGGACTGCTGCTAACAGGTTTTTTTCGGTAATAAGAAAAAAAGACATAGATGAGGAAAATATTATGATCACAACTATTATTTTCTTATTATTGTATATGATCCGCGATGTATGGTGTTTGTATGTGTGAGCAAGTTGTCTTTGCAACATGTTGCACACCGCCCAGAGTTCCTTTGGGAAAATCAGGCACTTAATAAATAAATAAATAAATAATTGGGTGGCGGGGGGAGAGATCTGCAGATGGAAGGTCTGAACCCCCAGGTTCAGCTCTCTTATATGGGAAGCCTATATATCTTATATATATATATATATATATATATATATATCTTATATATATAAGCTCTCTTATATGAGAAGCCTTGATTGGAAATCCACCTTAGTCCTGCCTCCGACACCACTCCTTTTTGTCCTCAGTCTGTCGTTCTTTATCTCTTCCCTCCATTCCTCTTGGAATGGAGGGAAGCTCTTCTCCCTCTCCCAGAATACCAGAACTAGGGGACATCCACTCAAACTGAGGGTTGGGAGAGTGAGAACAGACAAAATATTTTTTTTTCACCCAGCACGCTGTTAGTCTGTGGAACTCCCTGCCACAGGATGTGGTGATGGCATCTAGCCTGGATGCCTTCAAAAGGGGATTGGACAGATTCCTGGAGGAAAAGTCCATCACGGGTTACAAACCATAATGGAGATGTGTAATCTCTAGGCTTTAAACCAGGGTGCTTCAAGGGCCAGATGCAGGGGAGTGGTATCAGGAGACAGATATCTAGTCTCATGCGCTCCCAGAAGCATCTGGTGGGGCCACTGTGAGATACAGGAAGCTGGACTAGATGGGCCTTTGGCCTGATCCAGCATGGCTCTTCTTATGTTCTTATGTTCTGTTTCCTGCTTGCCTCCAACCTTCAGCTACGTTCAGCAGAGCCCTGCTGCGCCCTGAGAACCCCACGAGGCACTTCCATGCTGAATTTTGGCTGTAGTTTATATTTCCAAGCGGACTTCCGCTTGACATGCGCCCTGCAGCTGGTAAGAGCTGCGAGGATTTTCGCAGGAGATATTTAGGAAAGAAAAAAACCGAACACCCAACCCTTCCTCTTCCTTTTACCCTGTGGTTGCTGCCTCTGCACGTTCACACCAGATCCAATGCGTTCCGGAAATGGACTGCGTACCTCGTCAGCAGCGTAGCTGGTTTATTTCATTTTGCATTTGCGTTTGTTTGCCATCGATTTTTTTTTTGGGGGGGGGTGCGCTTCGGCTACTAAGCCTCACGTGCAGCTATGGCCTTGAGCCATCCGGGATATTTATAGGTGGTTCCCAGGAGCTTCGATTACAACAAGCCCTCATTCTCTCCCTCCCCCCCCCCTCCGTTGGTTTGGCTGTGTTTTTACAAGCCCACATCCAAAATGCAGATTGTCTGTCGAGTTCCAAGGGGGTGTGTGTGTGTGATCAATATCGCGGTTGTACTTAACATGCAATTACTTGCTCGTCTGTAATTTCATCAGGCGTTGGCTGTGATCGCTTGAAAGCTCCTGGCTTGCCACGGGCAACAAAAGGTCCCCCTTGTTAAGGAAAGAGACATCAGTGGGACATCCTTTGCCCTCCAATTGCTTTTCTCCAGTGCATGCAGCTCACTGGGACAGTATTACCGCAAGCATAGATAGACAGAAAAATATATACTGCAGCCAATGACTATCTGGTATGACATGTATATCCCATCTCATATTATATTGCATACCTCATTCTGCTGCGGTATGTCTGAAGAAGTGGACGCGTACTCCACGAAACGTTACATTAAAATATGGAAGTTAGTCTTTAAGGTGCCATGCATTTTGTGTCTTTTGTTTTGTTTTATTTTTTCTTTGATTTCTGCCGGAAATTCTTGGAAAGACGAACACGGCTACCCTCTCAGAAAAATAGGATGAAATAAGAGGATAGGACCAGGAGATAAATTGTTTTAAGAGATAAGGGAAAGTGTGTCTCATTATTTCATATTTGATGCTTTGTGGTGCCTTCACGGGAAAGCAGTCCCACCCACTTCCTGAGCAATAATTTTAATCTAGAATTCCAGCACAGTTTTTCATACACCTTATTTCCAAACTGCTGGCTGGACAGCTCGTTGTGACCGAGGTCTCTGGCTATGAAACCAGAGGTTGAGAGTTCAATCCCCTGCTGTGCCTTTGAGAGGAATAGCCAGTCATTGTGGCCTGGGCCATATGGCACAGTCCTAGGGCATTACCAGAAGAAGGGAATTTTTTCTCCTTATGATTAGCGAAGGGGTACTTGCACACTCTGGGTGTTTTATAGGTGATCATGAGGACTAGAAACAGATGAACAAAAAAGAAAGGTAGGAACCTGTTTTTTTAAAATTAATTTTGGATCTGATCTCTTTGTGGAACTGATCGTGGCATGTGGGATTAAGAACTGGTTATAAGAGGGTCCGCTGGCTGGATAGGTCTGTGAGTTGCGCATCTGGCTATGGAGCTGGAGGTTGGGAGTTTGATTCACCACTGGGCTTCCAAGGAGAAGAGCCACTCAGTATGGCCGTAGGCCAGGCATGTCCAAACTTCGGCCCTCCTGATGTTTTGGACTGCAACTCCCAGAATTCTAAGCTTAGATTGCCAATGGCAAAGGACTGTGGGAGCTGCTGTCCAAAACATCTGGAGGACCGAAGTTTGGACATGCCTGACGTAGGCCAACAGTAGAGACCCAGGTCATTCCCAGAAGAAGGGAGTGGCAAACCACTTCTCAATAGTCTCTATCCGGAAAGCCCCACACCTCATTCTGCTGCTATATGTCTGAAGAAGTGCATATGTGCATGAAACGTCACATTAAAATATGAAAGTTAGTCTTAAAGGTGCCACATGTTTGTGCCTTTTGTTTTGTTTTGTTTTGTTTTTCTTTGATTTTTGCCTGAAATTCTTTTTTTTAAAAAAATATTTTTTAAAAAATATTTTCTACACTGAACCAAATAAAACAAATATGTTGCTTGTCTCCTGTTGTGTTACTAGTTCAATCACAATTTTCCCCAACCTTTCAGCCCAGTATAATGAAGTCCACTTCTGTTTTCAGATGACATCCTTCCCCCTAGATGTTGGTTGGTTGGTTAATATTTCCGGACATCAAACATCTGGTCCCTTGAGGTTTACCCTGACATCAAACTTCTGGTATGCAGACCTACCAGGGTCTCTTGAGTTCACTCGCTGTAGGTCCGTGACCAATCTTCTCCCAAGACATGGGAGGGTGTGTGTATGTGTGCAGGAGAAGTCTTAAGATGGTTGGGCGATGCAAGGAGGCTGATCAGGGTGAAGGAAAGCAGGGGTTCAGAAATACCCTGAAGGGGAATTGGGAGAAAGAGCTGCAGAGAAGAGTACGGCCAAAACCTAGAACGAAGGAAATGATCGTAGAGGCAGTAGTGCTGGTGGCGGGCAACCTGTGGACTTGCTGTAAACAGAACAAGACAAGACATGTCAAAACCTAAAGAGGAATCTGCTGAAGATCTTCCTGGTAGGACCCAGCAGTGCTGGAAATCTACCTTCTCATTCAGGCTGATTAGCGAGCAGAGGGTGTTGGGTGAATAATTAAACGAAACTTGTTAAAAAGGCAACCTCAGGACATGGGTTTGGAAGAGAATTAGACTATTAAAGGGAGGTTAAGGGCTGTTGATGGCTACTGGTCTTAATGCCAGTCACTGTGTCAGTCCCCATATCAAAGGCAGGATGCCTCTGAGTATTAGTACAGTGGTACCTTGTATAAAGGAATTAATCCATTCCAAATGAAATTAGGTTAAGAAGAATTTCCTTTATACAAATTTCCCATAGGAATTTTGCATTGAAAACGGAGTAATCCCTAATCGCAATCATTTTTACATTTTACGGATTCGCCCCATAGACAATTTCCCCTATCTCTGGAATTTGTTATGTTGTACAGATTTTATGTTATACAAATTGTTTGTTATACGAGGGTTCACTGTACTTGGGGAACATAAGTAAGAGGGTTCTGTTACGTTCCTATTTGTCATGTGAGCTGCCTGGGAACATGCAGTAAGCCGTTGTGGGTACAAAACACTGGACTAGGTAAGCTCTTAGTGGGTTTCATATAATAGTAGAGTGATCAAGCCTGGCTTTCCTTGAGTTGTTGTAGGACAGGCGTGTCCAAACTTCGGCCCTCCTGATGTTTTGGACCACAACTCCCAGAATTCTAAGCTTAGATTGCCAATGGCAAAGGACTGTGGGAGTTGCTGTCCAAAACATCTGGAGGGCCGAAGTTTGGACATGCCTGATCCAGACTGCAAACTAATTTTATTTTGAAATTAGTTTTGGTGCTCCAGTAACCAAGTGGAAACAAATATAGGTGGTGAAGTTTTGTTTATTGTAACAAAGGGCCTGTTGTAGGAGATGAGTTTCTTCCCACAGGAATAATGCCCACAGACCTTTGTAGCCTTCCTCTGTGGACCTATAAAGCCTTCTGTCTGCCATCTCTGCAGTTTGGATTCTACCCTGTGGTGAATAAAAGGCGATACTGGGTGGGGATATTTACTTGCTGAGGGGAATATCATGCAGAGTTTTTGTTTTTCCCTCAAACTCGTTATTGGGACAATAGCAGTAGCTTTGTCTTCAGCATCCTTTGTTCTGTGCCGTGTCAGCAACATCTGGCTGGAAAGAAGGGGTGCCTTTAGAATAAAAGGTCTGCACTCTGCATAGGCATGCATGGCCGCAGCGTATCAGATCAGATCATGGACACCAAGAATGGTTGACTTGGTGTGACGTCACCCCTTTCAGAGACTGAGTTTTTAGAGGCACAACCGGGTTTATTTCGACATCCCACTGCTGTGCCACTAAATTGTGACGACACCTCCCTTTTACACACTGAATTCTGTGGTGGAAATGGTACTGCTGCCACCTTTTATTCACTTAATAATGCTGCCACCTTTTAAAATCGTCGCCTCATGAATTGGGACAGACTCAGATGAATAATATAAAAATAATAACAAAGTTTATTGAGAAGATAATAAATATAACAATATCTGAGGATGGTATGTGTTGCCTTTAACATATACTGTAATAGATTTAATCAGCTCTACAAGCCTCCTTGTCTTCAATAACTAGTAAACAATATAGCCCTCACTGCCTACAGAACTCTCACAGAGCAGTGCTCTCTCCCAGCACTCTTAGCTCTCAACTTAACTGAACTGCCTCGACTGACTAGGCTCCACCCTTTTTATATCATACCATTCCCCGCCCTCCTGCTGGGATTGGCTGATGATTTGTATATCCATTACTCCTGTTTCCAGGGTTTTGTCACACTTGGTCACTGAGTCCATCTCTTTGCTGTGTACAGGAATCTAAATCAAAGGAAATCTGACCGATTTTCTCTCCAGCGTTGGAGCCCTTAAGCACCTTCTGAGGTGACTGGTTCCATTGTTGTACTGCTCTAACAGTTAAGACCTCCCCCCCCCCGATATTCATCCTAAACCTGACTGCCTATACCAGAGATGGCGAACCTTTTAGAGGCTGAGTGCCCAAACTGCAATTCAAAACTCACTATTTTTTTTTGCAAAGTGCCAATACAGTAATTTAACCTGTATACAGGTGGCTATGAAGGGGCGATGTCGGGTGCCCACAGAAAGGGCTCCGAGTGCCACCTTTGGCACCCCTTGTGCCATAGGTTCGCCATCACTGGCCTATAGCTTGAGCCTATGATGATGTGTTCCCTTCCTCTGGAAATACTGAAATACATTTCAAGTACTGTATTTGAAAAG
This sequence comes from Phrynocephalus versicolor, assembly GCA_023846285.1. Taxonomy (NCBI): domain Eukaryota; kingdom Metazoa; phylum Chordata; class Lepidosauria; order Squamata; family Agamidae; genus Phrynocephalus; species Phrynocephalus versicolor. Next base: position 309,824 of record JAHTLZ010000342.1, read on the forward strand.
TGCTATCCTGTTCTCCCCTTACTTTTCTTTTCTCAAGGATAAACATGCCCAGCTCTTCCAGTCTTTCCTCAAAGGGCTCAGTTTTCGGCCCGCCATTGCCCTCCTCTGAACTTGCTCCTGTTTGTTGTCATACTTCTTACAGTGTGATGGCATCTGGCCTGGATGCCTTCAAAAGGGGATTGGACAGATTCCTGGAGGAGAAGTCCATCACAGGTTACAAACCATGAGGGAGATGTGTCATCTCCAGGCTTAAAACCGGAGTACTTCAAGGAGCAGATGCAGGGGAGTGGTATCAGGAGACAGATATCTAGTCTCATGCGCTCCCAGAGGCATCTGGTGGGGCCACTGTGAGATACAGGAAGCTGGACTAGATGGGCCTTTGGCCTGATCCAGCATGGCTCTTCTTATGTTCTTATGTTCTTGTGATGTCCAGAACTGGACACAGTGCTTTTGATAAGGCCTAACCAGTGTTGTACAGAGGGGGAACCCCACAGAAAGTAAGCACTTCAGGAAACTGTGCACAGCCTGGGTGCCAGGCTGGCACCTAAGAAAGCCTTCTTGATCTCTACAGTATTACCACAAGAGGCTGAGGCAGAGCTTGGAGGACACTGCTTTTCCGGACTGCCATTCCCAGAATTCATAAGCCAGCACAACCAATGGGCTAGGACAGTGTTGGCGAATCTATGGCACGGGTGCCAAAGGTGGCACTCAGAGCCCTTTCTGTGGGCACCTACAGATATTGCCCCTTCACAGCCGCCTGTATTCAGGCTAAATGGCTATATTGGCACTTTGCGAAAAAAAATAGTGGTTTTTGAATCGCGATTGGGGCGCTCGGTCTCTAAAAGGTTCGCCACCACTGGGCTAGGAATTTTCCAAGCTCTGGCTGAGAGCTAAGGGTGTCCAGGATTGGCTGTTCAGGAAGGACGCCTTGGGTTCACTGCATGGCAGAGAGCTTTTCTTGCTTCTTGGCCTTTTGGCTAAGATGAAGTGGAGTGTATGTGATGGAGCTTTTGTAAAAGGGCTGGTCTTGAGATCGTCAAGGTCTCTCTCGAACCCGGAAGGTACAGTGATGACACAGGAGTCTTAAGTCTTCCCTCACAAAAGCGTTTTTCATGCCGGCTGGGCTGAGCCACGTTCTCAGGTCACCGGATGTGCCCCGAACAAAAGTATTAGCCAGTCTTTTCTGTTAGTCATAAGGGGGACTATTTAGCAAAGTCAGTAGCTATGGGAGAGGCATTCCAGCGCCTCTCCTTTGTTGTGGAGTGCCAGCGGCATTTTGCGCAGCCAGCATCTGAAGAAACGCGATCCAGTTTCCGGTCAAAGCATGCCTAGATTTCTCCACCACCTCCTCCTCCTCCTCCTCTTGGCTTATCAACTCTGCCCGTTCCCCCTTGCATTTATACCGCGAGTCTCTTACAGGCTTTGCACAATCTTTCTGGAATAGGCACACCAGCAAATAAGGAGTATGAGGGAAGGGAGAAGCCTTATATTGTGTGCTTCATATAAACTTTATGGGGGATACATTGGTGGCATTTTAATGAACAATTGTGAAAAGCAGCATTTAGTTCTTTCATTAATCAGTAACGGACTCTTTGCCCCAAGCGTCTTCAATAGCTTTGGAAGCAAGGTTTTGGAACTGTATATATTACACAATGTGTCACATTAAACTAGGTTTCGAGTGAACGGACATTCTTGGCTTGTTGTCAAGGAAACTTGGCCATTTTGTTTTATTTTCGAGAGCTGCCAGCTCTCCTGCAGTGACAAGTCCCTCTGACGGACCTAATTGTCAACTTACTGACAAACCTTTGATGACTCGGACGATTCAGGTTTAAGTGTTATCATCCAAAACCAGAGATGAATAATATCTGGGATCGAAAGTGCCATGAGAAGTCAAATACAACATGCTTTCTCCCCTCCCCCTACCCTCCAGGTGCATTGGTGAAGATTTTTCCTTCTCATACAGGTTTCTGTGAATTCCAGATGATATTTGAGTGTGTATCATCACCACATCATGCAAAAAGTACAATGCAGTAGGACCCCCGTATCCACTGATTCATTACTCAGTGAATCAGTTATCCACAGCTGGCAAAGGAAAAAAAAATAAATAATTCAGGAGCCACAAAGCAAGGTACTGTCACAAACAGCAGCTGTAAAGCATGCTACTGTCATAAAACAGCAGCCATAAAGCAAGCTACTGTTGCAAAACAGCAGCTGTAAGGCAAACTATCACAAAACAGCAGCCATAAAGCAAGCTACTGTCACAAAACAGCAGCTTTAAAGCAAACTACTATCACAAAACAGCAGTTTTGGAGATTTTTTTTAGCATTCTCTCTTATCCACAGATTTCATTATCCACGGGAAAGCCTGGGGCCAATCCCCAGCGGATACTGAGGTCCCACTGTAATGCACTTTTCATAATGGCAGAGATGGGGGAATTCTGCTAGGAATAGCTTTTCTTTTGCTATAATCTATAAACTTCAGCCCTCCTGATATTTTCGACCACAACTTCCAGAATTCCAAGCCTGTATTTCCAATGGCAAAGGACTGTGGGAGTTGTAGTCCAAAACATCTGGAGGGATGAAGTTTGGACATGCCTTATCTAGACTGCAAACTAATTTTATTTTGAAATTATTTTGGGTGCTCCAGTAACCAAGTGGAAACAAATATAGGTGGTGACGTTTTGTTTATTGTAACAAAGGGTTTCAGAACCTGTTAGCCCTTGTGCGTGTGTTGCATCGTTACAGTCGTGACCGACCCTTTGTGACCCCATGTTCATGGAGTTTTCATGGCAGAAATACTGGAGTGGTTTGCCAGCTCCTACTCCAAGCACCTACAGCACCTGGTATTCCCTGCTGGTCTCCCATCCAAGTACAGTGGTACTTTGTATAAAGGAATTAATTCGTTCCAAATGAAATTATGTTAAGCAAATTTTCCTTTATACAAATTTCCCATAGGAATGCATTGAAAACGAAGTAATCCCATTTTTATGTTGTATGGATTTTCCCTGTAGGCGATTCTGTTAAGCAAATTTCCCCTATCTCCAGTTTTTTATGTTGTACAGATATTATGTTATACAAACTGTTTGTTATACAAGGGTCCACTGTACTAACCAGGGCCGACCCTGCTTAGCTTCCAAAAATCAGGCGCGATTGGATGTGTTTAGAGCATCTAGGCAGCCTGCCAGCCCTTAGGTACAGATTTTAAGTTTGGATTCAGGACTTCCACCTGATTTCTTTGTGAAAATGAGTTAACCAGCCAGGGGTGGGGTCGGGTGGAAATAACACCTCAGAATATGCACTACTCCTGGATCTAAGCCACCACTTGATTTAAAAAAGTCAGGAAACAAATGTTTTCATGGCCTGGACGCTGCAGTTTGTTTTGACCTGTTTTCATTTAGTTGGTGGTCTCAGTTTCAGAGAGTGAATCCAAGGCGATCAAATAATGCCGATTGCTTTGAATGGTTAGGTTTGGCTGTACAGTATTTATGGCAGGTTGTCTGTGTATCACAACAGAGGATGAAATGCATTGGGGAATAATTTCCCCACCAATCTGTTTCCAGGATGGGGGAAAATCTGCCTGTAAAATCTTGCCGGTTTTGCAACTTTAAAAACTCCTGTTTTCTTGTGAAGGAAAAAGCCCTAGTCACAGTATTTTTAAATTTGAGTTTGCAGAGCACGAAAATGACATAAAAATTATAGTAATATGGTTGTGTGCTCTCTCTCTCTTTCTCTCTCTCTTTTGCTGTCGTTCATCTAAAGCACCCAGACTTAATCACTGGATGCTAATTCACACGTTTCTAGTTAGTCCTCCTTTAAAATCTGCACTGCTGCTAGACATTTATCTTTTAAAAAATGTACAGTAGGCGTATGGATTAAAGTAGAGGAATTCATTATACAGGCTCATTTATAGTCTGGAGTGACTGAACCTCCCTGTTAACATGTACAACTAGACTTCCCCTCTGTAATGTGTGAAATGATCTGGATCGAATGGAATCCATGCCACTCATCTAGATGAACCGCACAAAATAGCTTACCGCACAAGCAGAACCACACAAAATAGCTTACTAGGGAATTAAAAGGCTGTGCCGTTTCCTCACTGTGCATTCTGAAAGAGGAAAAGCTAGATACGTGATTGATCTGTTATTCCCGCTATTCAGTGTATCATCTTTTTTGTTTCCTACAACCCTTCTCACTTGCACAGCTAAATAGCAATCATCTTGTGTTGTTGTGTTTTTCAGCCCCTCCATGCAGTGTTCTGTGCATTGGTTGAACAAGACCCATGCTTCTGGTCTGCATTGCTTGGGTTCCTTTGGGGTTTGGGGTCAGGAGCTGGTGGTGACTGGAAAGTTTGATGCTGGTGTTGTCATTTGGCATTTTACTGTGCAAATTTTGCATTTTTAAAAAAAATTTTGTGGGTTTTTTTCTGGCACACTAGAAAACAGATTTTTGAAATATTATCCACATGAAGCCTAATAAGGCAGCCAATAATTCTGGGAGTTCAAAGACACACACAGTGAATGATTAAGCCTTGACTGAGAGGTGTGTGCTTTATCAGTGTGTGTGTATACCAACAAAGGGCACATGCAGGCAACCCATCCTATCTTTTGATCAGTAAATGGGCACAAGATCTCCTGAGGATCATTCCTTCGACTTTTGACCTCTTCTAACACACACCCTCCCACCCCCTCCACCACCCCCTCCACTATCCATCAGTTTGGTCTCCAATCCCATCCCAGCCAGTTTCTGACACCCCTTGGGGGAGAATTCCAGCCCAGCCCAGCCTTTTGAACCCTTGCTAGACTCTTCTGAGTTTCTTTTCTTTTCTTCATAAATAGCTCTTTTTATCTTGTGGCCTGCTTAAAGCGGCTTGGCCTCTCTGGAGTCTCTTCGCCCCCCCCCGCACACATTCGCGGGCGCGCACACACACACACACACCACCCCTCCTGCCTGCATTCTTTGGTCTGAGCTATTGCTTATCTGGCTTGGACCCAGAACTGACATCAGGGCCTCTGAGAGGAAGCGGGCCTGGTCAGCCCAGTTGTCGTGGCCTTCATCTTTTTCTCCTCCTGGGGAGGGGGAAGGAAACCTGAGAGGACGCCTTGGTGGCCCTTGTTTCTCTTGCCTGGCCCAAAGCACCCCCCAGTCAGCAAGGAAAAGGTTGGGGTCAGGTCTTGTTTTTCTGTGAGTGGGGGAAAGGGGGTAAAAAAAGATGATTTGGTGTGTAGATGTACAGGCATGCTGGGGAAAGTGCAGCAAAATGATGGAGGCCTGTTTATCCCAGCATGAACATTTATCATCATCATCATCATCATCATCATCATGTGCCATGAAGTCTATCTGACATGGTGACCCCCCTCAGAAGTGGTTTACAGGAGCCTCATGACACAGCGGTTAAACTGGGCTCATGACCCGGCGTTCAATCCCAGGTAGCCAGTTCATGATTTACTCAGCCTTCCATCCTTCCAAAGTCAGTAAAATAAGTACTCAGCTTGCTGAGTGAGGGGCCAATGAGTAGCCTGTATAATTACTTGTAAATCACCAGAGAGTGCTTTATTAAGCGCTATGGAGCAGGATCTAAGTAGCACACTGTGCTTTTGCTTTTCTTTTTCTTTTTCTTTTTTACCATTACTTTCTTTTGGAATCATCCTGGGTGACCATATGCAGCTTGCCCGTGGCTACACAGGCTGGCCGTACTTGCATGAGGCCCAGTTGGGGGGTGGGGAATCAAACACCTTACCCTTAGCTCTGCAGCCAGATACCTAATGGACTGAGCTAGCCAGCCAGCTGTGAACATCACAGGCAACAGCTTGTTATGGGGAATGGACTTACAGGGAATGCAAGGTTTGTCACAGCCTCTCATCACCCCCAAGTAGAGATGGGCACGAAACAAACAATTTTTCGTTTCCATTTTCGTTTTTTTGTTTCGTTACGTAACGAAACGACAAACGAATTTTGTCCCTAAGATGAAACAAAACGAACAGAAACACCAGAAATTTTGTCATCCGTTTCGTTTTCGTTACAGCAATACATTGAACTGCTTTAAATGCTAAAAAAATCACAAAAAATTGAAATAAATGGTAACAAAACAGTAACAAAACGAATGAAAACAAAAATGAATTTTTTGCAAAAAATCACAAAAAACGGAAACGAACCGAAACAGATCCCCTAAACGACAAACAAAACGCCATTTTTTTTTATTCGTGCCCATCTCTACCCCCAAGTGATAATTCTTTTTCTTCATGGTGTTGGCAGGCATGTGGCTTCACATGGTGCCTTCTGGGGTGGGGGAGGGAAGTGGCAGCGGGCTTTGCCTAGCCCAGGCATGTCCAAACTTCGGCCCTCCTGATGTTTTGGGCCACAACTTCCAGAATTCCAAGCCTGTATTTCCAATGGCAAAGGAATATTAATTGTCATCACTGAACCCTGATGGACACATGATAACCAATGGGATACAGTTATCCTAGGCTACCAACTATACAGGAAGGCCAGGAGGGGGCAAACGGGAAGTGGTGTAGCCTTGTATGTCAAAGAAGTGATAAAATTGTATGAATTGGAATATCTAGGTGATTTGGAGTCACCATTAGAAACACTGTGGGTAAGAGTAGCAGGCCACAAGGATGGCCTAACAGTAGGCATATGAACATAAGAACATAAGAGCCATGCTGCATCAGGCCAAAGGCCCATCTAGTCCAGCTTCCTGTATCTCACAGTGGCCCCACCAGATACGTCTGGGAGCGCACGAGACTAGATCTCTGTCTCCTGATACCACTGCCCTGCATCTGGCCCTTGAAGTACCCTGGTTTTAAGACTGGAGATTACACATCTCCATCATGGTTTGTAACCTGTGATGGACTTCTCCTCCAGGAATCTGTCCAATCCCCTTTTGAAGGCATCCAAGCCAGATGCCATCACCACATCCTGTGGTAGGGAGTTCCATAGACTAACAACACACTGGGTGAAAAAATATTTTCTATTGGCCTCCGACCCAAGCCCCTGAGGGAGACTGGCAGTTGGAGAATGTTGTAAAGGAGGTATCCAAGAAAGGAAGCCTGGTTATAATGGGGGACTTCAATTACCCTCACATAGAACTGTTGTTCAGCACATGATAAAGAAATAAACTTCCTATACAGTATATGCTAAATGATTGTTCCCTGAAACAGATGGTTGAAGATCCAACTAGAGGTATAAGAATCCTTGACTTGATCCTGAGTAATATACAGGACCTGGTGCAAAATGTTAATGCGACTGATCCAATGGGGAACAGTGACCACAACACAATTACTTTTAACTCAGGGCCTTTTCACACAACCCCTAAGATCCGCTGGCCCCTTAAATTCGGACCAGAGATCTTGGGGGTTCGTTGCTGTTCCTCCGTCCCCACCCCTCTGCACTTCCTTGCTCCTGTCTGCGTGAGGGGAGGGAGGAAAAAAAGGGACAAAAGAATAAAGGCTTACCTCCCGGTGCCAGTGGAAGCTGTTCGGAGCCCCATCACTTCCTGGTTGCTTCTCTTAAAGGGGCGGGAGGCAAAAAACAACAACAAAAAGAAGCGAGGAGAGCCCGGCATATTTATTTTTATTTATTTTTATTTTTAATATTTTTACCCCACCTTTTTCCTTGGAAAAGGACCCAAGGTGGCTTACAATAATAAGAGACAATATACAGTCCAGAACATTTAAGACATGTTCAAGTTAAAAACAGGGGGTTAGAAGAGGCATCAAAGAATTTTCACCTCCCAAGAGCAGGTACCTGAAAAGTGTGCTGGGTCGCACTTAGGTGGGCGGGGTCGCACTTAATTTCCTGTAAACTCCGAAGCTGGTGGGGAAACATTTTTAATCTCCGGAGCTGGGAGCCATTTGCCCTGGAGTTTAGGGGTCGTGTATAAACAGCCTTAATCATAGACTGCCAATCACTGATAAAATCTAACACAGAGACCTCAAATTTTCAAAAAGGAAATTTCCCAAAGGTGAGGAAACATTAAAAAAGAAGCTGAAAGGGAAAACTGAGAGAGTCCAAACACTCCAAGAGGTAGGAAAGGGACCTTAGTGTCCTGGTTGCCAACCCCGTGTGCCGCAGCAGGAAAAAAAGAAAACTCAATGCTAGGAATCATTAGGAAGGGTATAGAAAATAAGTCAGCAAGGGTCATTTTGCCTCTTTATAAATCTATGGTGAGGCCCCATCTGGAGTATCGTGTACAGTTCTGATCACTGTACCTCCAGCAGGATATTATGGAAATGGAAAAAGTGCAGAGGAGGGCAACTAGAATGATTAGGAGAGTGGAACACCTTCCTTACCATCTGAGGCTGCAACGGCTGGGCCTCTTCATTATTGAATGACAGGTCACCTAAGAGGTGACCTGATTGAAGTTTATAAAATCATACACGGTGTGGACAAAGTAGATAAGGAAAAGATGTTTTCCCTATCACGCAACACTAGAACTAGGGGGCACTCCATGAAACTTTTGGGTGCTAGATCTCAAACAAATAAGAGGAAGTACTTTTTCACTCAGAGGATCACTGGTCTGTGGAACTCCCTGCCAGAAGAAGTGGTGACAGCTGTCAGCCTTGACAGCTTAAAGAAAGGATTAGACAAGTTCATGGAGAACAAGGGTTGGAGAGATAGGCAGGATATCTTTCAATGCCATTTGCAGGGAATTGTAAGGAGGTGAAGACATCTGCTTGGGAATACCCTGAAGCAAATGGTGAGCCACTGTGTGAGACAGAATGCTGGACTGGATGGGCTGTGGCCTGTTCCAGCAAGGCTGTCCTTAGGTTCTTATAATGGATAAGGATAAAGATGCCATATTTACTGTACATAGCCATGCTTCTTTCCAGATAAGCATCTTTAACCACAGCTTGTAACTTTGCCCACACATTTAATTTTAACTCAATTTCCTTTTATCTTTTCCAGTGTACTCTGTCTGCCCATTTGCTCTCTCTCTCATTTTTTCCATTCTCAGTTTTTCCTTCCATTTAGCTTGGCTGGTTGCTTTCTCTCTGTTTCTCTGACCGCCACTACCAACCCTGTCCTTGAGGTTAAAACACACCACCAATGTTACTTAGGGGTCATGGCCCCTGGCACTAATGGCTCACTACTCATCCACATGTATCCCGCATGACTCCAAGTAGAGGGTTGCCAAACACCCCTTACCTGAAAATGCCACCTCTTGACTTGGGGTAACGTGGGCAAGTGTCGGCATGTTTTTTGAAAAATTAAGTACAGTGGTACCTTGTATAAAGGAATTACTTCGTTCCAAATGAAATTATGTTAAGCAAATTTTCCTTTATACAAATTCCCATAGGAATGTATTGAAAATGGAGTAATCCCATTTTTATGTTGTACAGATTCGCCCCATAGGTGATTATGTTAAGCAAATTTCCCCTATCTCTGGAAGTTTTATGTTGTACAAATTTTATGTTATATAAGCTGTTTGTTATACAAGGGTCCACTGAAGTAGCTACATGAAGGACTCCAGCCTGTGTCCGTTCAGAAAGGTCTTCTTCACCTGTGACTCACGGTCCAAACAACAGGGGCACACCTCCCATGCAGAGAGCAGGAAATGATTGTTGAGTACTGTATTTTAATCACAACATGTGATTTGGGAATCCTGATTGCCTGTTTCACTGCTAGATATTAACCAAGTCCAACTGAGGTCGGTAGGATGTTTTGCTGTCGTGTCTGACTCTTCGTGACCCCATGGACCAGAGCAGACCAGGCCCTCTTGTCTTCCACTGCGTCCCGGAGATTGGTCAAATTCATGTTGGTTACATCGATTTCACCATCCAACCATCTCATTCTCCCCCATCCCCATCTCCTTTTGCCTTCAACCTTTCCCAACATCAGGGACTTTTCTAAGGACTCCTCTCTCCTCAGGAGGGGACCAAAGTACTACTTGCCACTAAATAATGGAAGGCAGATTAGACAGCTCAGTTCCACACCTTTCACCTTCGGTTTCATAGTTCAGCCTATTTTTCAAACAGTTAGGTTCCTCGTGCTTCTCCCCTTTTATATCGAAGAGGAAAACATGTTGGTAGTTCCTGGAAATGAAAACCAGATTTTCCGCCATTACTTCCTTCCTTCTCATAGGTTATTTACAGTAGGACCCCCGTATCCACTGATTCATTATCCACTGATTCAGTTAACCACGGTTGGCAGAGGAAAAAATTAAATAATTCAGCAGCCACAAAGCCAGCTGTAAAGCAAGCTGTTGTCACAAACAGCAGCTGTAAAGCAAGCTACTGTCACAAACAGTGGCCATAAAGCAAGCTACTGTCTCAACACAGCAGTCATAAAGCAAGCTACTTTCACGAAAGAGCAGTTTGGGGGTGGGCGGGTAGGTGTTCTCTCTTATCCACGGTTTTTATTATCCCCGGGAACGCCTGGAACGAATCCCCAGCGGATATTGAGGTCCTACTGTACTTCTGTGCTAATCTGTGCACATATATAGTACAGTATATATGTTTAAAAGAAAACTCAGTGGGCTTGAATCCCAGGAAAGTATCTCAAGGACTTCAGTCTTGGTTTTTCGTTTCTTATCGCTATTCACCTTGAAATGACTATGCCTTTCTCGGCATATAATCTTACGAGACAGCCCTACCAAATTTGGTGTCCCCTTTTGCCAGGCAGGTGCATAGGCATTTTAACTTCATCCTTCCTTTCTCTTGGGGGGGGGGGACAAACCTTCTCCTGGGAGGGAGACCAGACCTTGTTCCCGCTGCCTCTTGATCTACGCAAACCATTATCATAGGAACTCAGACCAGCCACGGTTTCCCACACCCTGTCTCTCTGCTTCTCTCTTTTGGGATGATGGTTTTCTTTTCCTGGGCCCAATGGTGTTGGCTGCCTGTCAGATGCCTTTTGTCTGCTCCTGGCAAGCTTCGGGCCAACTCCACAGTTAGCCAATGGGCTGTGGAGCCAGCAAAGAAAGGATGCCAGGGAGTGATGACAACACTCAGGCCTGCTGGAATTCCTCCCTGTCACTTAACAAAAGACAGATCCCGGGGGGGGGGGGGCTTTTGCAACACTGGGGACATGCATGCCTGTACTCCGATCTCGCCTGATTTTGGAAGCTAAGCAGGGTCGGGCCTGGCTAGTACTGTACTTGGATGGGAGACCCCCAGGGAATACCAGGTGCTGTAGGCGCCTGGAGTAGGAACTGGCAAAGCCACTCCTAGTATTCCTGCCAAGAAAACTCCATGGACATGGAGTCACAAAGGCACACCGCACACACACTCTATAGGACTCCCGTTCCCAGCCATTCACTAGCCTTTCTATCTCACAGCGCACCTCTAGAACGAATTTCAGGAATCTGGGGGCAAGGAACGGCAATAGGTTTAGCTGTTTGAACACCTGACTCCTCTTTGTTTGGGAGGCTAGGGATGAACATCGTGGGAGGAAGATTTTGCCGAGATGTCTTTTCTCGCAGCGTCAACGGATTAGGGGACGAATGGTCGAGTCAGCTCTTGTGCCATGAAGAGCCCACTTGATACTCAGGGATTAGGAGGCTAAGCGTTTGACGCCATGGATACATGTACTATTGCTTACTAATTGCCACCAATCACATGATTTTTAAAGACGCCAGCGATAAGACCAGAGGTGTTCTGGAACTAAAATGTATGCCTGTGGTTAAACTTGGAGCAAGGGTCAGGGTTTTCGGGTTTCTGTCAAGGGGAGTGAGGCTCTTATGACTGAGGCATCTGTTCGTTTTATGCCAAGGTATCCCGGAGTCCTTAAAGGTGAGCTTTTCGCATCTTTTTCGGCAAGCTTGCCGCTTCTTTAAAACGGTGTCTTGAACCAGCAGTTTGACACACAGCGATCTACAGCAGTGGTGCCCAAACTTTGGCCCTCCAGATGTTTTGGACCACAACTCCCACCGTCCTTTGTCATTGACAATACAGGTTTGGAATTCTGGGAGTTGTGGTCCAAAAACATCTGGAGGGCCGAAGTTTGGGCAGCCCTGATCTACAGTATGTGAAGCTTTCTCCTCCACTTATTTTCCATGTCATGAAAAGTTCAGCCTGCTGAATTTCTTCTGCATTATGTCACCGTTCAACGCACAGTTATCAGAGCGATATTTTTAAACCCGAAGAAGAAAGCGTACCATCGAGCAGACACTCCGTAACTTAGTGAGGCATGAGTGATTTTCTGGTATGTCTCGGATGAAGTCAGCAAACAAGATTCTTTTGTTGCATTTGCTACAAGAGATGAATGCAGGTCTTTGGAACTTGTGCTTACTTCATTTTTTTCTAATTAGGTTATTGGAGAGACAACAGACATCTGGAGAGCAATACTTTTATTACATTTCTGCATTATTTAGTCCACAAATAACCAGTCCCGGGCTATATATTTACAGTCATGAATTGAGATGAGAATCCTCACTTTACTCCCAAACAGCATGGGATAAAAAGGGTGGGAACTGCCCTTCTTGGCAGTGTGTAAAAGAGCATTAGAGGATAATTAATCCACATTATTTGATCTCGAGGACTTAACCTTGGAGAAATAATGTGTGCACCGGCAATAAGCATATGATCTTAAAGTGACAGCGGTGCAGCATGACTGGTCTATAAAACCACTGAACCATGCAAAGAAAGTGATTAGAGACAAATTCTTCCTTTTAGAACTACAGAAGGCTGACTTACAGTAGTAGGTTCAGTAAAAACTGGAAAAGAAAAGAAAAGAAGCACAATGATGTATAGATTTCACATCCACCTACCCAAGATTTAGTGGATGCCTACTGACAGAGGTGGCTTGAAGGAAACCTTGTGCAAATATATATAAAATAACTCCATCCATGTTCTTAGCTAAGGTTGTCAAGTAGAGCATCCTCATACAGGTGCAGTATACCTCCAATGGAGGCAGTGTACTGAACTAGATTAGGCATAGGCAATTTCCCAGGGTTTGGGGGCTGCATTGATTCTTCCCTCCTATAGCCCTATGGGCTGCATTGGTGTTGAAATGAATGCTAAAACATGATTCATATTTTAAGAAATTTGGTGTTTGTTTGTTTTTGATGAGTTAATTTTATGAATGATTTTTAAAATTTAAATTTTAAATTT
>JAHTLZ010000342.1:329924-345477 GCA_023846285.1 Phrynocephalus versicolor
ACTTGCCGAGTTAGGCTGGGATGGAAGGACAGCTAGGGAGGGACTTGCCCGCTGAATGAGGCTCTCAGGCCTTTAAAAACAAGATGGCGCCTTGTATTGCGCTACACCCAGGCCTTTGCTGGGCTTGTCTTCTCTCCATCTAATAATCAGATTTAATTTGTAGCTCTTTGTACTTCTTCCATCCTTAGGGCCAGCTCTTACCACCTACGACTCACATCACAGCTCTTCCGAAAACAGGAAGGAGTGAGCGTGTGTGACGGAAACAAGAGGCCTAAGCGCAAGCTAGTTCAGGAAGTGGTGTGGTGCGTTATATGATGGGGGGGGGGCGAGAAAAAGCCACAGTCCAGAGGCAGGGCCGGCCTGTAAACAGAGCTGTTGGTTTTCTGTAGTTCCTTGCTGTGCACAGAGAATTCTGACCAGCATATAGAGTTTATTTGTATATACAGTGGACCCTTGTATAACAAACGGTTCATATAACATAAAATCTGTACAACATAAAAAATTCAAGAGATAGGGGAAATTTGCTTAACAAAATCACCTATGGGGCGAATCCGTACAACGTAAAAAGGGATTATTCTGTTTTCAATGCATTCCTGTGGGAAGTTTGTATAAAGGAAAATTTGCCTAATATAATTTCATTTGGAACGAATTAATTCTTTTATACAAGGTACTAATGTATTAGGGATTATTCTGTTTTCAATGCATTCTTCTGGGAAGTTTGTATAAAGGAAAATTTGCTTAACATAATTTCATTTGGAACAAATTAATTCCTTTATACAAGGTCCCACTGTATTCCAGTTATAAAGATAATTATATTTATGCAACATTTGGCAAAGTTGCTTTTTAAGACTACCATTTCGAGAAGGTACCTACTAAGATTCCTGAAATTCTCTGCATTCTTCTGTAAAACCTTCAAGGTGTCATATTTTTTAAAAATACTTGCAGGTAGCATCACCCACCCAAAGTGCCTGATTCCAGGAAATGCCGGTCCTGGCTTGTGTAATTGTTGACCACCAACTTGTAGCCTGTCTCATAGACTCCCAAGTGTGGTCTCCGGTGGAAAAAGCAATATACAACAGCTTTGCCTCCATAATGGGTTTTGGGGTCCTGCTGGGACAGAAGAGAATTGCAGTCCAGGTGGGATTATCTGGAATGAAGAAGGGAGGAGGCATATTGGAGAGAGGAAAGGGGTTGGCAGGGGGTTGGGCTGGATGGCCCTCGAGGTCTCTTCCAACTCTATGATTCTCATTATTCTAGGTAGAATAAAGATGTAGCTGTAAGTGTGGGCGCTAGGAAGACCCAGTTTCACAAAGTTTGTTGCATGGCCTTGGGTAAGTTATGAATTCTCAGCCTTTCCTGCCTTTAAGGATGGGTATGATCAGAAAAGAGGCGGAGGGGCGAAAAGCCACATGTGTGGATGCACTTCAGAGGAAGGCGCAATCTTAATGCAACTAAGCCTTGCGGCTTGCCCGGCAATAGCTGTCGTTGCAAACTTGGGCGTTGCACGAGCAAAGTGTTGAGGTTGCAAGAAAAATCCCTCCCTTCACGTTTCCTGTAAGCAGCAGCACCCATTACTCTGCCTCGGAACACTTTGTTTGCTTCTGCTCTCCGCTTGGGGCCAACGGTGGACCAGGATAGCATGAGCTAATCTGTGTAAGGAATTAATGTGGGTTAGAGATAAGAAGATCCTGTCTCAGGACAGAGGGTTGGCTTAGATCAGCTAAGTCCCGAGTGGTGTGCGTGCCGGTGGTACTGCAAGAAGGACTGGTAGCTTGCTATGAGAAGTGAATGAATGGCATAATTACAAAGTTCCTGTGAGCTGGAAGGACCGCCAAATTGCCTCTTAGGTTATTTTTTGGATGCCCTTCTGCATCCTATTCTTGACCAGGCAAAGGGCTTGATTCCATCCCAGTGGTCAGAATATTTGACTCTCCAGCTGTTTTAAAGCTCTCATAGTCGCCACCATTGGCCTGGCTGGGAGGGGTAAGAGGAGCTGTTAGGCTAAAACAGGCATGCCCAAAGTCCGGCCCAGGGGGGGGGATCTGGCCCATCAGGCCATTCTGAGTGGCCCTCCCTTGGTCCCCACCTCCCTCCCTCCCTCCCTCCCTTGTTCCCCACCTTCCTCCCTCCCTCGGTCCCCACCTTCCTTCCTGCGGGTGGAGTTTCAAGGGGTCAGTGGGTGGGGCTTGCAGTGGGGTGGCAGGGTTGGGGAGCAACCGGCCCCTGACACATTCTCAGCCACCAAATCTGGCCCTCCTTACAAAAAGTTTGGGCACCCCTGGGCTAAAACATCTGGCGGACCCACCTTTCCTCTCTCCAAACTAGGTATAGTTGTCACTCTGAATAAAAAAGAACAATTGCCCTCTGCAGTCCAGCTCAGAACCTGCAAACTCCAGCCTGGGGGTTTCCTTAGTATATATATATACTATTATATATATATTAAAGAAAAACACATGATATTTAGACCAAATGATAAGAAAGAAAGAAACCCAAAACAGAAAAATGCACAGCAAAGCAAAGCAAAGTGTTCTGCTTTTATACCTCCCCATACCACTTCAAGTAGTCTCTGGGTGGTTTACAGGTTTAATTGCAGTATGCAGGCTACACATTGCCCCCCCCAGCAAGCTGGGTACTCATTTTACCGACCTTGGAAGGATGGAAGGTTGAGTCAACCATGAGCCTTCTATCTGGGATTGAACCCCAGGTTGTGAGCACAGTTTTAGTTGCAGTACAGGCATTTAACTACTGCACCACAAGACCGTCTTCCTAACCAACCCTGTGCAATCCAGATATTATTTGGGCATTATTTGATCTAGAATCCACTTGTCCTTTCTGGCAGTCCAGGGTATCCACAAAGCATTTCTCCAGCACCACATTTCAAATGAAACATGTTTTTTTTTCCTATCAGCTTTCTTTAGGTTTAGGAGGCTAAAACGGGGCCACGCTTATTTTTAAAATGAAATATTTTGGATGGGAGAGTGGCACCCCCTATCTTTTTCCAGAAGAAAAGAAAGTGATTCACCCCCCTACCCCACCAATCGGAGGAGCGCCGCGCCCCCCCGCCCAACCATTAACTATACTGGCTGGAGCTGATTCGCCTCGGAATGCAGTGGCATCTGGAGGGCTGCTTTCCCATCCCTGAACGCTCAGTAAGGTGTTCTGTTTATATCTGCTTATATACCGCCCCATACCACTACAAGTAGTCTCTGGGTGGTTTACAATTTTAATCACAGTGTGCAGGCTACACATTGCACACACACCCCCAGCAAGCTGGGTACTCATTTTACCGACCTCGGAAGGATGGAAGGCTGAGTGAACCTTGAGCCTGCTACCTGGGAGTGAACCCCAGGTTGTGAGTACAGTTTTACACAGAGTACAGGCATTTAACCACAGCGTCACGAGGTAATTTGCAAATATTCAAGAAATGCAGGAAACCATAAGCGGCCAACAGAGAAAGATTCGGGCAGATGGCATAACATCTGTGCAAGTTAGGAAACAGGAATCCATAGAATTGGTGTTCCCAGCCCTGCCCCCTAGCAAAATAACATTCATTCACTGGTGTATAGGACTTGCCTTTACACCTAGTCAGCACAGTACATTGTCCATTGACTGGCAGAGATGGGTGTGTCCTTGACCTTCCAAGTAGTGTAGCAAATGCTGCATGAAAACAACAGTCATCATTACCCGACTAGGGGGTTTTAATCAGATTTCCCACATGATCTTTAGTTCAGCGAGAGGGAGCATCACGCATTGTGTGCAGAAAGAGGTTCGGCTCTTGACAACCTTCGCTGAAAAGGATCTCAAGTAGCAGCTGACAGAGAGATCTCTGCCTTGGATCCTAGGGAGCCAATGCCAGAAAATATCAATTCCCCCCCCCCCAGCCAACTGCTTCGCCTGGGATGGGGGATTAGGGCAGATATAGGCTATCACAGCTGCAGGGCAGTCAGTGGAGTGGGAAAGACCGAATTAGACCATCATTGACAATACAGTATATTGCAGTGATGGCGAACCTTTTAGAGGCCGAGTGCCCAAACTACAATTCAAAACCCACTAATTTTTTTGCAAAGTGCCAATGCCGTAGTTTAACCTGAATGCAGGTGGCTATGAAGGGCCAATGTCGGGTGCCCACAGAAAGGGCTTCGAGTGCCACCTTTGGCACCCGTGCCATAGATTCGCCATCACTGGTATATTGTATTATTTATGTCAAAATTTTGTAAACTGCCCAGAGTGGCCTTCGGGTCTGATGGAGTGCTATATAAATCAAGTAAGTTAAGTAAATGAGTAAGTAAGTAAGTATCTGGAAGTTGAGTCATGGTAACTGGACTTTTGAGAGAGAGAGAGAGATTGAACCGTTTTGCTGTTTGGATGAGCAGCAAAATATTTCAATCTCTCAAGAGAAGTCCAGTTGCCATTACTCAGTTTCCAGATAAACTCACCTGGATGACTGAGAATCTTCACACAAGTAAGTAAGTAAGTAAGTAAGTAAGTAAACCTGATTTGACTGGAGGCCGTTTCCTAGGTTGTCCTCCCATGAACCCATCAGTGCAAAAAACCTCCCAAAGTTTCTGAAGGACTTGCTGATTCCTGCTATCTTCGTTAACACTCCTTTCGTTAAAGACAAGCTCTTTTCCTCTTACATTATCATTCGTGCGCAGGACCTAGAAAGCATTACAGACCTAAATGTGCGCTGCGTAACAGTGAACTTAACTGTGTGTGAACATGGCCAAGATCACAAGTTGGGTTTGCTAAGCTTTTAATACCTATTAGCTGTACTCACAATGAGAGTGGATTTTCAGAACTGAGCTACCCACTGCATAAAATATGCAGCCTGGAGTTCCTGAACCTTCCTTTCATCCATCTTCCAAAATAAGCAGGAGGAGGAGGAGGAGGAGGAGGAGGAGGAGGATCGATCTGGATAATGATCATCATGTGTTGATAAGGGAGCCATGGGCCTTCAAAGTTTAAGCAAGGCTGTAATCTCCGTCTGTGGTTATGAATCAGGAAGTGTGTGTGTGGCAATCTGATTAGTGCCTGTGCAGAAGTCTGTCTTTTAAATGCTGAACAAACCCTTAATTTCAATGTGAATGCTCTCAAGGGCGGGGGGGGGGGAGCCCACATTATAACACAGAGGGTTGGTGGGGAAAGGAAATACTTTGTTGTTATCCACTGTTATGTCACTTCTGGTGTGTGGTGACCTTATAAATTGCTTTGATGGCATGTAATTGATGACCTCTGAAAGTCCCTATCATTAACAGCCCTGCCTGCAAACTACAGGTGGTGGTTTCCTTAGTGACTCAATCTACCCTATAAATGTGGCATTGTTTTCCTTGTGCAGTGGTGGCGAACCTTCAGCGCTCCAGATGTTTTGGACCACAGCTCCCAGTATTCCGAGCCTAGATTGTCAGTGACAAAGACCCGTGGGAGTTGTGGTGCAAAACGTATTGAGTACAAAAGGTTCACCACTGTCCTAGTGCTTCCAACATTTCTTAGGATTATTGTGTTTTCCACTGAATGTTTTGTTCCCAACATACATCCAAAGTATGATAGTCAAGGTTCAGATATACAGTATTGGCTACAGAGGAGAGAAATGAGGGCTGCAGGGACTGTGGTTATCAAGGTCCCTAGAGTGTTTTCAAGTGAAAAGGACAAAGAGATATATACAGTACAGTGGACCCTCGTATAACAAACGGTTTATATAACAAAAAATCTGTACCACATAAAAAAATCCGGAGATAGGGGAAATTTGCTTAACAGAATCGCCTATGGGACAAATCCGCTCAACATAAAAACTGTAACGATTAGGGATTACTCTGTTTTCAATGCATTCCTATGGGAAATTTGTATAAAGGAAAATTTGCTTAAAAGAATTTCATTTGGAACAAATTAATTCCTTTATACAAGGTACCACTGTATTACGGTTTGACAATCACAGGTGCAGAGTTGATCCATCCTGACTTAAATTTCCTTTCTGATCTTTTTTTTTTTAATCCTGGTTTCAAAATATTCCCTAAGGCCTTTTTCTTCCTTCCTTCCTTCCTTCCTTCCTTCCTTCCTTCCTCTGCAACCTTAAGAAAAACCAATTCTCTCATCCTCGTGGACAAACGGATTATATAGCAGAAATGAGATTATAATTAAGGCCATAAGGAAAAGAGTGGGTAGCTGGTGTCCGGCTTTTACTGAGCGTGATTTCCTAGTGGTATAAGTGGCTATTTAAAACAACTGCCACATCAATGCCTGTCCCTAGATCTGATTTGTTTTTCTTTTGGGTTAATAGCATTTGGAGGGGGAGCTTTTGAGACACACAGGAAGGGCCTCTGGAGGGAGCTAAATCAAGCCAGACAACAAAGGTGACATTTTAAAAAAGGGGGATGAAGGATCAAAGAGAGCACCTCCGCTGATCCTTTGTTAAGAACAGGCCACCTGACATGGTAGAATCACAACACAGGTTCCCCAGTTATCACACTGGGCGTAACCTGTCCCCTATTCAACAGAAAGTAATTCACAGACAACCATCTCATCCTGACAGCTATGAAAAACACAAGTCTCCAAAAATAAAAGGAGAATAAAATAAAAATCCAATCAAACTGGATTTCAAATCACATAGGACATTTATTATTTTTATTTATTACCATTATACAGTATTCTACTTTTCTGCCTAGAAAATAAAATAGCACTTCAGGCAGTTGAGGAGAAGAAAAACACAAATAAAAACCCAACACAATTTGTGGGTGAAAACTTGTTAAAACACAATTGAGAGTGGATTGGTGAAGATAAAAGCAAAGTGTTCTGCTTATATACCGCCCCATACCACTTCAAGTAGTCTCTGGGCAGTTTACAGTTTCACTACAGTATGCAAGCTACACATCCCCCCCCCCGTGAAAGCTGGGTACTAATTTTACTGACCTCAAAAGGATGGAAGGCTGAGTGAACCTTGATCCTCCTACCTGGGATTGAACCCCTGGTCATGAGCACAGTTTTACCTGCAGTACAGGCATTTAACCACTGTGCCCATGAGTTACAATCCAGCTGGAAGCCAATGGTATGTCTAAATTAAAAAAAAAAAACCTTCAAAGTCATTGCCTTGAGCAGCAAACTGCGGCAGTGGGGAGCCTATCTGTTTAATTTGTTAAAGCTCCAGATAACTGATAGTGACCCTCCTGGAAGCTGGAGCTACCTTACGTGGGTGGCCCTGGGCAGGCAACCTTCACCATCTCTATACAGCTCCATAGGAGGCTATTTGAGACACTTCCCGCAACCAAAGCCCTCCTTACGCAGCCTTCTTCCACTCAGGAGTCCAACACACATCTTCCTCAGCCAATGGGGTCAATGGGAACTGGAGCCAAAGGTGTCCCATTGATTTGGCCACCACCAAATAAAAAAGCAATAGAAACAAGCAGTTTAAAAAAGCAGTCGCAAACCCAACGAATAGCATAACTCGCCCCTGGAACAGCAAAAGAGCTTGTCCCCATACCAGCTGCCACCTTGAGCTCATGCTTAGTTGCATTCACTCAAGTTTCTAAAAGCCAAAATGCCATCGTTTGCTGGCAGAGAGCTGCTAGAGAGGCAGCCAGGTGCATTTCTCTTGACAAAGAGCTCCGTAGCCCAGCTGCCATGATAGAGGATGCCCTGCCTTATTATTTCTTACTTTTATAAGCAGAACAGAACTCTGCAGATCTTGGGAAACTGGGTAGAAGATATGGGGGGGGGAGAGAAAATACATTTTATAAGGTAGGATGATGAAGACTCTCTTGCCCTTTTATTTATTTATTTATTTATTTATTTATTTATTTATTTATTTATTTATTGTTATACCACCCGTCCTCCGATGGAACTCCGGGCAGTTTACACCAAATAAACAGTAATCAAACGTTTCAATAATATAGTTATTAAAAGTAAAAGAACACACACACACACACACACACACACACACAATGGTACCTTGTATAAAGGAACCTGTCTCCTGCTAGCACTCCTCTGCATCTGGCATTTGGAGGTAATGTATCCCCATCATGGCTTGTAACCTGCGATGGAGTTTTCCTCCAAAAATCTGTCCAATCCCCTTTTAAAGGCATCCAGGCCATCACCACATCCTGTTGCAAGGAGTTCCGCAATTGTTTAAAAAAGAAGAGATTCAAATACTACATCCTATGCTTCTAGTCTTAGAGCCTTGTGGCACAGTGATTAAACCGATGTACTTCAGCTACAACTGTGCTCACGACCTGGGATTCGTTACTAGGTAACCAGTTCACGGTTGACTCAAGCCTTCTATCTTTCTGAGGTCGGTAAAATGAGTACCCAGCTTGCTGGTGGGACAATGTTTAGGCTGCATAATTAAATTGTAAACCACCCAGAAAGCCCTTTATATTGTCCCTCATTACTGTAAGCCGCCTTGAGTCCATTTTCAAGGAGAAAGGTAGGGTAAAAATACTCTAAAATAAATAAATAGATAAATAAGTATGGGGGGTACTGGTACTGTATATAAGCAGAAAACGTTGCTTTTGCATTTTGGTTTGCGCCTTGCAGCAAAGCAGCATCCATGGTCGTGTTGTGCAATTTGTCTTCTTTGCATTGTAGCCTATTTGCTTCCTTTGCGCGGGTTTGCTTAATTTGGAGAAAAAGATCTCGTTCTCTTCTTTACAGTTGCACAAAATCGCTTGCCCTCTTGTGGGCCAAAAGAATAATGAATGATGTGATCCATCGAGGGAGGAGACAAGCCAGGACAGGACTGACCTGCCTCCAATACTTTCTTTTAATTGTCTAATCAAATTCAAATCCCTATATGTCACTCATGCCATGATGTCAGCATGGAGGCATATATTTAAGCAGCACTGGGAAAGTTGTTCTTAAGAGAGATTAATAAAGGGTCGTGATTAGAGATGGGCACGAATAAAAAAAAATGGGTTTTGTTTGTCGTTTGTCGTTTAGGGGGTCCGTTTCGGGTTCATTTCCATTTTTCACGAATTTTTGCAAAAAAATTCATTTTCGTTTTTGTTCGTTTCATTACCGTTTCATTACCATTTATTTCTTTTTTGTGATTTTTTTTAGCATTTAAAGCAATTCAGTGTATTGCCGTAACGAAAACAGATGACAAAATTTCTGGTGTTTCTGTTCGTTTCGTTTCGTTTTGGAGGCAAAATTTGTTTGTTGTTTCGTTACGTAACAAAATGAGAAAACGGAAACGAAAAATTGTTTGTTTCGTGCCTATCTCTAATCGTGATGAAGTCCTCAGTGACTGAGCAGAAGGAGAATAACGCTCTGGGTCCTTAATATCACCTAACTCTGCTCAGTTATGGAGGACTCCAGGATGGCCGACCAGGGTGCATGAATATTGGCAACCAGTTAAAATAACCAGGAAATTACAGTTTCTGATTAAGTTGTACCATTCCTGATTAGACTGTACTTTGCAGGGCCTCTTGGAAGGGAAAGTCCACCAAGGGAGTTGGCAGGCAACGGAGAAACAATCGGGGATGGGGGGAAAACCCTCAAGTGAG
This sequence comes from Phrynocephalus versicolor, assembly GCA_023846285.1. Taxonomy (NCBI): domain Eukaryota; kingdom Metazoa; phylum Chordata; class Lepidosauria; order Squamata; family Agamidae; genus Phrynocephalus; species Phrynocephalus versicolor. Next base: position 339,416 of record JAHTLZ010000342.1, read on the forward strand.
AAGGAACAAATTAAAGCAAATGTTTGCAGCAACCCCCCACCCCATCCCCAAAAAAATCAGGGATGTGGAAGGTAATCTGGGGGTAGACTAGGTCTCAGAAAAAGTGACCTATTACTCACAGAATCCATTTGGTCCAAAAACGAATAAACAACTCTTTCGGCTGATCTTGTAGCCGGTTGCTTGCTCTCTCAGCCAAACTCCCCAGGCCATTTGTGACAGTGGCCTGGGGTATTTTATACATTGCTATGTATAGTAGTAACTACAGGGTTTCTACGGGGGCTACTATAGATTCACTGGTAGAAAAGGCGGTTAAAAATGTAACTAAGAAATTGATAGTAACTATCCCACCCTCAAGCCTTCCAAACGAGTGCCAGGTCATCTTAGAGCAGGCATGTCCAAACTTCGGCCCTCCAGATGTTTTGGACCACAAATCTCACAGTCCTTTGCCATTGGAAAGACAGGCTTGGAATTCTGGGTGTTGTGGTCCAAAACATCAGGAGGGCCGAAATTTGGACATGCCTGTCATAGAGTCTAGTCATTCTCAATTTTTGGAGTGGTGGGGGGGGGGCAGAGCCCTTTTAGGAGCTCCTCTCAGGTTCCAGGGCTCCTAAACAAGCCTACAATGCAAGAAGATGAATATAAAATAATTTCTTTTGATTCCCCCCCACCCCCAGTCTGTAGCCCCTTTCAGACGTGTGAGGGGCTCTCCGGGAGGCCGGTGTGTGTGTGTCACGTGGCTCCCTTTGTGAATGGGTGCAGAACTGATTGAAGGAGAGGCAGGGTATAACATACAGCTTGGAATACCTTGTGACCTGGGCCAAGGGCCATGATGCCTGAGGACAGTGGTCGATACAGTCCAACGGCAGATGGGTGAGACCAGGCCGGGGGGGGGGGAGGCTATTAGAGGTTGGCATGAAGCACCCACTGAAAAGCATCGGCCTTTGTTTCCAGCGGCTGCCAAGCATCCGTTCACATCTGACATTCCCGTTTCTGCTGTCAGTGGGCATGGCCGCTCTTTGCCCCCTCCCGCCCCTGGTGCATCATTCTCTCTTCTTCCCACAGCTGCCGAGAGAACGCCCCACCCAGAGGCTTCTCGGCCTCCCTCAGGAATGCACCCGGTCTGAGTCACCCGCTCAGAGCTCCTAAATAAGGTCAAAACAGCCTTTAGTGAGAGACCAGGGAGGGAAGGAAGAAAGGAAGGAAGAATGGAGGCCCCAGGCAGCTGTCGGGCAATGCTACCCTGCCAAGTTGAAGGGAGAACCTTCCGGGACCTTCCCTCCCCCAGGCATGCAGGCAGGGAGCCGGAGGGAGATGACACCATCCACTGGTTATGCTCACAGGTGGATTCTGGACATTGTAGTCTGGAACGTGGACAAGCGTGGTACACATTCCAGAGCTATTTCTTTTTTTTTTTTTCATTTGGTGAGGTTTGTTGCAAAACAGACCAATCAAGTAACAAGCTAGTAGGGCTGCAGATTCCCAGCAAATGTCACTGACTGTGGCTTAATACGGGCTCGGCCCGCATTGCCTCCCTGCTCTACAGAGCCATTTTGGTACACCAAGTGTTCTAATCCCTTTTGTTATGGAGCTCTGGGACAAATCAAATATGACAGCAGAGATCCTGGAAGTCTTATGTCACCTCATGTCTTCTTTGGCTCAAGAATAAATTTAGTTTCTGGAAGTATTTGAAGTGGGGCGGGCGGGCTTTTTTTCCTTCCCATCCCTTTTGAGCTTCATTTGCATGTTCAGTGAATGGCTTCTAGGATTACTGAGGTGATTTCTTAATTGTTCCCAATGTATTTAACCTATTACAAAAGTGTCCACCAATGTTTCCATCAAATGACTATGAAGCTGGGGGTGGGGTGGAGGAATATATATATACAGTGGACCCTTGTTTAACAAACGGTTTATATAACATAAAATCTGTACAACGTTAAAAATATCCAGAGATAGGGGAAATTTGCTTAACAAATAAATTACTGCTAACTGTAATTAATGTCCAGGTAATTACATCAAGATTCAGTTTTATAAAAATGTCGGTGTGGGATCCTAATTGTTGACATAGGTGTGTTCTGTGGTTTTGCCCCCATTGGCCAAAATGTCAAGATACCCCTAGTGGGGTTGTGGAGAGTGATAGATGGATAAAACCACTCCTTAAATATATCACCTCCCTTGAAGCTCCTATGAGGTTCTAACGTGATGACACATAACACAACATGTCTATGAAGATGCTCGGTCATCCAGGTGAGTTTATCTGGAAGTTGAGTCATGGCTACTGGACTTCTTTTTTGAGAGATAGAAACGTTTCGCTGTTCATCCAAACAGCCCCATCGGTCTGTTTGGATGAACAGCGAAACGTTTCTATCTCTCAAAAAAGAGAGATCAAAATGTTGGAAGGTGTTAGCAAGCTTATTTCATAGTAAGCAACTGCAGAGGAGACAGCCTACAGATTTTTACTGGTTTCTACCAAGCTGTATAAATGCTTGGCTGGTTCATTTCTACAGGTAAAAATCTGCTTTTATGGGCAAGAGTAGGGTGAGCAAAGCCCCACCCGACCCCTATAGTCAGCAGCAACCCCATTCTCTTCTAAATCCCTGAATGTGAGCATCCTGCACTACCCCCACCTCTACCCTAGGTCATTAATAGACTTCCCTTAATTGAGATTAGCTTGGATTAATTCCCATGGGAACCACTTAGAAAGAAGATAAGATCAAGGACCCCCTATGTTGCTAAACTCCAGCCAAGGGGACTGGGCAGGCTTGGAACTGGATGCAGGTCATACTGTAGACACGGAGGGAAATGACACCCACCTCTGACCAGTCAACCTATATTGGTGCCTCCTAAGGTAGAAAATTCCATTGCAGCAAAGACTGAAGTCATAACAACACAAATTAAAGAGATGCCTGCTTTTCTTTTATGACACCCCAAACCTACTGCCTAAGGCCACTCTCTTTGCCCATGGGTAGGTGGAGCCACAGTCCTGCTTGTAAAATGGGCAAGGATGGAGAATGGACTCAGATGGCCAACTGATTTCTTACAATTGCCTCGGAATGGGGTTGCAGTGGGTAATTAGTGCTTTATGCCTGGTTACGGAGTCAGAGGAGCGCGGTCTAAGATTAAAAGTACAGCTGTATACCATTGGGATGTTTTGAACAGGAGGACCTCATTTATTTTCATTTATTTTAGAGTATTTTTTACCCTGCCCTTCTCCTTGGAAAAGGACCCAAGGCGGCTTACAGTAATGAGGGACAATATACAGTCCCTTGAGGAATTTACTTCCCATACTTTTAAACATAAACAGGCTGGCTTGAGCCATAAAACCATAAAACTATACTGCTGTAACTCGTCTTCTCACCATTTAATGTTCTCACCATTTCTACTAATTAACTCTCCCTCTTCTCCCCCCTCCTCCTCCCTCCCCTCCCCTATCCCCCCCCCCAATTCTATATGCTGCAGCCAATCATATCTAGGCTCAATGAATATCTGGTATGAAATTTATATCTCATCTCATATCCCACATCTCAGTCTGCTGCTATGTTTTAAAGAAGTGCACATGTGCACAAAACGTCACATTAAAATATGAAAGTTAGTCTTTAAGGTGCCACATGTTTGTGTCTTTTGTTTTGTTTTGTTTTTCTTTGATTTTTGCCTGAAAGTCCAATACAATTAAGACATGTTCAAGTAACTTGAGAATAAGGAATTGAGGGACATCTTACAGCATAAATAGACATTACATTAAAGCTACAAGGTTATAAGTAGTTATAAACACAAAGTCTATGTGAACCTAAAGGTTCATATAAAAGTCACATAAGGGTAGTCCATCAACCTTAGGCATGTAAAATAACAGTTGCTCAAGTATAGACAGAGATCTTTTGGAATGAGCTATAAAAGAGTTAATTTTGTACCCTTCTTTCTTTCACTGATGTTGTGGGGTCAATTACCTGGGTCCCCCTTCCTTTTACAAAGTGCAACTTGTCCAGACAGCACTGTGACTTTATGATTGGAGGGCAGTATGTTGAACCCTCACCTCCTATGCCGAATGCTAACATTATGATTTATAGGTTACGTTTGATTTTCTGAAAAGCTATCCTTCCGATAAGAGCACGAAAGTAATTGGATGGGCAGTTAAGACATTTAACAGAAGTAGGAATAAATTTGGCTACTTGCACTGCACACACACATACCGTACGCCTACATTTCCCTGGCAAGCGGTAGCCATGCTGCCTAGGAGATTTCTAGGAGCTGGTGTCCCAGAAAGATAATTTTGCAGTGCTATGCCCTCCCATGCGAGACCCGCCTGGCGCCAACTTTGATGACATTCCGGCACCAGGTAAAAACATTCCTGTTCCAGACGTTTGTTTAACTGATTATTGTGGGTCCTGATGGCGATTTTAGTGTAGCGTTTTAATATATTGTATTTAACTGTTTTATTGTTTTAATTTTATTGCAATTTGATGTTTTAATTGTCTGAATTGTTTATTTTGATTGTGAGCCCCACAGAGACCTTTGGGTAGTGGGCGGCGGCATACAAGCTAAATAAATAAATAAATAAATAAATAAATAAATAAATAAATGGGGCAGCAAAACAGCTCAAGCCAGATCTGCATTAATGGAAAGTAGTACCTTTAATAATGATGTAGGTGGGACACAGGCAGGAAATCACTCAGGGCCGACCAGGAGGGTCCCACCAACCCAGTGAGGTCGATGTAGTGGAGAGGCCCGTTGCTTACATGTCAAAGTGAGCACAGAGGCACAAGCTGCGGTGGGAAATTGCCATTCGTTCACAAGACGCCACTTGTAATCCTTCATCACACCTTTGCCGCTTGAGCTGGTGTGCAATGAGAGACACAAGCAGCAAAAAGGTTTATAGTGTTGTCCTTAAAGCCAGTAGAACAAGCAAATAGCCTTCTAGTCAATGACTAATCAGAGGTCACTTGATGGGTTTCGTGGCTGTGTGTGTGTGTGGGGGGGTGGAGGCGGCATTTCTTTTTGAGACACCTTTGCTTTGATTTGGCTTTCAACATACGCTTTGAATAATCGTTTTAAGTTTGTTTCAGTGGGATGTTTCGGTAAGCATTACCCAGATACCTAGTGTGGTGTAATTTTTTTTTAATAAATCAATCAATTAAAAACATCTGAAGCTGATGCCAGAATCAGGGCAACCGCGGTGTGTGGCCGACAGCAGCTTTTTGCACTTGGTTGCCACCATCTGCTGGCCGATAGCAACCTATCAGGCAAGAACACAATTAAAAGGGCAGAAACAAGACCGACTGTTATATTTTAATATATGCTTTCGTGGACTTTCTTCACCCACTTCCACAGACATATCAGGTGGAATACAGAGATCACACAGTCAACGTGGGCGGCGGGGGGGGGGCGTGAAGGCTTATATTAAAATACTGTATACCAATCTTCAAGGTGCCACAAAGTTTTTAAAAATTTCTTTTAATGTTTGTTTTGTTTGTCCTTGATATATGCTCCTTCTCTTTTACCTCTGTGGCTACAACAGTAGCAGTGGCTCCAATAGGTTGTTCCTCCGGAGACTGATTGTGCCTAGGCAAACCTATAGGGGTGCCTTTTTTCCAGGTGGCCCGATCTGATCCTGACTCCTCTTATGCAGTTTATAACTGCCTTGCTTTACTGAACGTCAAGATGAAATGAAGAGGAGGAGGAGGGCGAGGAGGAGGAGGAGGACATGGTGGTGATGGAAGTATGGCCTTGAGAATATTAAGTCTCCTTCTCTGACTTCTTCTGCCCCCACATCTTTCAGTCTCTGCCCTGGAAGGGTGCGTGTGGGGCAGTTTAATCTCATTTCCTCCATGATTTATCTCTTGTTGCAGCTTCCGCTCTTGCAGCTTCCTCTCTCTCTCTCTCTCTCTCTCTCTGTGTGTGTGTGTGTGTGTGTTTTGTTTTTTTCCAGTATATTTTTATTAAAGAATTTTGGTATACAAAAAAAGAAACAAATTCAAAACATTAGTACTACAAAATCAATCTACCACTAAAATTTGACTTCCCTCTGTTCTTTCCTTGGTTTTAGTGTTATTCATCTCCTAGCCTTCCTT
>JAHTLZ010000342.1:345977-358145 GCA_023846285.1 Phrynocephalus versicolor
TGCGCCGGTTTCCAAGAAGGGACTCTGGGCGGTTTATATAAATGCAAATAAACAAACAACAATGCAAATTAAATAAACAGTAGAATAAAAAAGTAAAATAAGCAAATAAACACATAATACATGCAAGAATCCAGCAAGAAGCAAAAAGAAAAAAGAAAAAAACCCTATAAATACTAAAAAAAAAAAAGAAGGGGGGACAAACAATAAACAGGGGAAACTTCCTAACTCTGCCCATTAGGATAGTCATCTGCTTTTTCTTCTTTAGTAGGAGTACAAAGGAGGCTCCTTTGGCAGCTGTATGTTGTTACTGATATGCAGTGTTGTGTAGCGGGTAGAGTTATGGTCTAGGACTTAGGAGACTTGGGTTTGAATCCTGCTTGGCCAAGGAAACTCACTTGGAGATAGATTTGCTTCTGAGTCAGCGAGCATAGGATTGCAGATCTAAACTAGGAGTTGCCCCACTGGTCTGACCTTTTCTAACCAGGAGAGGGTGGGATGACCAGAGGTGAAAAATGTGTGCGTTTTTGGACTCCCAAGTCCTAGACTCTCATACAAAGAGCATGGCTACCAACCACCTGGATATCCTGCCTGCGGGACTCTGGTAACTGGCTTCCAAAACCAAAATCCAAACATTTCCGAGAGCAGAACACTAACCATGGTTCTACTTTTTTCCTTGCAGCTGAAGATCTCATTCAGCGAGAACCAGCTGGAGAGGACCTTCCAGTACCCATCGGAGGATTCCCTACTTGAGGAGTTTGGACCTCCTGAAGAGTCAGATTCTTTGACCTGTACCAATCCTCACGGCGATGAAGAGGAGGAGGAGGAGGAGCTGCTGCTGCTTCATCGTGGCCTCCCTGGTCTACTGAGGACCAAGCCCCTCATTGTGGGTGAGCATCGGGGAACCTCTGGAGATGCCCGGATGGTGGTCTGCTGGCAAGTGCTGCCCTCTGTCCCACCTACTCTGGGCCTAATTTCAGATCACTTTCTGAAGTGCGACATTCCTAGTCAAGATGAGACAGGACTAGGGAGGAGTTCCGAAACGGCTCGCACAAGCCCAGGCGGTGTTCGGAAGCCTCCAACACACGAGCAGCCAATCATTTACCTTGTCGTGCTCCCGCATGGAGCTGAGCTCCAACACGGAAGCAGGCTCCGACGTCATCATTGCTTCTCCATGGTGCTGGCCAATCAGGAGCTGTGCAGGTTCAGGCATCATCCTGCCTCCCTGTCTGATTGGCCAGCACCACAGAAAAGCAAAAATGACATCAGAGCCTGCTTCCTTGATGGAGCTCAGCTCCATGCAGGCGCAGAACAAGGTACATGATTGGCTGCTTGTGTGTCGAAGGCTTCCCAACACCACCTGGGCTCGCGCGGGTTGTTTCAGAACTGGTAAGTTCCAAAATGAGTTCCACATCCCTAGACAGGATGACAGCAGACTTTACTGAATGAGGAGGGAGGGACGGAGGAAGGGAAAGTCTTGTGCAGCAGTAGCAAACCTTCAGCACTCCCAGTGTTTTGAGCTACAACTCCCACAGTCCTTTGTCTTTGGCAATGCAGGCTCGGAATTCTGGGATTTGTGTTCCAAAACATCTGGAGTGCTGAAGGTTCGCCACCACTGTTAGAGAAAAGTGTTCTGCTTATATACCGCCCCATACCACTTTAAGTAGTCTCTGCGCAGTTTACAATTTTAATTACAGTGTGCAGGCTACACATTGCCCCCCCCCCGCAAGCTGGGTACTCATTTTACCGACCTCGGAAGGATGGAAGGCTGAGTGAACCTTGAGCCTGCTACCTGGGATTGAACCCCAGGTTGTGAGCACAGTTTCAGGCATTTAACCACTGTGCCACGAGGCTTATCACCCAGAGAACTTAGGCATCACACCATTACTGACTGTGGTTGAACTGTACCTTATGAGATGACAGATGGAGTATCAAATGCAGAATTTGGAGAGGTTGCAATTTTAGACCACAATCCCCATTGTTGAAACCGTTTTGTTCTCTGAGGCAGAAGGAATCATATTGCATATGTGGTGTTTTCAAACGTTCAGTTTCACACTTAGCACATGAAATGGTATTGCTGAAGTTAGGATGTGCTAGTGTGATCAATTAACGTGATTTTTTAAAAGTTGAGGCATGTGTTCCAAAGGGTAGCCCCTACTACAATAGACCCGTAGCATCAGTGGGGTATACATAAGTGCTGACTCATCCACCATTCCGGGTATGATGAAGTGGGTCTGCAGTCTCACTCTTGGATTTAATTCTGAGATTTCTGGGTACTTTAAGTTATGCTTACCCTGCACTTCTGGAAGGGGTCTGTTCATCTAAGTGCAAGAGCTGGAAGGAGTTCTGAAGATTACTTAGTCCAACTCTCTTCCAGTGCAAGAGTTCATAGTAAGTCAGCTGGACTCAAGATGATGTAAAGAAGAAATACAATTTATTTCTCCATCAGGCAGGGCTCTCAGCAGGCCGTATCTTGGCCAAGCACTAGAGGTGGGGTGGCGTTCGTCTGTTCAGTGAACCTATGGCAAACAGTACTTGGATACTCTTCAGTGTTTGTAGGTGATCATGGGGGCTAGAAGCATATCAACAATGAGAAAGGTAGGAACCTAATACTCTTTGGGTCTGATCTCTTTGGGGAATTGATCGTGCATATGGGATTAAGAAGAGGTTATAAGAACGTCAGCTGGTTGGATAGGTCAGTGAGTTAGGCATCTGGCTATGGAGCCGGAGGTTCAATTCCCCACTGTGCCACCAAGGAGAAGAGCCACTCAGCGTGGCTGTGGGCAAGCAGCCTAGTTCCATAAGTGCCCCCCAGAAGAAGGGATTGGCAAACCACTTCTGAGTACAGTGGACCCTTGTATAACAAAGAGTTTATATAACATAAAATCTGTTCAACATAAAAAATTCCGGAGATAGGGGAAATTTGCTTAACAGAATCACCTATGGGGCGAATCTGTACAACATAAAAATGGGATTACTCCGTTTTCAATGCATTCCTATGGGAAATTTGTATAAAGGGAAATTTGCTTAACAACATAATTTCTTTTGGAATGAATTAATTCCTCTATACAAGGTACCACTGTATTCTGAAATGGATTGCCATAAGTAAGAACTGATTTAATGGCATGTGTGCATATAGAACTAAGAGCCTCGTGGTGCAGTGGTTAAATGCCTGTACTGCAGCTAAAACTGTGCTCATGGTTGACTCGGCCTTCTATCCTTCCGAGGTCGGTAAAATGAGTACCCAGCTTCCTGGGGCTGAGGTGGAGGATGTGTAACCTGCATAATTAAAATTGTAAACTGCCCAGAGAGTGCTTGAAGTGTTATGGGGCAGTATATAAACAGGACACTTTGCTTTGCTTTATAAAATTGTCAGAGCAAGACAAAATTTGCAAACATGCACCCAGATCAGGGCAAAGTATACCGCTGTGGAAAATAAAATATGCAGTATATGGAAGGAAGGCTCTCCTGACTCTGGGAGTGGTTAGAATGAGCAGGAATTATTTTTGAACCTCAGAAACACTGATTTTGGGGGACTATTTTATTTAATCTCTATTATCTTCTTCTTTCTCACCTTTCACTTTTTTGTGCACTTACTCTTGTTGATTTGTTCTTTGTATTGGGAGCTGTGTAAGAAGTCACTTTCCCCAATGTGGGATCATTAAAGGTTTATCTTATCTTATCTTATCTTATCTTATCTTATACAAGTCCATAATTCTTCAGGCAACAAAATTCTGGTTTTAAATTGGCATTTAGGGTATTTGTACATGACCCCTAAACTCTGCCGCAAATGGCTCCCAGCTCCAGAGCTTAAAATTGTTTCCCCACCAGCTCCGGAGTTTACAGAAAATTAAGTGCGGCCACGCCTACCTAAGCGCATCCCAGCGCACTTTTCAGGTACCTCCTCTTGGAGGGTGAAAAATCCCAGATCCGCTTGTAAAGGAGTGAGTGCCCGGCTCTCCTCGCTTCTGTTTGTTGGTTTTTTTGCCTCCCACCCCTTTAAGAGAAGGAATCAGGATGACGACGGGGCTCGGGGCGGCTTGGACCGGCAGACGGAGGTGAGCCTGCATTCTTTTGTCCCTTTTTTTCTCCCTCCCCTCACGCAGACAGGATCAAGGAAGTGTGGAGGAGTGGGGACGCAGGAAGAGGAACGAACCCCCAAGATCTCTGGTCCGAATTCAGGTTGCCAGCGGATCTTAGGGTTCGTGTGAAAAGAGCCTTAGAAACTCCTCCTGAGGCGCCATCTAGTGGTATTCTGTGAGAAATTCAAAGACTGCTGGTTTGGTTGTGGTTTAGTGGAGAAGGCACATATTTGGGATGCCAGCACTTGTCTTCTCTGTGCTTTTCATTTAGTTAATATTTGGTGAGTTGTTTCTGTGCTCCTTTTTCAGATGAGTCCTGCCGGCGGTAACCTGTTCATCCTTCTCCGTCACAAGGAAGGAGGCGTGCATAGCTAAGGATTCCTACCACATTCCAAATCCTTCGGATGAACTTGAGGTCTCTTTCCGTCTTCCAGTGACTGCAGACGCTGAGGACCAATGTTGTCGGCTGAGAAAGACTGGGAAATGCTGCCCTTTTTCTGGGACTCTGGATACGTTCCTACTGTCGAGAAATGAGAGAGAAAGTTGCAAAAATATCTTCCCCTGTTAAATATCCTCTTTCACCCTGGACTCTGGCGCTGAAAACAGGACCTCAAGAGACGCCCCATCCCTACCCACCCCAAATCTAGAGAGCGAGTGGTCCTCTGAATCACGGGTGATAGTAAACGAGGACCTCTCATCTGTACACGGGTTCAATTCGGAGTCTCCTTATTCCCAACACTGCCAACCCATGGAGATTCTGACGCAACAGCCACCTCACCAGCCACTTTTTAAACAAACAGACAAACAGACAAACAAACAAGCTGCCAATAGCAGGAGTAGAACCATCTCGCCTACCTCCTTCTCGTGCGTTGCCGTTTCAGACAAGGGCTACTGGTGTCACCGCGTTTTTGTCTTCCTGCCGAATCACCCAAACTACAGCCGACACTCTCAATGGGCCTCAAAGGGACCCTTCTGGAATGCCCGGGAACGTTGTGCTTTTTTAAAAAACATTTTGGTAACATATCATGTCGTCCTTGGGGACTCTTAACGGAATCAAGACAACCGTTTCTGACAGCTGCCATAATGGGGGTGGGGGGGAAGGGGTAGGAGGAGGAAGGAGGAGCAGTTAAGTTGCACACTGTTGACCTATCAATATTGGTGAAGGTTTTATAATAGGGGGCGGGGGGAGTCCCAACCCCCTCTCTCATATTCTCTCTCTCTCTCATATTCTCTCTCTCTCTCTCTCTCCCTTTTAAGCCATTCTGGAGAAAACAGTATGGCTGTAGCACCACTTGGAAAAACTACTGTTTTTTTGAGGCCAGGGTGGTTGTGGAGATATTGTTCTCGGAATTCTCTGGGCAGCACGGCCCGTGGTTTTCTGGAGTTACCGTCTTAAGAAGGTGACATTTTTTTTCCAAGTTCTGGACTCTTGGTCTTAACCGAGTCTGTGAGTAGGCATGCAACGGGGCAAAACGGGGAGGGAACCGTGGCGTTGTTCGGACCGGAGCACTTGGTATGAAGGCATGAAAATGGAGAAATTGGGGAAAGGTTTCTCTCTGCAGGTGGGCAGAGCGCCTTGCTCTTAGGAACTGCTTTTCTTTTCTCTCTTTCTCTTTAGTTCGGGCAGGATAAGTAGAGGCTGCCAAATGTGTCTCTGGAAGCGTAGGACGAGCGAGGTGGTTGCGTGTGGCGGTGGCCAGCAAAGCTGGAAGAAGAAATGCTACTTCCTGTTTAGTCATGTCCGTTTCCTGTTTCTGGGATGCAGGAGGCATGTGAGACTGAATGAGCAAGCACGAGAGGGGGTGGACTAGTGGCATTTGGAATGTTAGAAAACGCAGTGATGTTTTTGAAAATAGGTGTGTGTTTTTTGGTCCAATGTTAATTTTTTTTTCTATTGTTATTTTACAAACCGACCTGATGAGTCACTTGCCGTTCTTCAGTGCAGGGCAATAGTAATTGGAGGAAAATGGACTCAAGCCCAAAATTCAGAAAAGGCTTCCGCAAAAAGCGAACGGAATACAAGCCGGTCACAGTTGACGGCCTGCTGACGTCAGGCAGGGGTCATGTTGAGAGGAAGCTTCCTCGGTCAGGGGGCCACCAACCAGGTGATGCTTTTCGGAAGAGAAACGGGAAGACAAGCGGGGGCTCACAGGAGCTGACAAAGTGCTCCAGATTTTTCTCTTTTGCATGAGAACTGGACGCGGGCAAGCGAAGCCTCAAGGCCGTCGGTGTTGTGATGGCAGCGGGTGGGCTTAATGTGGCTCTCCACGTTAGCGCATCTGTGCCATATGTGTCGGCCGTCATCCCAAACGTGTGAAAAGGAATTCCTCACCAGTGGAATCAATGAGGTTGAATGGCTTGAAGAATGCCAGGACTCGCCCATGGGAAGGGGGGTAGGGGGTGGGGGAAGGCGGGGAGAATGGAAGAGTGACCAATGGGTGAGAGGAGCCAGTGGTGGCCCCAAGGCCCCCGGGGGGGGTTGGGAAGAGTGTAGTAGACGGAGGGGGACGAAAGTATGAATGGGTGGGAGGAGGAGCCGCAGATGGGAAGGAACGAGGAAAACAACTTGTTTCTTCTCTCTCTCTCCCTCTCTTCCTTGCTAATTTATCTTGTTATATGTGCACCCTTTTTATTATCATTTCCCCTCTTAATTTTGCACTGCGGGAACAGCCATGCCTGGTGCCCAAGAATGAATGGGTAAAGAAAGAAAGAAGAAAAAATGAACCTGGCAGAACCATTTCCTTTGATGGAAGGAATGGAGTCTGCAAAAGTATAAATGGGCCAAGGGCTGAAGCAGCTGTGTCCAGCCATTTCCATCAGTGTTTTTTATATGTAATTATTATTATTATTATTATTATTATTAACAATAAACCAGAATGGTGTTGCACGCTGGACCTACGGTTCTAGTGTTGTCTGTTAGCCTTGATAGTGGAAGGGGACTTCAACACCATAAACCTTGCGCTTTGCTTCTCAGAGACAGCTGGGTGGTCATACCACAACGGGGACAGGGTCCTTGGAACTTGGTGCGCCCCTCCCAGGCGATTCGACAGGCAACTTTGTGAATATCTTCTGCTTTTTCTTATAAAGGGGGGGGGATCACAGAATGGCACAAACATGGCAATCCCTGACTCAGCTAAAAGCATCCAGATTCACTGACGCAAACTTTCTTGTTTATTCAACACTATCCATGTTATTGTAGGGAACATTTTAGTTAAAAGTCTCAGTGTCTGTGTTATAGGCCTTCAAGTTACATCTAGGCTGCTTTTACACGACCCCAAAAATCCACTGGCAACTTAGGGCGCTTTTACACGACCCCTAAGATCTGTTGGCCCCTTAAATTCAGACCAGAGATCTTGGGGGTTCGTTGCTGTTCCTCCGTCCCCATCCCTCCGCACTTCCTTGATCCTGTCTGCATGAGGGGAGGGAGGAAAAAAGGGACAAAAGAATAAGGCTTACCTCCTGGTGCCGGAGGAAACTGCCGGGGAGCCCCGTCACTTCCTGATTCCTTCTCTTAAAGGGGCAGGAGGCAAAAAAACAAAAAACAAAAAGAAGCGAGGAGAGCCTGGCACATCCGCATCAAGGAATTTTCACCTCACAAGAGCAGGTACAAGAAAAGTGCGCTGGGTCGCGCTTAGGTGGGCGGGGTCACACTTAATTTCCTCTAAACTCCAGAGCTGGTGGGGAAACATTTTTAAGCTCCGGAGCTGGGAGCCATTTGCCCCGGAGTTTAGGGGTCGTGTATAAACGCCCATAAATGCAGATCCCCCCAATGTTGTTTTTGTTCTGTTTCCTGTGTCCCCACCTCCCGCACTCTGATTCTATTGCTTCTGTCTGTGGGGAGGGGAGAGAGAAAAAATGCAGGCTCACCTCCGCCTGCCATCGGCAGCCCATTAGAATTCCGGTCTGTAAAAATGGGGGGAAACCCAACAAAAACAAACAAAAAGCAGAGGAGGGCCAGGCATGCAATGATTTAAAACAGCAACAAGGAACAGCAACAAGGATTTTACCTCCTCCAGACCAGGTACTTGTAAAATGTGCTGGGGCGTGCTTAAGTGGGCATGGTCGTACTTAATTTTTTTAAAATTCCGCTGCTGGTGGGAAAACAATTTTATGATCCGCATCTGCGAGCATTTTGCAGCGGATTTTAGGGGTTGTGTAAGAGCAGCCTAAGTTACGAGGATCCTAGTAGGGGTTTTGAGGTATATGAAATACGTAAAGAGTGTTGTTGTTTTATCAGTGCCACCCTGTGGTGAAGTTCACGTGGCTGAGCAGAATCTTAAGTCTCCAGAGTCTGAATCTAGTAGTCAGTGGGGCACTCCATTAAACAAACAGTAAAACCATCAGGAGGAGGGAAACGTTATAATATTGTTAAAGTGATGCAACATGTTTTTCCATCTATAAAATGACCCCTCCCCCGCCCAGCCGCCTTTCCAAACCTAAATTACAGTTTTGCAACCGTGCAGTTCTCTCCTTCGCTTACTTCCAAGATGATCCTTTGGCCTGACAATTTTAGACAAAAAATACAGTCTTATACACAGGAAAATGCTGTAATTTAACAGGCAAAGTAATTTGGCTGCATCTTAACAATGGTCATGTGCCATCAAGTCAATTCTGACTTACGACGATCCATTTCAGGGTTTTCCAGGTTCAGAATACTCAGATGTCAGTTCATCATTCCCATCTTCAGGGGACATCCTAGGACTGTGCAGCTTGCCCAAGGCTACACAGGCTGACTTTACTCAGTGCCTGAAAATCAAGAGAGGGGTCCCAAAGCCCCTGTAGCATAGGATATGAGACATGGAAGTATGTGTGTGTTGTGTCATTACAGTCGTGACTGACTCTTCGTGACCCCATCGTGGGTTCAATTCCCGATGGAACCACAAAATTCTTCGGCTGATCTTAAGTTAACCACTTTCTCAGAATATTTATTTAAAGTATTTTTACCCCACCTTTCTCCTTGGAAAAGGACCCAAGGCAGCTTATAGTAATAAGGGACAATATACAGTCCAGTACAATTAAGACATAATTCAAGTTTGAGAACAGGGAATTGAGGGACATCTCTTACAGCATTAAAAGACAACATTAAAGCTACAAGAGAATGCGAGCAGTTCAAGACAGAGTAAATATTCAATGTAATCATGCATGGTAGACCATCCAAAAGGAGATATAAATACAAAGCTACAAGTGGTTATAAATACAAAGTCTATGTAATCATGTGTGGTAGGTTCATATAAAGACACATAATAGTAGTCCATCATTCAGGGAAAGCTTTCCTGAAGGCAAAACTCTTTGCCTGTTTCCAGAAAGACAGCAGAGATGGGACAGTCTTGGCTTCCAGTGGAAGGAAGTTCCAGATTCTGGAAGCAGCAGCCAAGAAGGACTTTTCATGTGTTCAACAAAGGTCATATATGAAGCAAGAAATGCCCACTGTTCACGCTGGATTCAGAAAAGAACGAAGTTTTAGAATTCATATAACAAACATTAAATGACTCCTGGTATATATCAAAGAATTTCAACAAAAATTAATGTGCTTCATAATTACAGGAAAGCCCTGTTGAAGACTATGAAATGCTATGGATCATCCCAAAAGGAATGGTTGTGTCACAGCGTTTGATTGTCCTAATACGTAATCTATACTCTGACACCTGTTAGGACAGAATACTGTATGCAGAAACAGAACAGTTTCCCATAAAGGACCAGACAAAGGTATATTTTATCCCTCATCTGTTCATCCTATTTGCAGAATATATCAAACATATGAAGGTATTAAATTGTGATAAAGAGTGAAAGTTTGAGGAAGAAGCATCAACAAATTAAGATTTGCAGATTATACCATCCTACTAGCACAAGCAATAACTGGAAACAATTAGTGAGGGATGTCAAAGAAGAAAGTGCAAAGTGTAACCACTATGAAACACTGGTTTGGCCTGGAGGGGTGAGATTAAGAGCAGGGCTGTGAGTAAGAGATTTGAATCAGAAAGAGTACGACCCATTCTTCTGTGTTAGAATAATAGCCAGGAAGATATCTTGGATTTCTGTCTGATTTTGAAATTAAAAAGAACACTTGCATCTTCTAATTCTACAAACAACTTCTGTATTGATGCCTCTTGCTGAGGACTTAGATGCACAAACCATAGCATTATGTTGTCTGCTACAGTATATGACTGAATAAGATTTGTGTTTGCAAGGTCCATTAATAGATGTCTAAGTAAGCAAATAGACCAACAGAATTTTCAGATGTTACAGAATTACAATTTGACTATTAAGAAGACAAAAACCATGACTAGGAGCCTCGTGGCGCAGTGGTTAAATGCCTGTACTGCAGGTAAAACTGTGCTCACGACCTGGGTTCAATCCCCGGTAGCAGGCTCAAGGTTCACTCAGCCTTCCATCCTTCCGAGGTCGGTAAAATGAGTACCCAGCTTGCTGGGGGGGGGGATGTGTAGCCTGCACACTGTAATTAAAAATTGTAAACCGCCCAGAGACTGCTTGTAGTAGTATGGGGCGGTATATAAGCAGAACACTTTGCTTTACAGAAAAAGTTCATAACTTTGATGTTGAGGATGAAGACATCAAAATAGTGAAATATTTTCTATGTACTGTACCATGGTACAATCATCAATGCAGACTTCAGTGGAAAAAATCAGAAAAAGACTGAGACTCATAAGGACAGCTTTGAAGGATTAAGAAAAGCTACTTAGGGATAAGGATGTGTCATTGGAGAGCAAGGCCAAGATCATTAACACTACAGTATTCCTGCTTGCTATGTATGGATGTGAAAGCTGGACAGGAAAAAAAACTGTTTTGTTTGAAATGTGGTGTTGCTGGAGATCTTTAGGAATACCATGCATCAGGACAAAGACAAATAAGCAGCTACTACAGTCAGGTCCATAAATATTGGGACAGCGACACAATTCTAACATTTCTGGTTCTATACACCGCCACAATGGATCTGAGATGAAACGAACAAGATGTGCTTTAACTCCAGACTGTCAGCTTTAATTTGAGGGTAGTTACATCCAAATTAGGTAAATGGTGTAGGAATTGTGTTGATGTCCCAATATTTATGGACCTGGCTGTAGGTTAAATCAATGAGGTTCTAGTGTAGTGTAGAATGATTAAAAACAGAACAACAGTCTTGCTGGAACAGGCCACAGCCCATCTAGTCTAGCATTCTGCTTCACACAGTGGCTCATAATGTGCTTCAAGGTATTCCCAAATCATGATGGATTAAGACTCTGGAGTCCTGGGTTCATATTTAAGCATGGCCATAAAACTCACTGGGAGGTGATGTGGGAATTTGCTGGAAAAGCTCCAAAGCAAACTGATCTTGATTACAGAAATAAACAAAATGTTTTTTTTCTCAGCCAGCTGGGAAGAAAGCACGGCACAGACTTGTAGACAAAGACTGACCCGTGTCTTCTCCAGAAAGCTTGTTTTATTCATTTTATCTAAATTCCTAAGCAGAGATTGGAGCATTTATGAAAACATTGGTTGTGGTAGGAAGCAGGTGCTCTTCAGCCCTTTAGTCCTGCTTCAAAGCAAAGGGGAAGAGGAAACAGAATGTGTCATATCTGGAGCTTCCCTCCAGATATGACACATTGGCAAAAGTCCAGAGTGTGTGCTCTGCACTGAAACTTCCCCAAAAAGCATACTCTGAAGAAACGTTCCTACAAGGCAACACTGGTAAAACCACTCCTTAAGTATCTTGCATACCTTGAAAACTCGCCTTAAGTCACTTGTGACTTGACAGCACATAACAGATCAAATCAAGCATGAGCTCTCTCTAGAGATGTAAACGTAGTTCAGCTGAAGCATATCCTGAAAAGACCGTCATACTGAGAAAGGCTGAAGGTAGCAGGAAAAGAGAGAGACAGATGAGGTGGATTGACTTTATACAAACTAAGACTTGCAGGACATGTTAATGACAGGGCTTTCCAGAGGTTTCTAAGGCATATTTCTTGCCATAACCATGAAGCAACTTGTTCTGACACACAAGTAGCAACAAGTTCTGACACACCCATACAGTACTTATAGTGTATCTGTGCCTAGAAGTCTTTGGTGTTTGGTTCATAAAGGTGAAATTCAA
>JAHTLZ010000342.1:359224-386379 GCA_023846285.1 Phrynocephalus versicolor
TTTTTTTTCCAATTACAAAAGGGAAATGGAAAGTAAAAGGTTCCTTTTCAAAATGGCTCCTGCTTGTTTGCAGTGGCAATACTGCCATCTTGTGGCCACCCCACCACCACAGTGCTGCAGTTGGAAATAAGAAGGAGCCATTTTGTAAAGGGAAGCTGAGAACTGGGGCTTTTGTTTTTCAATGACCTGCACAAGGTGCCTGTTCTGGAGCGATTCTGGAACTATTTGGCACTCTTTTGGGGACTTTTAAAGGTAGGGAGTTGAGTTTCTGTCATTTGCATGCCTGATAAAGTGCTTTTTGAATTCGGGGGTGGGGGCATGATTTCCCACTTGGAACAAATTAATCTGTTTCCAATGCATTTCTGTGGGAAATCCTGTTTCAAGATACAAAAATTTCAAGTTAAGAAAATGCCATTGGAACAGATTAATTTTGTAATTGGAGGTATCACTGTAATAATAATAATAATAATAATAATAATAATAATAATAATAATAATAATAATAATAATAATAATAATAATAATAATAATAATAATAATAACAACAACAACAATAATAATAACAATAATAATAATAAAAGTAGTGGTGGTGGTGGCTGTACTGTTTTTTGGTTCAGATACCTGGCCAATGTTACACTGGGCTAACTTAATTTTTTTAAAATTTAAAACACTGTAATGTCTTGTGGAATCTTGAAGAAAACTTTATATCAAAGACCAGTGTGGTGATACAGTATGACCTCTTTTTCCATGGGACCAGTATCCACTGATTCATTTATCTATGGTGTGAAAATATTAAAAATAACAGTATTAGAAGAAAAATCCTAGAAATCTTATTTTTAAAGATGATGTTACCAGAGTTGGCCCCTAGAGGGGGACAGAGACTGCCATGTTTAGCATTAACTAGCCCAGAGGAATATATTTCCATGATGCCATTACCAGAACAAGACACTAGAGGGAGGCAGTGATGATACTATGTACTCTGTATTACAGTAGGACCCTAGTATCCGCTGGGGATTGGTTCCAAGCCTTCCTGTGGATAATAAAAACCTGTGGATAATAAAAACGTGGATAAGAGAGAACGCCAAAATGTCCCCAAAACTGCTGTTTTGTGATAGTAACTTGCTTTGCAGCTGCTGTTTTACAACTGTAGCTTGCTTTACAGCTGCTATTTGACGGTAGCTTGCTTTACGGGTGCTGTGACAGTAGCTTGCTTTATAGCTGCTCTTTGTGACAGTAGCTTACTTTGCGGCTGCTGAATTATTTATTCCTCTGCCAACTGTGGATAACTGAATCAGTGGATACAGGGGTCCTACTGTATTTGTATAATCCACATTATTCAGCATCCATGGGAAGGAGGCCTCCTGTACATGAAATTCAAAAGCAGAGATGAATTTTGCATGGATCAGTCTGTAGGAGATGATCGTGCTTATTTCTCCCTCTGGCCCTGAACTCCTAGGCTCCCGAGGCCGATTACTTGGAGGCCTGCGTCGTATCCGTGCTGCAGATCCACGTCACTCAGCCCCGGGGGGACATCCTCGTGTTCCTCACTGGCCAGGTAAGACCTTGCGTGTGCCCCTTCCTGCCCTCCTTTGTACGTTGTGTTTGGGGGCGTGCCGGCAGCAGAGCCTCACTCCCGCTCTTACCGGCAGGAGGAGATCGAAGCGTGCTGCGAGATGCTGCAGGACCGCTGCCGTCGCCTGGGCTCCAAAATCGCTGAGCTCCTCATCCTCCCCATCTACGCCAACCTGCCCTCTGACATGCAGGCCAAGATCTTTGAGCCAACGCCCCCAGGGGCCAGGAAGGTAAGGAGAGGGGGGAAAGAAAAGGACAGGGGCCCTCCTGCAGCCTTGGAGTGTGTGTGCCTGCGTGCGTGCGTGCCAGTGTTCTGGAGGACCAAGCCTGGGGGATCCTTTCTTTTCTTTTTCTTTTTTGCCTGGGGCCACATTCCACTAGAGCAGGGGTCCTCAAATTATTATTATTATTATTATTATTATTATTATTATTATTATTATTATTATTATTATTATTATTATTTGAATGGGGCAGAAGAGAATCAGGGTCGTCACCACTGCCCCTAGGGTCAGCCAGAGACCTGAGTTATGGGGGGGGCAGTGAGGAAGACCCAGACTACTGAGTCCACCTCTTTCCATCCCTCGCTCACCAGCAGCGAGTGACCCAGGCAGCACAGCAGTGGTGGCTCCAGAGGCCATGCAGCCCAGGGGTGCCCGTCTGGGACATCAGAGGTGGCTGCAGAGGGCAGTGCAGGGCCAGGAACGCCTGCCTGCGAGATTGGTGGCAGAGGAGGCAGAGGCCGCATGGCTCAGGAGTACCTGCCCACAAGATTGGGGTGGAGAAGGTGGAGGCTGCATTGCTTGGGAGTGTCCACCTGTGAAATCGGCGGTGGAGGAAGCAGAGGCAAGCAAGGCGCAGTGCCATGGTGAGGTTTGGCGGGGTTGTTGTTGGTGGCCCCTTCTGCCACCTGGGCAGAGGAAGAGGAGGAAGAAGTCCCGAGGAGCCTCCACCCAGCCCTGTTGCCCTCATCATGGCGCTCCCTTGCCTGTTTGCCTTCTTGCTCGCCTGGCTGGCCGGCGACAGGGCTCCCCTGTTGCTAGAGGCAGCTTCGGGGCTTGATCAGAGCAGCGGCTCTTCGGGTGTGTGCATTGGGGGGGGGGGAGGAGGAGGAGAGGAGTTACATCCTTGACACCCAACGTGACCCTCCCCTCTTCCTTCTCCATCCAGCACACACCGGAAGGGGAGGGTCACATTGGGCGTCGAGGACACCAGGAGGAGGAGTTCTCCCAAGGAGCCACCGCTACTGCTTGGGCCACTCCTCCTACTCCTACTCCTACTCCCCCCCAACCCCCCCGCCGCTGCACTCGAGCCCTGAAGCCACCTCCAGAGCCAGCAAACAGTCAAAGAGGCAAGGGAGTGCAAGGGGCACGGTGATCGGTCTGGCTGGCTGGAGGCTCCTCGAAGTCTCTTCCTCCTCTTCCTCTGCTCCCCTGGCTGAGCTGGTTGCACAAAGCAGCCGGAAAGGAGAGGAGGTTTTCCAAGCTCCTCCACCTGCCCTCTCGTGGCCTCCTTCCCAGGCAGGCTGGCCTGGCCTTGACATGCCTTGGGTGTTCACAGTGAGCCCGGGCCTGGCCTCCACCACTTGGGGGGAGGGGTTTTGCCCTTGCTAGCAGGCTGGGTTTAGGACCCCGGTGGGCCGTATCCAGCCCACAGGCCGTCGTTTGAGGACCCCTGCACTAGGGCGTGGAGCCACAGAGAGGTCGTTGTTGTTTTCTACCGATCTGGATCATCTTCCCCAAAAGCAAACCAAGCACAGCTCTGTTCCGCAGGATGCAGTGGCACAGCAGCTTGCAAGCATGCAAAGCACAGAGCAGCTCCAGGCAGCAGCTTTCCAGGCCATACATCTCCCTGTAGGAAGAA
Source organism: Phrynocephalus versicolor (assembly GCA_023846285.1). Lineage (NCBI taxonomy): Eukaryota > Metazoa > Chordata > Lepidosauria > Squamata > Agamidae > Phrynocephalus > Phrynocephalus versicolor. The sequence goes on from JAHTLZ010000342.1 coordinate 362,656, forward strand.
GTCCTGGGGTCATTTGGAGGAGGAGGAGGAGGAGAGTAATAGAGGAATAAAGAGTGGCGTGTTTTCTTTGTTTGTTTTAAATGGGATCAGGGTTTTGGGAGATGCAGATTCAGGGGCTGTCGCTTGAAAGCAGTTTGTCATGCTGTAGGCTCGGGGAGGGGGGTTGGCTGGCCAATGGTGAGCCCGCCTGATTGGGTGAAGCAGCCTTGTGTGGTGTCAGGCCATTTGTCCATCTTTTCATTTTGGATAAAGTCTCTTCTTTGGACTGCAGGGTTCAGAATCCTCCAGGGTGCAAAGACCCCTGCGAGATGTACTCCAAAACATTAAATATTGCCAAGCCGTGATCCATCTTGCCAAGATCAACCTCTTCCAGACTAAGGGCAAATTCTACCCCCCAACACCACCACCCCTGTCACCAGAGGTCCCTTTTGTCCACAGAGATGAAGCGTGAAACGGGGACCATCTCCGTCTTAGCGCCCGCTCTGCCTCTGGCCCTTCCTCTCATAGAATGGTTTTTGCCATAAGAAACAAAGTGTTCTGCTTATATACCGCCCCATACCACTACAAGTAGTCTCTGGGTGGTTTACAATTTTTTAATTACAGTGTGCAGGCTACACATTGCGCCCCCAGCAAGCTAGGTACTCATTTTACCGACCTCGGAAGGATGGAAGGCTGAGTGAACCTTGAGCCGGCTACCTGGGATTGAACCCCAGGTCGTGAGCAGTTTTACCTGCAGTACAGGCATTTAATCACTGCACCACGAGGCTGATGCGAAACGATCACACACACACACCCCACCCCTCCCAACACACCCGAGATCACTGGTGTGCCTCTCTCTCTTTCCGTAATGCAGGTGGTGGTGGCCACAAACATTGCCGAGACATCTCTGACCATCGACGGCATCATCTACGTGATTGACCCGGGCTTTTGCAAGCAGAAGAGCTACAACGCTCGCACAGGCATGGAGTCCCTCATTGTCACGCCTTGTTCTCGGGTACCCGGCTTCCATACTTTGCTCACCCTTCTTCCCCAACCCTGACCTCTTTTGTCTGCCTTGGCCTTCATAGTCTGAGCCAAGTCTTCTCCAAGTATGCTCGTATTTCCTCCCTTCCTTGGATTATTTTTCTCATTTGTGTTGGTTGTGTAAATAAGCAGGGAACAACACACCAGGTTTAAGGGGGAAAAAGTGTTTTGCTTATATACTGCCCCATACCACTTCAATTAGTCTCTGGGCAGTTTACAGTTTTAATTACAGTGTGCAGGCTACACATTGCCCCCCCCCCCCAGCAAGCTGGGTACTCATTTTACCGACCTCGGAAGGATGGAAGGCTGAGTGAACCTTGAGCCTCCTACCTGGGATTGAACCCCCAGGTCATGAGCACAGTTTCAGCTGCAGTACAGGCATTTAACCACTGCACCACAAGGCTACCCTACCCTGCTAAGCAGGAAATGCGGAAGGCTGTGTGGTACCATAGATGGGGGAGCTTGAACAGTGACTGTTCAAAGCTGCCAGGTTGTGATCTGGTGGGTTGCAGCTAAGCGTCTCCAAGGTGGTTCTTCTGAAGACTTTGATCCCTAAAAAGCTCACCCATTAAAAAGAAAACGGTCTTGAAAGGGCCACATTATTTTGACTTCTTCTTCTTCTCTCTCTCCCCCTCCCCCCCCCCCCCCACTCACTCTTTTCTTTTCCCCCTTTAATTTTACCCAACGGCTGAGTGAACTGATAGGTCTCCTTCTTTGGAAATGTCTTAGAATTGCAGAGCTGGGAGGGATCCTTTGGCTCATTGGGTCCAGATCCTGGCAAGTGTGGAATTGAGGTGTCCACCTCTGGCTCTGCAACCAGAGACCTAAACCACTGAGATATCCAGCCATCCTAAATGAAGAGTACAGTGTAGCTGAGGCAAGAAAAAAACCCTGTGGATTACTCTTTGGATAAGCATGCTAGAACTCTTTTATTTTTATATTTTGTATCCTATCTTTTCCCCCCAAAGGCAATTTATATTTAAACAGACAGCATGGAAAGCTAAAAAAATACAGTACAGCACAGTACAATTGTAAAAGCTAATATAAAGACTGGTACATTAAAAAGTCCTAAAAGGATTCAAACAGCAAATTTTATTGATTGATTTATTTTGACCCAAGGTGGTTTACAATAATGAGGGGCAATATACAGCCCGGAACTTTTAAGACATATTCAAGTTAAGAACAGGACATTTAAAGAGGCATCTTAGAATGTTAAAAGGTAACACTAGAGCTACAAAGAGTACACAAAAAGAAAAGAAAAATCTATTATGAGGGGTGGAAAGTACCATGGAAAACACTGGTGTTCTTATCAACTGAGGCCAGGCCCACTAGAATGTCGCAGGCGTGCTCACTCTGGGTGGCCACTCCTAGGGAGGCGCGGAAGTCAGTCACCCGAAACTGCGCCTTCTCTGTGGCTGGCTCCTCGTTGTGGAACCATCTTCCGAGTGAGCTGTGCCTTGCACAGTCCCTGCCTGCCTTCAAAAAGGCTTTGAAAACTTTGCTTTTTAGGGAGGCATATGGCGACCTTTAATTTAATTCATTTATTTAACTTGATTTTTTTCCCTTTCCTCCTGCAGCCTGACACATCTTGCCAAGGGTTTCCCCCCTCTTTTTCTTTTTATATTTAGTTGTTTTTAACTTCTTGTAAAAACCGCCCAGAGTTCCGCCTGGAAGATGGGCGGTATAGAAATGAAACAAACAAATAAATACATAAATAATGAAATCTGTCTATGCAATTATGTATGGTAATCCATATAAAGTTACATAGTAGGTAGACCCTCATTCAGGGAAAGCTTGCCTGAAGAGGAAGGTCTTTGCCTGCTTCTGGAAAGACAGCAGAGAAGGGGCAGTCCTGGCCTCCAGTGGAAAGGAGTTCCAAAGTCTGGGAGCAGCAACAGAGAAAAGCCCTTTCATGTGTTCTTGTGAGATGCACCTGTGAAGGTGGTGGGATGGTGAGAAGGGCCTCTCCTGATGTCCTTAGCACCTGAGCTGGTTCATACTGTGAGATTTGATCTTTGAGGTAGCTTGGACCCAGGGCGTACAGTGCTTTGTAGGTTTAGGTCAGCACCTTGAAAATAAAAAGATACAGCTTCATTTTTAAAAGCCCTCTGGTAGTCAGTCCGCCTATCACTGTCAGACAGGGAATCTGCCTGCAGAGAAAGATCTTGGTCAGAAGGACAGCAAAGATGGGGCCAGCCTGGCCTCTTGTGGGAGGGAGTTCCAAAGTCTGGGGGCAGCGACAGAGAAGGTCCGTTCCCATGCCCCCCCACCAACCACAGAGAAGGTGGTAGGATGGGGAGAAAGGCCTCCCCTGATGATTTTAGGTGTGGTGTTGTGGATATAGAGGGGTGGGCTAGGACTTCAGGAGACCTGGGTTCAATTTCCCACTTGGCGCTGGAAGCTCCCAGGAAGAGTGGAACTGGCCAAACTACTCCTTACACACCCCACTTGTCTGGAAAGTCTTATTAGGGTCACTGCAATTCAGTTCTGACTTGACGTCACAAAACAACAACAGAATTTAAAATCCAGTCAGGTTTATACACAGAGAGCTAGTCTTTTAGAGACATTTGACTAAAAGTAACTGGGAGCAGCTTCTACCAGTGATGTGATCTGAAATGCTAGACAAAAAATGAATTTTGATATGTGATTTCCCCCCCCCTTTCAATATGTGTTCTGAGCCCTTCATCGGTTTGACGTTCTTTATGAAGACTTCCAAGTGTTTGGGGAGGTGATGTTTTATACTACCTTTTTGTGTCTGGTCCTCATAGTCCATGAGCCTTCGATGGGCCTGGCTTATGTTTTCAGCTGTGAAAACTGTTGTGTTGCGAAACAGAATCAGGCCTTCTGTATTGTGGCACGCTAAAAAAAGCAGGGTGAAAATTTAGGACCCCTTATTTCACGGGCGTGTCTGCTGGTCCTTCTGTGGATGCCTCTGTTCTTCGCCAGAACGTCTCGTGCACTTCGCCATGCCGTGATCTCTTTTTCCTCCCCCTCAGGCCTCCGCCAACCAGCGAGCGGGACGGGCTGGCCGAGTGGCGGCGGGGAAGTGCTTCCGCCTCTACACCGCCTGGGCCTACAAGAACGAGATGGAAGAGACGACCGTGCCAGAGATCCAGAGGACTAACTTGGGCAATGTCGTGCTGCTTCTCAAAAGCTTAGGTGGGTGGCAAGGCGGTCTAAGACGGGAATGATGCACCTCCATGGCCTTGGATCATTCTGGAGAAGACCTTACTATGCCTTCCTTCAATTAGAACACGGATGCTTGCATATGGGGAGAATGGCTTCTCTGCTGGTGGTAATACAGTAGGACCCCAGTATCCGCTGGGGATGGGTTCCAGGCTTCCCGTGGATAATGAAAACCGTGGATAAGAGAGAACGCCCCCAAAACTGCTGTTTTGTGACAGTAGCTTACTTTGTGGCAGTTGAATTATGGACGCAAGACAGCAGGAGATTTTTCTTTTCCTTCTGCGTGCTTTTTGTAGCTCTACTGTTACCTTTTAATGCTCTAAGATGCCTCTTCAAATTCCCTGTTCTTAACCTGAATATGTCTTAAATGTTGTGAACTGTATATTGTCCCTCATTATTGTAAGCCACCTTGGGTCCTTTCTCAAGGAGAAAGGTGGGGTAAAAATATTCAAAATAAATAAATAAAAATAAAATAAATAAAAAATAAATTTAATTTTTCCTTCTGCCAACCGTGGATAACTGAATCAGTGGATAATGAATCAGTGGATATGGGGGTCCTACTGTACTTGGGTCTTGAGATCGTATTGGGAAAAGGTGCTTCCTAACCTGGTTCTTCACTCTTTCTCCTTCAGGCATCAACGATCTCATCCATTTTGACTTCATGGACCCCCCTCCCCACGAAACTCTCGTGCTGGCACTGGAGCAGCTCTATGCCCTGGGGGCTCTCAACCATCTTGGCGAGCTCACCAAGGTAGGGGCTTCGTAGGTTCCAAGGCTTGTCTCTAGGCCAGTGCTGGCGAACCTTTGGTACTCCAGTTGTTTTGGACCACAACCCCCACAGTCCTTTATCATTGGAAACAGAGGCTTGGAATTCTGGGAGTTGTGGTCCAAAACATCAGGAGTGCTGAAGGTTCGCCACCATGGCTCTAGGCAAAGATATTCCCCAACCAGCCCTTCTGCTTCAGTGAGAATTAACACTGGAAACAGAAAAGGAGGCTTCGCACTCCTCCCCTGTTCAAGGCTGTGTGGATTACCAATGGCTTTCATAGCAGTAATGATAAATCTTGTTTTCCTCCTCCTCTGGAACAAATATATAGGGAAATTATTGTTTGTTTGGATATAAGACTGTTGACTTTTGAGGGGAAGTCCAGCAGTTCAGATCACAGCTAAGCTACAGAGCTTGCAGGTTGTCCCACAGCTTTTTATTTTTATGTATTTAAAATATTTTACCTCATCTTTATCCTCTAAAGCACTCAGGTTACAATTAGGATAAAAAACAGGGTGGGTGGGAATGTGCTGCTCTCAGTGATTTGCAGAAGGTGAAATATGAGATGCAAATATAATAATAATGGAGACTTTGAGTGGGCTCAACATGGACCTTTCTGTCATGTGCTCAGCAAGAGTCAAAAGCTGGCATCCTGAGGCAGGAGTTGGAACCGTGTAACCTGTGAATATGGTAGTACCTCTTAAGACGAATGCCACAAAAGATGAAAAATTTGAGACAATTTTTTTCCGGTAATAGGGTTACTTCGTTTAATAAAAATTCCCTATGGGATGCCTCGCAGGATGAAAAACTGTTACAATTTAAAAAAAAAACCACAAACCAAAAATACTGTGGGAAGTCGTGTTTCGCATGGCGAATTTTCTGTGAAATGAAACAACTTGTAGAACGAATTAAATTTGTCTTAAGAGGTATTTACTGTAGTTCCCCTGCATTAAGTTAGGTCAGATGTTCCTCAGGAAGATTTAAATATTCCTTTGTTTTATCTTGTTTAACCTGGTAAATACAAATAAACTGAAATTATCACTGAATAAGCTCATGTACATGTTAAGATACTCAAGTGGAAAGGTTCTGCTTCCATCATGGAGGTTGACATCAGAGCAGTTTGTCATCCTTAAACAGCAGCAGCAGGGGTCAGCTACCCCACCCCCAGTGAAGGCAGAAGTGTAAGGAGGTAATGGTGGCCCCACAAGAAGGACCTGCAATAATAATCTTAGAACTGCAGAGCTGGAAGGGAGCCTGTTGATCGGTGGTGGAAAACCTTTGGCACTCCAGAGGTTTTGGACCACAACTCCCACAGTCCTCTGTCATTGTCAATGCAGGCTTGGAATTCTGGGAGTTGTGGTCCAAAACATCTGGAGGGCTGAAGGTTCACCAAATTTGGCACCTGTCAAGGAGGCACGGTACTGAACTCCCAAGCGCTGGGTCTACAGCCAGAGACCCAAATCACGGAGCTATCCAGCAGTGAACACATGAGAAAGGCAAAGAAAACTCTGGTGACCTTTGTTTGATCCAATGTGGCCTTCCTGTGCTCTGTATTTAGATGGGCCGGAAGATGGCTGAGCTTCCTGTGGACCCCATGTTGTCCAAGATGATATTGGCTTCAGAACAGTAAGTGCTTTCCTTGACCTTTTCGTACTCAATTGCCGGTAATTATGTGCTTAGCCTCAGACAGCCTTTCCATAATCAGGAGCGAAGCTTGTGACTTGCATTCCTCTTCTAGTTTCTCGTGCTGTCTTTTATTTCCAAAGTCCTCCAAAGAAATCCAGAAACCCTGGAAACACTGAAGGCAATTGTATATTGTCATATAGATTTCCCCCCAAGTCTTTTTAAAATGTGCACCTTATGTACTATATTAAAGGACAAATTGCCTTCTGTTCTCTTATCTTCATTATATTTGAATTCAGTTAGACATGCTATTTTTTTATGTGAGAGCAGAGGTTTATCCTTTTCGAAGATCATGCAGGCCTGATGAAAATTACATTTTTCTCAATTGGTGTATTGTTAGAAAATGAAATGGATGGCTAGGATCCTCTTCACTTGGGCCACTGACACAACTGGGTATTTAAAGGCTGAGTTCTTAGCTACTAGCTGCTTCACTGTTGATATTTGGGCTTAATTATTCCAATGGATTTTAGTCATTTTAAAAGGCTCATTGAAGGGGGGTGGATGTGTTAACTTTTGAAATGCATGTATATTGTCATGGTGTCTTCTAAAAGCCTAGATAAAATTGCCATTTATTTATTTATTAGATTTTTAACTGAAGGGCTACTCTGGGTAGTTTATAATGCAACAAAATAGAAATTATAAACAGCAAACAGTAACAAATACAGTGGAACCTTGACTTGCGTCATTAATCCGTTCCGGAGGTCTAGACGTAAGTCAAACATGCCTTAAGTCAAATGAACTTTTCCCATAGAAAGTAATTGGAAAGTGGATTAATCCATTCCAGACTATGAAAAAGACCCCCGAAAACAGCAATTTAACACAAATTTGACTGGGATAGGAGATTCCTTCTGGGGATGTAAATAAAATGTCTCTTCAAAGAGAGGAGAAGGCAGTGGAATTATAGTCCACAAGTTATACGCCTCCACTTTTTAATGTTCATAGTAACAATGTGTTATCTAACATTTAAGTTTTACTGATTTTTAACCTGACGTTCCAAGTTCTGAACAACTCTATGCTTACCATTAGAGTCCTACAACTGTACAGTTCCCCAACTAAAATGCTTCCATTGTGGAACAGAATTCTGCAGCCAGATTTTTTACAAGACTGAGCCGACTGTCTAACCAGCAAAGCCAGCCCTGAGCTCCTGGCCCTTCTTTTCCTCCAGCAGCAGCGGCAGCTTCGGCGAGGCCGAGGACCGGCTCAGAGCTGGCCTCATTGAAGCCGCTGCTGCCAGAGGATAGGAAGAAGGCAGGAGTAGTTTGGAGGCGGCAGCCGCAATGCTGGGTCATGGCTGCCGCCCGATTCCGGGGCCTTGCACCGGGGCTCCGAGATGTAAGTCAGAGCCCGCGATGCAAGTCAAACAGGCCCCTTCTTGCTGCAAGTCAAATATGATGCAAGTCAAGCAGCATGTAAGTCAAGGTTCCACTGTAATGTGCAAATTAGAGATGGGCATTTCGTTTCAAAAGGGGTCTGGTTCCGAAACGAAACATGGCAGCACAGCTGCCGTTCGGTAATGGGATCCACCTTTCAGAAGAAAATCAACCAGTCTCTTACCTTGTTTTGGGTCCTGCGGGGCTAAACCCCAACCAGGAAGCAGCCTCTGGCGTATCATTTCACTCTCCGTCGCTGGCCAGTCAGACAGGGAGGCAGGATGATGCATGTCCCTGCACAGCTCTTGATTGGCCAGTGCCAGGGAGAGTGAAAGATGATGCGTCAGAGGCTGCTTCCTGGTTGGAGTTCAGCCCCACACAACCCAAAATAAGGTAAGAGACTGGTTGATTTTATTCTGGAATGTGGGTCTGTGAGGGTTCGTTGAAATCGATCAGAGGATCATTTGACAATTGAGCATTTAAACTTTGAGGATTGCAAAATTCAAATAAACTTTTATTGAAAAATTCACAACTGGCTTTGACATTTTTCTCAGTCTCTTGACAAACAATGTTTGGTGTCAAAACGGGCAAACTCCCGGTAACAGAATGAACATCAATATCAACTTTTCCCTCTTCGACGAAGGGATTATTTCTCCTCTTTATATTTTGGGATAACGACCCATCCCGAGACCCCCGTGGGGTTTCTGAATAGTGGGAGGGAGAGCTCGTAGCGGGTGCTCCCATCCCCATCCAGGGATCCATCCTGGTGGGTTGGGGTGGCGAGCTTCCCCGCGATTACCAATTCCCCAATTATTAGGTTTCCGAGGGATGTTATATGTTAACTCTGTTGCTGGAAGTGGCAGACCTGTTTCCGCCTTCTCCTCTTTTCTCCCCTCTGTCTGACTCCCCCTTTCTCTGTAAACGGTTAACCTCCTAACCGACTCTCCCTCGTGAGCCTTCTCCCCCACGCCCCTCCCTCCTGTCATCCTAGGCGCGCGCTCCTCCACTTGAATCCCTTCCTCTCAATGTTCACCATTTCCTTTTCTTTGTCTAATTTCACTTGCACCCCTATGTGCCAAGATTTTTCAACTATATAACCCTGTTTAACTTCCCCAACCTGTACCTCCTGATTCTTGGTGATTTCCTGAGCCACTTCCATTGTCTGGATGCCCACAGATTTATTCTTAATCTCCCTCTTCTCTGTTTGACTCCCTGTATTCCTAACATCTTTGGATGCCTCTTGCCATTCTTCCTTTAACAACTCCCATGCTGTATATTGTTTAACTACAGCTAAATATCCTTCCATAATGGTTCTGGGCTGTTTCTCTTTAGTTTCCACTTTTCCACTCTGTCTTTGCCCTCTAAAGAATAATTTCCCCGGTTCTTCTTCTATCTCCTTTCCCATCTTTTCTTTGTCCCCGGCTTGTTGAGTTTGGTCTTCCTCATTCGCGGATCGACCAACATCCTGGGTGTCCTTTGCTCCGGTGCTGGGCTCACAGGGTCTCATTATCGAACAGCAGCTGTGCTGCCATGTTTCGTTTCGGAACTGGACCCCTTCCAAAATGAAACACCCATGTCTAGTGCAAATTAATAGACTTGAAATTAAACATACAACCATGAAAATAAAACAACTCTACTCAACTTCAGTATTAAGAAAGTAAGATTATACTGTGAAAATAAACCAAAACCAAATTGTACATAAGAGGCAGATAAAAGATAATTGACCATAATGCAAATACCCTGTTTAGTTATTAATGTACAGTACTTTGTTTTGTTTTTGTTGTTTGATTTTGGGAATCTATGTCACACTTGTGGAAAACCTGCATTTAAATCCCTATTTTTTGATCAGTCCATTAACCCTTTGGCTTGGACTGTCCCAGTGTTCCTTTCCTTCTTTCCTTCTTTCTGTTCTTCATTTTTCAGCTCTGTTGAGCATGCCTTCTTGCCGGGTGCTCGGCTGTGGCCATAGACTTAACTCTGCTCCCTTGTTGTGGTCATTCTGCAGGTACAAGTGCTCAGAGCAGATCCTCACCATCGCTGCCATGCTTTCGGTCAACAATGCGATTTTTTACCGTCCCAAAGACAAAGTGGTCCATGCCGATAACGCTCGCATGAACTTCTTCCTTCCTGGTGGTGATCACCTGGTTCTTCTCAATGTTTATAATCAGGTACGGGAGGAGTATCTGGGTGGAGGGGTAAGCAAAGTGTGGCTCTCCAGAAGGTTTTTTTTTTAAATTTTAAATAGTTCTATTGAGAATCTGCTTGAGATAATACATATCATGTAATATAGCTTGTTATATATATACAGAATAACACAACAAATTAATAATTCTTAAATTATCTAACAATCCAGTCCATATTCTGATTTATCCAATTTAGTTTTTTGTATAAATAAGATCTGAGGTCAGTAGAGGTTACCATATTTTCAGAAATTTATCATGCTTTATCTCTCCCTTGTATAGTTTAAACCTACTAGTCAGTTTTTCCATAATTGCTACTTCCCATATTGTGTTTACAGATTTTGTGAGTGAGAGATCCTGGACATATTTCCAATCCCGAGTTATTTCCATTGTGGCCACACCCATGAGAACTGCTATTAATTCTTTATTAGCTAGTTTTTCTTTTTCCCTAGTCAATACTGAGAATAATAACATTTCATTTGGAACTATTTTCTGTTTAGTTAGTTTTTTCTCTCCAGTTAAATAACTTTACAGTCACCCCCCCCCGACCATTCCGCGGTTCCGGTACCACAGTCCCGCTACATCGGGAGGGCCTCGTGGCCATGCGGGAGGGCTGCGGGGACGGACGGCGTCCCTCTCCACAGCCCCCCCCGGGCGCCTCCGAAAGGCCTTGGAGCCGCGGGGGGGGCGGCAGGGAGCGATCGGGTCGCTCCGTGCCGCCCCCCCCACACTCCTCCGAGGCTTTGGGGACAGGCGCGCGATCGCCCCACCTGCCCCCAGACCCCCGCACCCGCTTCCGCATATTGCGGATTTTCATGGATCGCAGGTGGATTGGGTCCCTAACCCCCGCGATCGGCGGGGGGGGGGTTTACTGTATTCCAATTGTTTCTATATTTGGGCATGCCAAACACATCTGCTGTAAAAAGAACCTTTACACCCGCAATTACGCTAACATGCATCCGGGATCCTTCTGTTAATTTTGTGCAGTTTTGTGGGGAAGAAACGCGTGGCTCTCCAGAAGTGGCTAGACTGCCACGCCACTCCTCCGTTACAACACCGTGTGCTGAGCGAGGCTGCTGGGAGTTGTAATTCCAACAGCCTTTGGAGGACTACACTTGGCTCTGGTTCGTGGAGGCTGGAAGTGGGATCAGGGCGAAGAGGTCCATGGGTCCACTTGCCTTCAGTTTCAGCTAAATCTCAGGCTACCTTGAGAGGAGATCTTCCGTTTCGAGATTTGAATGGGCTGCCATGTTTAGGATGCATCCTGTACTAAGCTGCTTAAAAGTGACGATTGCATCAGAGGATGACTCGAGGCAGAAGTGACTAGGATGTGGGTGGAGGCACCTGAGGAGTGAGTTTAATCCTTCAGGCAGCCATCTCAGAATAGGTGGCCTCTTGAAATCCTCAATCCCTTTCTGCATGCATTGATTGGGGTGAGAGAGCCTTTCGCAGCCTTTCTGGGGAAATCTCACTGGCTCGTGAAAAGGGCAACAAGTATGATCAGGAGACAGGAAACCGAGCCCTGCCACGAAAGACCGAAAGAACTGGGCACATTGAGCCTTGAGAAAAGAAGACTGGAGGGAGAATAGGATAATATTCCTCAAATACTTGAAAAGTTGTCGGAGAGAAGAGGCAGGATCAGGAAGCCAGATTTAGGCTGAATGCCAGGGGAAAGGGCCTTGTGCTGAGACGGCTACAAGTGGCAGGGATCTCATCAACTGGTGACACTACAACTCGAGCACTTGCTCTGTCCCTTGAGGGTAATATCGGTGTGGGCCAGTCGGTGGCACTCGTCGTCCTGTTTGGGGTCAGTGGGTGGACCACGGGGGGAGGAACTGGGGCTTTCCTTTAATTTCGCACTGTCCTCCTCTTCCAGTGGGTGGAGAGCGGCTACTCCATGCAGTGGTGCTATGAGAACTTCATTCAGTTCCGTTCCATGAGACGAGCCCGGGATGTGCGAGAACAGCTGGAAGGGCTGATGGAGCGCATTGAGGTGGACATCACCTCCAGTGAGGGAGACTATGTCCCTGTCCGCAAGGTAACCTCTGCCCCTCGCTTCTGTTGACCTGGTGGAAAGGTGTCTATAGCCAATACTCTGGGGGTAACTCCAGAGGATGGAGGCATCGGTCTTTCCTAGGGTGGGCATGAGTTTTGCCTTCGGGGCTGCTGGTGATTGTGAACATTTATCTTTTTATTCCATCCCTGCCTTTCGGCCATCCAAAGGGTCCCTAAGGCAGCTTCTGGATTAAACACACACCAAAAAGGAAGATAAGAAAACTAAGTATCACTCCATTCCAAGTATCATTTCATTCCAGCCCTGTGTAAATGTAGGGTTCAGGGGGGAGGGGGCGGATCAGTAGACTTGTGCACAGTTCTCCAGGGATGTGTTTGTATATGTTCACCACCCTAAGGACCGTGTAATTGCCTCTCCTCAAAGAAAAGATGGCTGCCGTTTCTCAAAAACCTCTTTCTTGCCCCCTACATGCATTGGGTGGTGGTAGCGGTGGTGGTGGTAATTTTGCAGTGTTAGAACAATTCCCAGATCCTGTGGTTCTTCTTTGCCAAAATTATACTTCTGGCCGCCAAGAGACTTTTTTTTTCAGTTTCAAAGAATTAAGAAGTCTCCTCTCCTTGTTTTATACATTTTTATTTAATATATATTGATCGTAGTAGCCCTTACATTGCATGAGGAATACATGTTTAAAGTTTCTTTAAAAACTATTTAATTAATGTATTATCTTCCTTTTTCCAAGCAGAAGACAGGAACAACAGTGCAGTACGCTAAAAGTAATTATAAGGCACAAATTAGCCTGTCTCCCTTTAGAGCATTGGTTCCCATCCTGAGTGTTGGGACCCCTTTGGGGGTCGAAAGACCATTTCACAGGGGTCACCATGAACCAGTGAAGAAAAAGGCACAAACGGCTTGGGTCTGGAGGAGGAAGGGGAGGGGAGAAAGAGTGAGCTACAGCTTGATAGGTTGGAGGGGGTGTCAGTCAAAGGCACCAGAGGCTGCGGTTGGCTGAGGGTGCCTGTATAGAGGGAAGTTCTCTATGGCACCTGCGGCAGTGGCCTGCCAAAGGGGGCTGGTGGCCTCTTCCAAGCAGGACAAGGGGTCACCACCACATGAGGAACTCTATTAAAGGGTCCCGGCATTAGGAAGGTTGGGAACCACTGCTTTAGAGCATGGCTTTTGGGCTGGTGGCCCATGAGAAATGACCCTTGGCCCCGCTGAGGTTGCTTGCCCGTTATACACCTGTTGAAATGACTTTGGCAAGGTAGCCACAGCTCGCTTTAGGCCCACTGATTTCAGTGAGTTGTGAAGTGTATCATTACCCTATTCCCACATATAGCCATTAGTCAATTGTACATTTTAACCACTTGAAATTAGATGCCTGCAGTATGTAAGTCCCTCCGAGTCTCATTGTTTTTTATTTTCTTCTTGATTTTCTGTGGCCCCTCCTGCCCTCTCTGTTCACAGGCCATCACTGCTGGATTCTTTTATCACACGGCCCGCCTCACCCGCAGCGGCTATAAGACGGTCAAGCACCAGCAAACGGTGTTCATCCACCCCAACAGTTCCCTGTTCGAAGAGCAACCACGCTGGCTGATCTATCATGAATTGGTCTTCACCACTAAAGAATTCATGAGACAGGTATATCTCCTTAGCTGGGTCTTTTGCATGGTGTTGGGGTGGTGGTGGTGGTGGCGGCATGCTAGGAGGTGGTATCGTATCGCTTCCGAGCTCAGCTGATTTCTCTGGAATGTTTTTCCACAAAAGAGGTCTAATTGCATCTGTCAAGGGGGTTGGACTCGATGGCCCATGAGGTCTCTTCCAACTCTATGATTCTATGATTCTATGATTCTATAAACAAAAATTTCAAGTCAATTCCTCCCGTAGTTAAAAGGGATAGCAGTGTTGGGAAGGATCTGTGCCTGACAGCTGCTGCCAGTCAATGTCGACTTAAGGGCAGGAGGCTGGACTCTAAGACACTTGGTGTTCCTCCCAGGGCTACAATTCTTTGATTAGACTCCATCTAAGGCAGTTGGGCCCCCATATCCACAGGATCAGCATCCACAGTTTAACTTATCCACAGTCTGAAAATATTAAAAGGAAAAGGAACCCAGAAAAAAACTATTTTCACATGCATTACCCGACTCTGCCACTTGAAGCCAGAAACCACCCTATGAATAGTTGTTACTGAAGAATCCATAGCCGTTTATAGGGTCCCCTAGTGGCCAGTTCTGTTAATGCATGTGGAAATATTTTTTCTGTTCCCCCTTTACCATGTTGTACAGTATTTGCAATTATCTGTGGTTTTCAGTATCCACAGGCAGGCTTGAAACCAATCTCCAGCAGATATGGGTGTCTTACTGTATATAGAAACTGTATCTTCTTATATCCTGTCTACTCTCTTGGAAGGCATCTTGGCAATACAGGGGCCTAATGATTTGCCATTAACCTGTTTCAATACTTGATTTGCACTGTTCAGCGTAGAGGGTGAGTTTGATCCAGACCTAACCGGTCTCTTAATGACAAGATCGTTGGGAGGCCACTGATTTATAGCAAACATCACAGTAAGTTGGAAGAGATGTGAATGGCACGTGGCAACAAATTCTCCATCCAGTCACCACCACTTCCCATTCTTCCCTTTTCACCTTAGCCTCAAATGTGTGTTGACACTTTTATTTTGCCTTTTGTCACCAAAAAGGAGAAGTCACATCACATCTTGTGTGCTGTGGAAACAAGGATGATTACAAAGAGAACATTTAAAGAACTGGGGGCTTCATAATGGGGCAAAAATCACTTGGCCTTTTATGTTACTACAGTCTCCTTTAATCCAGTGATGCCTCCTCTTTCTTCCTGGGGACACATGACGCAGTTACTGAATCCTTTGGAGCCACAAAAAATGGAGGATGAACTCTCTGGCTGCACTGATATTAGGCCCGTAGATGATGTTCTTGTTTCCCCTGCAGGTCATAGAGATCGACAGCACGTGGCTGCTGGAGGTGGCCCCTCACTATTACAAAGCTAAAGAGCTCGAAGACGCCTCTACCAAGAAGCTGCCTAAGAAAATTGGGAAGACGCGGGAGGAGCTGGGATGAGAAGGCGAGGAGGGCATCTCCTTCCCAGTGGCCCTGGGCTACAGGCCACCCGTGGTTGCCTCCGGACATTATTTGTACAGCTGTATAGTTTTTGATGTCCCCAAATAAAATCTTTTTAGAAGCAAACTTGGATAATCTGCTCCCCTTGGCTCTACCACATCATAAGAACATAAGAAGAGCCATACTGGATCAGGCCAAAGGCCCATCTAGTCCAGCTTCCTGTATCTCACAGTGGCCCCACCAGATGCGTTTGGGAGCACACGAGACTAGATATCTGTCTCCTGATACCACTCTCCTGCATCTGGCCCTTGAAGTACCCCGGTTTTAGGCCTGGAGATTACACATCTCTGTCATGGTTTGTAACATGTGATGGACTTTTCCTCCAGGAATCTGTCCAATCCCCTTTTGAAGGCATCCAGGCCAGATGCCATCACCACATCCTGTGGCAGGGAGTTCCATAGACTAACAACGCGCTGGGTGAAAAAATATTTTCTTTTGTCTGTTCTTACTCTCCCAGCCCACAATTTGAGTGTATGTCCCCTAGTTCTGGTATTTTGGGAGAGGGAGAAGAGATTCCCTCTATCCACTTGACTCATGCCCTGCATTATTTTGTATGTTTCAATCATACCCCCCCTCAGGCGCCTTTTTTCCAGACTAAAGAGCCCCAAATGTTTTAGCCTTTCCTCATAAGAACTGGCCTGCTAAGCAGGAAGAAGAAACAAGGTTTTTTTAAAAAAAGAACCCTTTGCTGCTCATGACCTTTTCTGGTCTTTTCCAGTCACTTAGGTAGACACAACACTCTCAAAGTGGCAAAGGAGTGAACATTTTATAGAAACTGAACATAATTGGTTTTAATTGCATCAAAAAAGCTAACGTCTCCGGCGAACTGATTTACAGGACAATTAACATTACTTGGCAAATTAACTGGTTTTATAAACGCTGCACGACCATTCATACCATAACAGAGTGGCTGGTTCACCGAGAGTATTTTCAACATAAACCTTTATTATGTACAGATTAAATTACAATCATCTTTACAGTGCTTGCTGGTGCAGTTCACAGCAGCAACAGGAGGCAAGGCCCACACTATTTATACAGAGGCAACACAGGCAACACAATGAGCCACTAGTGGTATCCTCCTGCCCTCATCCAATGAGGCGAGAAAAGATACGAGCAGAGGGACCAGAAGGCCGCTGGGCTTCCAATTCACTGGTGCCCCTCCCCTGGCTCAGCAGTCGGCTGACAGGAAAAGCAGCAGGGAAGGTCTGTGGTCTGAGAGATGCAGGCCCAGCAAGGAGGCCACCGCCAGCTTTTTTAGCTTGCTTGCCAGAGGCTGGGATGGCATGAGCTGAAAACGAAACAAGATGCAATGGTCACAGCCTGGCAGTTGACAGACGAGCCGGCTTCCCCTTTGGGGGGGGGGACCCAAGCAAAAGGTGGCCCAGGATGGGAATCACGCCACCCCTCTTCCCCTCCCCCGCCATTAATTGCGTGCATGCACTGGCACTCACCTTGCTTACCCTGTGACACTTTATTAACCCTTGTGAGTTTAGGGAGAAAGTGGAATAGGCATCGTACACCCTGGAAGGGAATTTAGTTAAAGAACAAAGTTAAACAAAGGTCCAGTTAGATGACCTTTTCCAACAACCACTTTCCCAACATAAGGGTGCTTTGATTGTCTTTGTGACCATATACTTTTTTAAATTTATTTATTTATTTATTTATTTATTTATTTATTTATTTATTTGACTTTTATACCACCCATCTAGACCTAGGGCTACTCTGGTCAGTTTACAACATGTGATAACAACAATTAAAACAAAGGAATACATTTTAAAAATCAAAATACAAGGTACGTAATAAAATAAAGTATACATACATCAACAACAAAAAACTAAAACGAAGCTAAAAATGGCAAGAGATTGATAAAAAGGGGGAGGAGAGAAGAGAAGAGAAGAGATTTAAAAAATAGTGCCTTACTAAATGTTTTCAGAATTGAGGAACGCCATTCTATACAACCAGGTCTTCAATAGTTGTTTTTTTTTAACTTTGAAGCGAGGGTGCCAGCCGAATTACAGGGGGTAGATGGTTCCATAACTGGGGAGCAACCACTGAGAAGGCCCTACTCCTTGTTACAACTTTCCGGGCCTCCCTCGGAGTTGGGACTCCCAGGTATCCTAATCTCATGGGTTACGAGAACTGCCCCGAAGCCACGTGCAAGCACGCAGAAGGTGCCCCTTGCTACAGCTGCTTAACCTTAGCTGTGGCCAAACCAGTCCAAAGGTTGTGCAGCGCCTCCAGAGAACAAGGCCGGGCTTAAGGGTTCCCCACCCCTCTTGCCTGCAAAAGAGGAACCGGTGCCCGAAACAAGCCCCAGCCCAATTCCATCGCCGTCGGCGATCAAGACGACACGCCCGGAGGAAGGGGCTGCCTCCTAAGTGAATTCATTTTCCCCGAGGGTTGCGCCCGAGAGAGACGGAGGCTCTCCCGGCAGGCCTCACCTGTACAGCTCCTGTTTATCCTTGTAGAAGCGGAGGAGGAGGACATGGAAAGGCAACCCGACGAGCCGCCACCGGGCTTGGATGCTCCAGTTCTCTGGGTGCTGCGTCACGTTCAGCACCTCCAAGCGCACGCTGACAAAGTATGTCCAGGCCAGCAAGCGACAGAGGAGCAACGCGAGGCGGTACATGACGTGGCCACTGGAGACAAGAGCGGGAAAGGAGAAATAGGAGATGGGTTAGAAGGGGATCCCGTCCTGCGTGCCATCACCATGGAAGAAGCCTGTTCTCCTATCCACAGGCAGCCAAAGGCCTGTCTGCTCCTGGATTTGGTCTCATACAGAAATCTTATTCTTATGCTTGGCTAGGATATTCCTCTTCTGCTCCAGCCAAGGAAGGACGGGTTGATACTCCCCTCTCTAGCAGAATGGGACATCTGGAATATCCTTTGCAGCCTCCCACTGGAAATGACAGCCTTACTCCAACAAACACACTGCGCTCGCTCCCTTTGAGACATGAATGATATGGCTCTAACCCTAGCATGACCCTCTGAAAAACTGGCTATGGGAGCTCTCTTATTGCCTCTCCTTCTCACTTAAACGGCAGACACTCAATTCAGGGACAACAACATCTCCAAACGGTAGATCCAGCCCTTGTCAAGGAGGTACAGGGAGGGGGGTATCGAACTCCCTACCTTTGGCTCTGCAGACAGAGCCCCAAACCACTGAACTATCCTGACGAGTTCATGTCTCTGCTGCAGTTCAAGCACAGAAGCCGATACAACCCTGCCTGTTTCAGACATCAAATATCATCAGGAAATCAACATTCAGTTCATCCCAAACCCTTTGCTGTTCATCAGAGAAGAGGAGAAGATGCACAGATTCCAAGGGCAGTCAATGAGTATTTCACAAACATGTGAGAACAAGTGGGAAAAGACACACTGGTCCCAGGGAGGGCATCCCAGGAGCCACACAAAGTCTCTGATCTTAAGGCCAAAGAGAAAAAGCTGTCCTTGGAGGGAGAGTTCTTGTATGGGAAACTTCGACCCAACAAGGCTGCAGAAATCTTGGGGGCTCTGGCCTCCCCTCCTGAACAGCAAAAAGGAAAGGAAAGCAAAAAGTAAAGTGTTCTACTGGTATACCTCCCCATCGTGCTTAAAGCACTCTCGGGATGGTTTACAGTTTATTTATGCAGGCTTCACACATTTTACCAACCTCAGAGGGATAGAAGGCTGAGTGAGCCTTGAGCCCGCTATCTGGGGTTGAACCCCAGGTTGTGAGCAGTTTTGGCTGCAGAACAGCAGTTCGATCACTGTGTCATGAGGCTCTTAAGGTCAAAAAGGGGGCGGCATTCCACGGGGGCCTTGGGGAGAACTCGGAGAAAGGCCGGAGCCATGGAGCCCAATGGGAGTTGCCTGTCCTACTAACCCAACTGGCAGCCACCCAAGAACCGACCCAGGTTTAGAGAGTGACACCAAGTGCAGTTTGGCACAGCAACCCCCCCCCCCCCCGCAGGTGCTCTGTGGGCATGGCAAGCTTCCCTCCTCTGCCTCCTTCAGGGGACTGCCCACTTATTGGCAGCGGTGTGCTCTCCACCTCCTCCTCCTCCTCCGGCAATTTCCCACTCAGAAGTAGCGCTGGTGGCTTTCCTGCCCTGCTTCCTTGTCACTCGGAGGAGGAGGAGGGAAACACACAGGGGCCACAGAATATCTGTGCAGCTGCTATGCTAAGAACCAGGCTGACCTGTGTCCATCCCATATCTCTACCTATATTTCCATTTCCTCCCGTTATAATTGGGAGAATGCAGGGCACGAGAAAGGGTCAAACCCAGCAAAATGGCGTCCCACTTTTCACTGCACCCTAACCAGGTGTGAACCCAGAATAGCCTTGGGTTTGGCTTATCCTCCACTTTCAATTTTCTATAGTCTCTGAGTAACACATTGCCTCTTGCTTTTGGAGTATTTCCCCCAAAGTGACCACAAGACGGAAAACATATTCATATCTGCAGCTCACATAACGCTCGTGCTTCTACCCTAATGATGTGACAGGTACTTTCAACTTCATCAGGAAGCAGGCAGAGCCAGTAGATTTCCCCCTCCCATTCCTTATTCCCAGTACTCACCGTGTCTTCAAATGCAGAATTTCATTGACAAACTCTACATCCTGGGAATAGATCCTAAAATCATGACTGTTCACAAGGAAGGTTGGTAACTGGAGAAGGTAAAAAAAAGACAGAGAGAACACGGGGAATGATGGACCGTGAGGAAGCTCCAGCCTTATCACAGACTTCCAATTTTATCTTGACACATTTCCCTTTGTGGACTTGCTTGACCTGTTTTTGCCCAGCAGAATGGAAACTTTTTCTTTGTAAATTCTCACATAAAATCTGATCAACCTACTTACCTACCTGGCTTCTCCACTTAAAGACAGTGCTCAAGGCCATATTATTTTAAAACAGTGTTTAGTTTTATTCTATTTTATTCTGTGGTGCAGTGGTTAAACTGCTGTACTGCAGCTAAAACTGTGCTCACAACTTGGGGTTCAATCCCAGGTAGCCGGCTCAAGGTTCACTCAGCCTTCCAGCCTTCCAAGGTTGGTAAAATAAGTACCCAGCTTGCTGGAGTGGGGTGGGTAGGGGCAATGTATAGCCTGCATCATTACTTGTATACTGCCCAGAGAGTAATCTAAATGCTATGGGAAGGTAAATTAGCAGCATGCTTTGCTTTGCTTTGCTTTGCTTTATTCTAGTATGGTCTGGTAACAATACGGAAAAGAACTGGCGGCCAGGATTCAAAGAGACCCTGGCTCTCCGCTCAAGTACTTCTGTGCAAGCATGAGACTTGTTACTAACGGCTGGATGCTGGAGCCAAGTGTTCTCTCATGACTGGCTTCTCAGAAAGCTGCTGGGGAAGAGGGGAGAGGAGTCCATGTGTGCATCATTATGTGACCACCATGTGGATGTTGGGTTGTGGTGGTGTTTTTCGTGAAATGCTAAATTTATTTTGAAGGTTAATAGGTTTGAGTGGCAATTATTACAAGGATTTTGAAACTGCTTTAATCAAAGCATACAAGGGAAGGAGCTCATGAACACAGATGCTGCCTATACCAGGCTTGATGGTTTGTTATACCAAGTGCCTTTTTGTTTATAGTGACCCAAATCCTATTGCTTAGCACAGCGAATAGACCAACTGAATCAATGGGGATTTGATGAGTCCACTCCTCAGCATCTGGACTGGATGCCTTCAAAAGGAGATTGGACAGATTCCTGGAGGAAAAGTCCATCACAGGTTACAAACCATGATGGGGATGTATAATCTCTAGTCTTAAAACCGGGGTACTTCAAGGGCCAGATGCCGGGGAGAGAGATATCTAGTCTTGTGAGCTCCCAGAGGCATTTGGAGGGGCCACTGTGAGATACAAGAAACTGGACTAGATGGGCCCTTGGCCTGATCCACCATGGATCTTCTTAAGTTCTTATGTTCTTGGGTGCCACTGATTCAAACAAGCCACCTGTGACTGACTGGGAGTTGAGGCTCATGAGAATCAATGGAACATACAGAGAAGTTGATTCAGCAAGTCCCACTGATTCAGCCAGCCTACTCTGCTCTAGTGCAACTCCCTGTCATAAGCAACAGGATCTTGGGCAATGGTTAGCAAACAGTTTCCAGGGTTGCTACCTGATATTTTTAAAGGGAGAAGCCAGGAGCAAGCTCTTGTTCTGCTCCAAATATTCACAATAGTGATTCCAGTACAACGCAATGACATTATAAAGAGCTACACAATTAACCATTGGAGTATAACAAGCACCCTTCATTCCCACAAGGAAGAAAGCCAGAAACAAATAAACCAACAAAGAAAAGCTATTTTTCTACGAATGAACTGAACTGTTTCTTGCCAAAACATTCAGCTACAACTGTACTGAGATTTCTAAAGGTGAAAGAAATAATTCCAAGTCTTTGTTTGTTGTCTGGGGGAGAAAGTGTGTGTCATTAATTTACCTAACAGCATGCCAAAGCAATGAATGCATTTCGGATTGATGTGAAAGTAAGTATTGCATATTCCTATTCTCCTCCCCACCCCAAAATATGTGCATCTCCCAGGAGAAAATATTCATTTGCACAAAATTTCCCTCTATATTCCCATCTATAAGATGCCCCCCATGTTTAAGTTGACACCCCCCCTTTTCCAACCCAAAACTACAGCTTCGCTACTGAGCAGTTCTCCTCGGCTTACTTCCGTGCATAAGACAAGCCTCAATTTTTAGTCTAGCAATTTTAGACAATAATATAGTCATGGGAAAATACTATGCATTTGGGACTTTTTTTAAAAAAAGAAGACATCTTGCTTTAGTTTTCATCAAAGATGCAGCTACATTCGTCTATCAGAGCATAACAAAAGAAGTGTGTGCGTGTGTGCATGCACATGTGAAGTCTCAGGATGCCCTCAATATGCCATCACTGTCATCCAGTATGACTGTAGGAGGCTTTTCAATAAGTAAAGAGCTACTAATGCTGCCGCCAGTAATGTCAACCCACTGGTGGCAATTTTTGTAATGAATGTGGAAGCTGAGTCATGGCTACTGGACTTCTTTTTGAGAGATAGAAACTAAACAGCCATTAAACAGAAGGATGGCCCAACATTGGAGGGGGTAACAGCTCAGGACCAGAATCAACAGTACACCTCTATTTGAAGGACAAAGGGCACTCTTTCAAAGATGAGGATGTACACATATTAGACAAAGAAGAGAGGTGGTTTGAGAGAGGAGTAAGGGAAGCCATTCATGTGAGCATTGAAAACCCCTCCCTCAACAGAGGGGGGAGGGCTCCGGCATAGTCTATCTGCTACTTATCAGGCTGTACTTTCCACAGTACCCAGGCAAATCAAGGAGCCTTCACCACCAAGGCCATAGCTAACAACCCATTCTTGAGAGGTTTCAGCACCTTAGGCCATTGTTCACCTTGAGGCTATGGATACTATTGTCTCCCTAACGAGCCTATTCAGGCCATTGTTCATCTTATGAGCCTAATTCAGACCAGGGTGACAAGAGGTCAAAGCTGACTATAAGATGGAGGATTCGCACTAGCTGTACTCAGACTGATGAAGCTGTTTGGATGAGCAGTGAAACGCTTCTATCTCTCAAAAAGAAGTCCAGTAGCCATGACTCATCTTCCAGATAAACTCACCTGGAAGACTGAGAATCTTCAGACATTTTGTAATGCAAAATTTCTGCCTTTCATCTCATGGCTTCCACACCATGAAAAGGATTGCATTGGAGCCAAGGGACAGAAGGAGAAAGTGTCAAACTTCAGGAAATCTGCCCCTGCTGATAACATCATCAGCCTGCAGCATGCCAGCAGGATTTCAGCAACTATAACTCTGAAATCTCAGTGTGAAACATATATAGGAGTAATTTGCCATGTAAATTGGTGCATATATAGTGCACACTTATATACACAGAGGCAGAGCAGAAAGTTACTTTTGAAAAGTAAATTGTTCTTAATTGTTCTAGTAATTTAAAAGTAATTACTGTATTTCGCAGTACTCCTACAACCTGTTGTATTTGTGTTGCTTTCTCATTAGCTTGTCTTGTATTTTAAAAAGTAATTCAATTTATAAAACAATGACAAAAATCTCCCCTTTTTGACTACCATTTATAATTATTATTGTTAATGGTGAGGCCTTAAGCTAATTTTTATCTGTGTCCATTCTCTTTTAAGATGTTTAATTATTTAATCTGATTTTAATATTTACAAGGAATTTTTACTGTACTTGCTTTTACATCATACCATAAGTCATCTTGGGTCCCAGTTTCTGTAAGAAGGGTGGAATATTAATGATACAAAAATACAGTGGAATTAACATTCAAAAGTAACTAAAACAATTGTTTCAACAATAAAATAATGTTGTCCCTACATG
>JAHTLZ010000342.1:390756-423356 GCA_023846285.1 Phrynocephalus versicolor
ATGGATGGATGGATGGATGGATGGATGGATGGATGGATGGATGGATGGATGCTGAAAAGCCAACAAACGTAACTCTGAAATGTTAAATTTGAAGGCCCAATCCATGATTCCTTGCTAGTTTATTTATTTTGTATGGGTTAATAGAATACAGAATGGAGAACTTAAATGTATGCAAATCTATGCAACTAGATTAGTCTTATGAGTCCTTGATAGGCCAAAATTCCTTAAGGCATAATCTTTTTGGAACCTGAGCAAAGGTCAACAGATGTCAGTTCCTGAAACCTAGCAAAACATGGCCAAGAGGGAACGGACCGAGACTCTACTAGGGCTTTCTAGGCAAGATACCGAAGGAGTGCTTTTACCTAGTTCCAACATAAGAACATAAGAAGAGCCCTGCTGGATCAGGCCAAAGGCCCATCGAGTCCAGCTTCCTGTATCTCACACAGTGGCCCCAACAAATGCCTCTGGGAGCTCATGGAGACTAGATATCTGTCTCCTGATACCACTCCCCTGCATCTGGCCCTTGAAGTACCCTGGTTTTAAGCCTGGAGATTACATATCTCTATCATGGTTTGTAGCCTGTTATGGACTTCTCCTCCAGGAATCTGTCCAATCCCCTTTTGAAGGCATCCAGGCTGGTTCCCCCCAGTGAATTTCCACGGCTGAAAAGAGGGTTCGAACCCAGGCCTCCTGAGTCTCTGTGAGCCTCTACACCCACTACAGACTAAGTGCTACCCTGGGGAATCACACACTAGGTGAGCCTTTAAAGAGGTCTTGAGACTTAAGAAACCCTTCAAGAGGGGTGGGGGGGCGAGGATCATAGGGAGGGAGGGGGGTCTCCTCTGGTTTATTTGGGCTATTAGGGCCTACAAGGGGGGCGGGCGGGGGGAGAGACTGTCTCTGGTTCACCAAGCGCCTTCTCCCTTCTTGCTACAACCCCCCCACACACACACACGCCCGGCTGTGCCTTTAAAGGCGTCGCTCCCCGCGACCCTCCTCGAGGACGCTTGGCCCCACCCCCACCCACCCTCGGCCCCGCCCCCACGTGGCCACCCGTCCGTCAGCCAACCGCCCGCCTCGCGCTCCTTCTCCCCCCTCCCTCTCCCCCCTCACTCCCTCGCGCCCGTCCCAACGGCCCTCGCTCACCCTCGGCCGCGCCCGGTGGCCGCCCCACGCCGTGTCGTCGCCCTGGCCCAGCCGGAGCCGCCGGTTGCTGTGGCTGCCGCCGCGGCTCCCTTCCCACCGCCAAGGGCACCGGGGCCCCAGGCGCCCGGCCACCGCCCGGCTCCGCTGATACATGGGAGGCGGCGGCGGCGGCGGCGAAGGAGGAGGACACGGGGCGGCTTCCCTCCGCTCCCTCCCTCCCTCCTGGCTCCTCCGGCAGCAGCAGTGCCGACGCCTCTCTCTCTTTCCCCTCACCAGCCGCCCGCTTCAGCCGGCTCGCCCACCGCGCCTGCGCCGGCGGGAGAGGAGGGGTGAAGGAGGGAGGGAGGGAGGCCCCGGCTGCGCAAGCGCAATGGTGCAGTCTCCTTGGCTGAAGGAGGAAGAGCGGCGCAAGCGCCCTGGAGGCGGCGGTCCCTCGTTTAAGTGAGCATGCGTGACCCCAAGCGCTTAAAAAAAATCCACGTTATTGCGCATGCGCCAGGAGGGGGGAAAAAAGGGACAACGGTCGCTACGCGGTCTTCTAGTTCTTGAACAAGACTTCCGGTTCTCGATGGCAGCTGAGCTGGAAATTGCAAGAGAAGGGATGTTTAAGCCACGCAGGGCTCTGGGCCAGGATTCTTAATCGCCAGCCTAAGCCCCCCCACCCCGCACAACTCGCCTTTGCTTTCCCTTCCCTCGGACACGCATCAGATCGACCCCATGGGTATTTTCGCACGAAACACGCCTTTAACATTTTAATTGTTTTTAATTGCTTTGACTGTGAGCCGCCCAGAGACCTTTGGGTAGTGGGCGGTAAATAAGTTGTATAAACAAACAAATAAATAAATAAATTTTGGCGCGGATGTAACCATCTTGCCTCCAGATCGTTCAAACATTGCCCTCTTGTTCTTGCGTGGTTGCCACTCCGGCTGCCCTTGAGTTCCCCGCTGGACTCAAGCACGGTTGTTAGCAATGTAAAAAGCGCCACACTTGAAAGGGTTAAGCAGGGATCCCTTCCCTTGCCCTGGCTCCTTTTACAGAAATCAGCAAGAAACGAACCCGTACATACACGTGTGAACTGCCAACTCTGGAAACCTCCAGGAAAGGCGACTATACAGTCGTTTTTTAAATCCGGGTGCAAGATCTTCCTGCACACCAACGTGATATTATAGGTCAAAACAAAACAAAAAACAAAAAACGTGGTAACATCTTAGTAGTTTCTTCTGTCTTTTCTGCAGTCTATACTGCCCCCCTTTCCCCTCTTGGAAACAGGAAAACAGGAAGACATGGACTGCATCCACAAAAGTTTATATTAAAAAATAATAGTCTTTAAGGTTCCATATGTGTTTCTTTGAATTTTGCTTGGAGTTCTTGCACAGACTAACATGGCTACCTCTTCCAAAACTATGACTTAATAAAAGAAGCCATATCCTTGGGTTTACACAAGAGGAGCACAGGGGTTAACAACAGGTCTTTTTGGAGGATTCTATGTCATATTGTGTACTGTACCCCCAAGTCAGAAATGGCTTCACAATTAATATTGATTCCGAAAAAACTACAACAAATTAAAGTAAAAGTGGTTGGAAGTACATTGGCTGTTGAAACTCTTAAAATTGTTAAGGACAAGAAAGATGAGATGGAGGAAAGGTCAGAATCCCTAAACTCAACCCTTCAATATCTGTCACATAGCAATAAAGGGAATGATTACAATCCGTGCAAAGGCAGAAAAAAGAATAAAATGGGAAAACAAGACATTAACCTTAGCATTTGAGAAATCAATGTGAATTTTAAAGCTAGATTATAAATGTGAAATATCTGGCAAAGCTAAAATAGATGGAAACAATCACAATTATAGAAAAGTATGTGAAGCTACATCTCAAAGCATTTGGAGGGGACAAATCACCAGGAGTAGATGGGATACTGACAGAATTACAACCATCATAGACTGAATCCATCAAATATTAAGACTATGTCAAAAGCATAGAAAACAACAATGGCGCACAGACTGCAAATAGTCAATATGCATTTCAGTCCTCATGGACAAAACATGTCACAGTCTTTGACTGCACAGATCATTAAAAGCTTTGGCTCATTCTAAAAGGAGCAGTTGTGTGTTAAAATTTGATTGTCATCATATGTAACTGTGGGGGTTCACCTGTCTGCCAGGCTGCCCGCCCTTTAGAGCTCTATAAAGAGGCATTTTTAATCAGACTAACAGGAGTTTTATTGTCTTCTTCCGCACTTTGGGAGGCACTTCTCTTTAAAACCGATTCGACAGTATTAAGATCTTTAACAAACGGATTGTTCTCAGAGTCACAGGGAGGGGTGAACAGGGAGAAATTCAGTCCCCCTTCTACTCCGGAGAGGGGAGGGTTCCACCAGACCCCTTCAGAGGTTCCAAGTCCTGGGTCGGTATCGTGGCTTGTACCTCAACCTCCGAGGTCGCCTTGGGTCCAGGTTTCCCCCGTCGCAGGTGCTGAAGCGGAAAGTCCTCTCGGAGGGCCAAACCCCCTCCCGCAGGAGTATCTCCCGGTCCATTTCTTTTCTGCCCTCACCTTCTCCCTCCATCTCTCGCAGCCGGCTAAGTCTTGCTTAATCTTCTTGAGTTTTCAGTTGTACTCTTGTGCCTCCCTCTCTCCCCAGTAGGAGCAACCCTTCTTGTGAGCTTGCCTCCGATCGCTCTCAGCCTCAGCATGAGGCATCATCATCCCTTCCCATCTTCCGGTGTACGGATCCTCCATCCAACACCCATTCCCCAGCCTGGGGGTAGGACGCGTGGCTTCTGCTTTTTAACTTCCCCAAACCTCACCTCCACAACTGTGGGTGGGTCAGTTTTTCCCGCCTTTTCCCTTTTCCCAATCTTTAGGGATTCTTCAAACTACTACCGCATTTCCTCACGCTCCTTCTCCCCCCCCCCTTATTTGGCCATTCCTCGCCTCCTCCCTTCGCCTCTGTTTTTCCCACCATTCCTCCCTCTCGATCTTGGCAGGTGTGGGCGGCACTCTCCTCCATGGAGCCCCTTCAGCCCTTTCCTGCCCCACAGGAACCTCTATTTGGGGCAAGAAGTTCCTTCTGGGACCGAGTCCAGAAAAAGAACGGTTTCTATGCAGAACATATACGGAAAGCTGGACATGATTCACACGAAAGAGGACTGGAAAGTGGTGGGGAAAAATATCAGTAACTGTAAGATATGCAAATGATACCAGAATATGGGAAGAAAGAAATGACTTGAAGCGACTCCTGGTGAAGGTGAAATGAGGAAATACAAAAGCAAACTGCAGTTTTGTACACAGCAGGACCCTTATATCTACAAAGCCAGTATCTGCAGTTTCAGCTGTACGTGGTCGCTGCTGCTGCAACCCGGCCAGCAGTGCACTCCTTAATTCAGGCATGCCCACAGTCAGGCCCGGGGGCCAAATGCAGCCCATTTTCAAATTCTGAGTTGCTCGCAGCCTTTTCTACCCACCTGCTCAGCCTGCCATGCATCCCTGCCAGCTGGCCAATTCCCATACCGGATGGAGATGTCAGCTTGCCGTTTTATGGTTTGCCTGCCCTCCTTGCTTCCCTCCATCCCCCCAGCCACCTGCCCATCCTACCCACCCCCCCCGGCTTCGTTGCTGCAGCTTCTTCCCCAAATCCTTGCATGTTATAGAGACTTGTCCAATGTCCGGCCCAGGGGCCCAAAGTGGCTGAATGGTCGGCCCCCACACATTTTCACCTCAACAAATCTGGCCCTCCTTGCAAAAAGTTTGAACACCCCTGCCTTAATTGATTTGTTACTATCCAAGGAAGGGGGGGTTGGAACCTACACCTCCTCAGATTTGTGTGTGTGTGTGTCCTTCTGCATGTTCATCTGCAGAGGAATTACAAATGCATAGAATACATAATAAAACCGGTGTCCTTTTGTTTCAGAGGGTCACCTTCTTTCAGTCTTACTACTGAGGTTTAAAAATGTGGATTGGGGGGATGACAACATTCTTATTCTAAAGGAAATCAACCATGGTTTTTGTTCCAGTGTTTAAATTCAGTATTTAATGACGCGTTCAATGTGATTACAGGTGCATAATATTGAGAATTACAGATAAAAAGATATAAAATATGTAACAAAAGGCAAGACAATGTGCACTCAAGTGACCCATTGCAAGGAGGATTTGGCACAATTGAGCGTTTGACACAGCCACGTCCAAGCCCAAAGTTCAAGTATTTTCATCAGGATGTCTTAAAAGTCTCTTCAGTGTGTCCAGGTTCATGCTCTTTTAGCTTGTCTGTTACTGTACCTACCCGTAATGGTAGTGCTTATATTAAACCAGGAAACTAGGAACGTTCAGCTCTCTAGGTATTATTGGACTACGCATCTTATCAGTCCAAGCCAACGCAGCCAACAGTGGGGGATGATGGGAGATGCAGTGTAGCATCTGGAGAGCCAGATGCTTCTGATCTTTGTATTAAATAATGCTAAAATTTAGTTAAGCATCAGTAAACTTGAGGCTTCTGCTCTAAAAAGCCATACGTGTACCAAGTGCAGAGAGTTTAAGCCTGTATGTATTTCAGGAAGAACTGACTGAGGCGTGGACTGTGAACTATGTCACAATTACAGGATACTGTTGTCATACTTTAGTTTATCCTGTTTTCACATACACTGTACTGTACTATGAAATCCCTCTTCAGAGAGTCGCAGCCAGCAGAGGGAGCTGAACAGACATGCAGGAGGAAACAGGAAGTGGAACATTAATAATTTTCTCCTTCTCATGCATAGGAACTTAATCATCAAGGCATGAAGGATCAGGGATGGAGAACATCGATGTGAGACCCAAAGAACAGAAAAAGTGCACAGTCAGTTTTTGTCTAGACCATGAAATCACACCTGTTAAATAAAAGTGTGACTCCAACTTTAATTTCTGTGTTGGCGAACTGGAATTCAATAGTGTTAATCTGATATGGATTATTTTAATTAAATCTGGAAAATAAAAGTGGAATGTAGAGATTGGTATTCAGAAGTAGCAGTATGAGATTTGTCAAATGCATTTTGATTAAACTAGGCAAAGTTCATTTAAAGCACACATTTCAATCTCTTCCAGTATTTCCTTCCTTCTAGCCTTTGGGAAACAGGTTCAGAAGCTGTACTGCCCCCTCCTTTCGTTTTGATAGTTTGCGGTATGTTCAACATATTAGAGAAACCCCCTTTGGGGAATTTTAAAATCT
This sequence comes from Phrynocephalus versicolor, assembly GCA_023846285.1. Lineage (NCBI taxonomy): Eukaryota > Metazoa > Chordata > Lepidosauria > Squamata > Agamidae > Phrynocephalus > Phrynocephalus versicolor. The sequence goes on from JAHTLZ010000342.1 coordinate 397,102, forward strand.
GAAGATTGGTTTTCCTACATCTCAGATTTCAGACCCTTTATGAAAGTATGCTGTCTCCATCTGAGTAATGTTTGGCAGAATTTAATTTGTTAACAAAGTGCTTAAAAAGTGCACCACAGCAATGCTTAATGCAGGCTTGTCCAAACTTTGGCCCTCCAGATGTTTTGGATCACAGCTCCCACAGTCCTTTGCCACTGCAAATACAGGCTTGGAATTCTGGGAGTTGTGGTCCAAAACATCTGGAGGGCCGAAGTTTGGACATGCCTGGCTTAATGGATGCATATTCAGCTCAAGCATTTTAGACTTGCAAAACTGATTTACAGTCAAATATTATTTCAAATACTGTGCCAGAATAGTCTTTTGCCAGAAGAACGAATTAATGAACTTCCATTTCAACAACAGCTCAGTAAGACAAAATGGTTAGGATTTCAAAATAAAGGGGAGTGATAGGAAGTCACCACGTACTATAGAGTACAGGAATAATAACCATTAGGCCCTCGAGATATTATGGACAATAATTCCCACAAGCTTCTGCTACTGATGATACTGCTGGGAATTCTGGGAGCTGAGATTCAAGGCATTTCATGGGTCAGAGTCTCCACTCCTCATGTGGAAGATCAGTAAGAGGATGAGTAAGCACCATGCCTCCCCTGGAACAATCCAAGTGAAAGGAGAAAGGTCTATGTCGGCCCTTTCGCCCTAACTCCAGGCAAGAGGGAGGAATTCCGCATTAGATGATTTGATCCAAGGCAATATTGTCATCACGATCTATGAGGTAAAGGAGACTTAATTCTTCTTCATAGCAGCACGACCATGGCTGGCTTGACCCAGCCACAATTTCGGATCATTCCACTCACCACGGCCTAGTACTGCTATATGTATACTTGTGTTGGATCCACTTGGCCTTGTAAGGTCCTTCTGCAGTTGTCCAGAGTGGTGGCTTCGCCTGCCATGGGTTTCTGGCTAGGTGTTGCCATCCCTTGTTCGGCCAGAGAGGCCACCTACCCGCGTCACCATCGCTTTGGCAGGAGGGGTGGCAGTTTGCGACAACTGAAGCACCGTGGTTACTTGTCCTGTCTTCAAGAGTTGGAGCTGGAGGTATTTGTGAGCCGGTGCTTTTGTGAACTGGAGAGTCGTCAGCAGTAAGGGCTGTCTCCCCCATTGCTTTGCAGGGAGCTGGTACCAGATGATCTACGCTGCTGATGGCAACACTGCCTGGCCTACTGGAGATAAAGATGGTGTTATCCTAACCAACCGGAAGTGCCAAAAGGAAAAAAAAAAGAGGCCATTTTCTTGTTGAGAGGTCTGATCTGGCCATGGTGACACACGCCCTAGTTACATCTTGGCCAGATTACTGTGACAACCTCTACATGGGGCTGCCTTGGGAAAGGGTTTAAAACAGGCATGCCCAAACTTTGGCCCTCCAGATGCTTTGGACCACAACTCCCACAGTCCTTGTCACTGGCAATTTAAGCTTAGAATTCTGGGAGTTGTGGTCCAAAACATCAGGAGGGCCGAAGTTTGGACATGCCTGGTTTAAAAACTTCTGTGGGTCCAAAATGCCAGGTTGCTAACGGGCTGGTTATAGGGAAAATACAACACCTTGTTACAACAGTTGTACTGGCTGCTGATCTGTTCCTGGGCCCAATTTCAAGGGATAGTTTTGACCTATAAAGCTCTGACTTAAAAGCTTGGGTCCATGCTATGTAAAAGGCTGCCTCTCCCTCTATGTGCCCACCCAGGCTTTGAGATCATCAGGGGAGGCCTTGCTCTCAGTCCCACCACCCGCAAAGGTGTTCTTGGTAGGGAAAAGGCCCTTCTCGGTTGCTGCTCTCAGACTCTGGAACTCCCTCCCACTGGAGGCCAGGCAGCTCCCATCTTCGCTGCCCTTCGGCAAGCAGAAAAAGACCTTTCTCTTCAGGCAAGAGGAATTAGGGAGAGGGATGCCTTACCGTCTCTCTGGTCCCTGATGCTTTCTTGGTGATTTGGGGATCTCCTTTAAGTCACCTAGAGAAATCAAGTGAAAACCAGATACATACAGTATTTATGCAAATAGGGCAGGGTTTCTGCAACATTCTGTGTCCTTTTGGTGGTGGGAAGTTATGCTGAAAAAAATAAACATGGGGGGAAGCCACTCAGCTGTTTGGCAGGAATTCCCAAGCCTCAAATGTTTGCAAGGAACAAGCCAAGTTTGTATTTCAGCCAATGCAGTCTTCGTCAATTAATCCCTTGTAGGCAGGAAGTGCTGGCAAAGGCACAGAAGCTGGTACTGAGGGCAGCACTTGCTATCCTGAGAACCACAGCTGCTTTTTCTTCTTTTTTATGTTCACTAGGCCATTGTTTTACAAAAAGGAACACAGGACGCAGGCTATTTACTCTTCCCAGTCAGTCCTGTTGACTCAGTGATTAGAGCTAAAGGTCTCAAGTTCCATTCTTGGCGTCTCCAGGTCAAGGGTTCAAGTAAAAGGGACTGCTAAGACCCCCATACCAGAAACGAATCCAACCTGACAGTCACAGCAAACAGTACTGAATTAGAGGAGGCAGAATAAAAAGCAAAAGCAAAGCGTTCTGCTTATATACCGTCCCACAGCACCTTAAGCACTCTTTGGGTGGTTTACAATTTCATCACGCAGGCTATACATTGCGCACCCCTCCCCCGGCAAGCTGGGTACTCATTTTACCAACCTCAGAAGGAGTCAACCATGAGTGATGAGGTAGCTGAGTCAACTGTGAGCCAGCTACCCGGGATTGAACCCCAGGTCATGAGCAGAGTTTTAGCGATTTGCTTTATGTACGTATACATTGTTGTTCTCTGCTCTTAAACCAGAACTAAATTATAGCCACCCTAATAGGCTTTAATGGTAAGAGAGACATTTGAGTGATTTTGCCAGGTCTCCCTCTCTCTCTCTCTCTCTCTCTCTCTCTCTCTCTCTCTCTCTCACACACACACACACACACACACACACACACGCACACACACACACACACAATTTGCTATAGACAAAGTGATCACTAAATGAGTCTTCAAGGGCAGCCGAGTGCAGAAAACAGTGCTGGATTTAGACTGGCAAGTCTGACTCCTATTAATGGCATCCAGCAAAATGCTGTCCTCTCCTAAATTAAACGGCTTAAAATGCATACTTAGGGAAACACGCACACACACCCACACCCAAAATAGATGTTTGTATGAAGGAACCTCTGAACTTGGTGCAAGAACCACCCGCTCTTGGTCCCCAGAACCTGCCAGGTTTCACTTACCCATTTCCCCCCCAAAGTCTTCACAAACTTGTCCTGAGTTCTCAAAGCGGCTGTAAGAGTACTTCTGAGCCATGAGGATGTCCTTCGGAGGGGTCTCCCTGGAGGATGGGAGGGAAAAGACAAGCAGGAGGGTGGAGATGATGAGGCAGCGGGAATCAATGGGTACGGTGGGAGCACCAAGCAAGAATGCAGTGTGACAAGGAATGGGCTACGCAGAAAATGATGATGGTGGGGTGACATTGAGGGAGTAAGGCTCTGTTTTATTTCCTACCTTAGTAGAAGTCTTTCTCAATCTACAAATAGAATCACAGAATCGTAGAGTTGGAAGAGACCTCAAGGGCCATCCAGTCCAACCCCCTGCCATGCAGGAATCCCCATCACAATACAGTGGACCCTTGCATAACAAACAGCTTGTATAACATAAAATTTGTACAACATAAAAAATTCCAGAGATAGGAGAAATTTGCTTAACATAATCGCCTATGGGGAAAATCCATACAACATAAAAATGGGATTACTCCATTTTCAATGCATTCCTATGGGAATTTGTATAAAGGAACATTTGCTTGACATAATTTCATTTGGAATGAATTAATTCCTTTATACAAGGTACCACTGTACTCCCGACAGGTGGCCATCCAGCCTCTGCTTAAAAAGCTCCAAAGAAGGGAGACTCCACCACCCTCCTTTGTGGCAGCAGATCCCACTGCCAGACAGCTCTAACCGTCAAATCTCTCCCACTGAACCACAGCTTGGGGTACGGACACACCATGCATGAGAACAGCAAAACGCCCAATACCGGATTCCTTTCATTTGACCCAAGGGTCTCCTTCACAGAATGTACAGCCAACCCAGTCTTCCCAATGGGTTTCTGCCACTACAGGGGAAAGGCACAGCATGCCATCAGGAAGCCATTGGCTCCTTTGTGCCTTTTGCTTTTACTGCTCTCATTTTATGACAGACTACCGCCATCCTCAAATATTTTCCACGCAGGAGTGGCTGATTTCTGCTTGGGATCGTCTTGCTCCATAGTTTACGCTTTCAAATTGCCACAAGGGCCATGACTAGTCCGATACTATATAAATTTCGTCAACATTGTTTTTCGTTTTTGTCTAACAGCTCAGCGACGGAGGAACTGTTTTGCATGTCTATTTTGCCACCCGTGGATCGACCAATGAGCAGGAAACAAAATGGCTGGAACAAACCAGCTTTCCCCATGACAACATCCCCATGATGATGAAGATGACTGAGAGGTACTCCCGTAACTTCCGTAAATGTCTAGCTGGGTGGCGGTGACTGGAACAGTAGTACAACTTCTCTAAAATGCACTAGGCTGGGAAAAGTGGGACAACACAGTACCAGACTTGAGGGACCAATGATGCTGCCACACCCAGTGGCAGTCTACTCTTGAATCTGTACTGTAATTTTCCAGGCATTCAGGGCGAAGAAGAACCCAATGTGGAGGTACACGGCAACGCCAATTTTTAGATCATTCCCTTCAACTGGTTCTCAGTCCTGAACTGTACTTTTCAGTACACCCATGGCTCGTGTTGTATCTCTTGTTCCCATCCCGAATGTTTATCAGTCCCTCATTGGCTGAGAATGGGAAATAAGACACCAGAGTACATAAATGACAGCTTAAGGTTGTCTCAAGTTTACCGAGGGGTGTAGGGACAGGATATATAGTGTAGCTTATGTAAGAGTTAGTGACAAATAGACTTCTTTGTCCTTGTCTCTCTTCATATCTTTTTTAAAAAAGCTTTTGTACAATGCTTGTTGAAATACTAGTGAATTTCCAGAAAGGAAACAAATAAAAGTGTAACAAATAAAAGGCTGTAATACCTAGCTTCAGCTTGAATTCCCAGATTATGTTTTATCCCCCTGTTTTGGGGATGTCACACATACCCCACCTTCCAGCAACCAGGTTCCACCACAGCTTTCAAGACTACTTTTTTCTGTGATCCTTAGGTTGCTCTGGAGCAGAGACAGGGTATATTTCCCCCCCTCTTTCTTTTTAGACTACAATTCCCAGAACGCCTCTGAGCACGGCCAGTGGCCAGGTTGGCAGGAAGCTGTCGTTCAGGCATGTCCAAACTTCGGCCCTCCAGATGTTTTGGACCACAACTCACACAGTCCTTTGTCATTGGCAATCTAAGCTTAGAATTCTGGGAGTTGTGGTCCAAAACATCAGGAGGGCCGAAGTTTGGACATGCCTGCTGTAGTTCAAAAAGTCAATGTTTTCTACCGTGTTTCCCCGAAAATAAGACAGTGTCTTACATTAATTTTTGCTCCCAAAGATGCGCTAGGTCTTATTTTCAGGGGATGTCTTATTTTTCCATGAAGAAAAATACGGTACACATTTATTGTTTCTTATTATGGGGAGGCCTTATTTTTGGGGGATGCCTTATATTTCAGTGTGGGGCAAAACTGTAAGTAGGTCTTATTTTCAGGGGATGTCTTATTTTTGGGGAAACAGGGTATCTCTGATTTACAAGACAGGCAGTTCCTCAAAATCCCTCCTCCAGTGGCTGAACGTCAGAAGAACAAGAAAAGCCACTGAAATAGCTCCATGGAGTTCCAGGTGACAGAAAAAAAGGTCTGTGTTGGGAGAAGTAAAAGGATCCCTGCTTTTTCTCAGCTTGTAATGGACCAAATATCAACAGATTAAAAGAAAGGAAAGAAGACCTCACAAAGTACAATTTATATCGAAAATTCATTTCTCCCCCCCCCAACCCGGCAGAAGGTGTTGAATGAGGAAGAAACCAAAGGCAACACAACTTATTGAAACTTTAAAAAAAATCCAAACTTTATTGAAATGTAAACAACAGATCATATTTTTCCATGCCAGACACAAAATAGGTGAAATCAGTTCAGAGTCTTAGGTGCTCTGATAAGAGGGCTAACCTCAAGGAGGGACCGTCTTGAACATAAGGGCACAAGGAGAGTTATCTACAATGCAGCAGCTTTAACGTCTATTGCCTTCTACAAAACAATGATGTCCTGTGAGTAAAGTTTGAGTGCCCATGTAAAGGCTGTTACTGTGCTTAAGATACTTGTGTACTAGTTTGGCCTCCAGGAGACAGTCATGCATGGTTTCAATTTTTCCACCAGAAAACAGGAGAGTGAGCAATCAAGGACATAAGAACTGTCATGCTAGGTGAAACCCAGCATCTATCACAGTGCACAGCTGGATAATCTGAGAAAGAGAGAATGATTCTAATAGGGCTGATTAAAAGCTGATCACCTTGTTTGTCCTTAGCATCTGGCGGCCAGAGACACACCGTCTCTGAACACCAACTGTCCACTTTTAATGATCCATGCTTTCCTGAATAGATCTGTCTTTTAAGTCTGAGACGGGAAAACTGTGACTTTCCAGATGTTTTGGATTTCAGCTCCCAGAAGCTACGCCCCCAGCATGACAATGTAAGCAACCAGGGGGAAAACAGCCCCAAACACCTGAGGAACTCAATGCCTGCATCAGGGATGAGCAGATCAAGACTACGGGTTGTTCTCTACCCAACTAGCGATAGATCGGTAAAGGCCTTCAGTTCTGCCTGGATGAATAACAACATCAACAGTAAGACTGCCGCGTCATCCAACATTAGGCTGCAAAAATGGAAGAAATCCAGGAATAGATTTTAGTGTGAATGAGCCTGTGCACCAACTTCTGGCACTCAAAAGGTTACTGCTTTTTCTGGCCAATAAAAAGGCTCCTTGCCCTTTAAGTCTCAATGACCTTCTCCTTCCTTCCCTGTTTCCAGCAATATACTTGACTCCAATTGGCGGGTGTGTCCTGACCATCATGTCAGATCCAACTTATAGGGACATGAATAGGTTTTTCAAGGTGAGTGAGATATTTAAGGGGTGCTTTTCCCAGTTCCACTCCCTCAGTGAGTTTCCATGGCTAAGCAGGGATTCGAACCCTGTTTTCTAGAGTCCCAGGTCCATCAGTCAATCTACTACAGCACACTGGAGACCACTAGTTGGTAGATCTTGGGATTTATGTTAAAATAAAGCAGACCATTGCTGGCTTGGCATCTCTGCTTCTCTGTTTCTATAATGTTGGTGAAGTTCAATTGCTGGTCTAAGAGGGAGTTATTATGAATCAAAATGGGAAGTAGTGTGAGTTAAACAATCAATAAAGCCAGCTATTGGGAAATTGGCTTTTTTAAAAGAAAAAAAAATGGACAGAACAAATTAATGAATGACAGGGAATGAGTTGATGGCCGACAGAGTGCCCTGTTGGCCAGGTGGGCAGGGTATAAATCTAATAAATGAAATGAAATGATCCCTAGAAATACTGTCAGTGTGCCTCTTAACACCAGATGCAGAGATCAAACAACAGCCAATACATCTCCCTCATAATCTGCTTGTGAACTGCTTGCTTCAAAACCCAGACTTGGTTCAAAACAATCCAGCAAAGCAGTTCCTAAGGCGAGCAGGGCCTAGCTAGGCCAAAGGGTCATCACTTGAGCTAGGCCTGTGCTCTCCAATAACAAGAGGAGGCCAACCAAGGGCATAGCAAGACGCCCAGCCTACGAGCAATCCTGTTTCACAGAAGAACAGCCCACACTCCGAGATGGTACAATTGGCACTTTATCAGCACAAGAAAAGATAGGGGGGATCAGAGGCTGGTGGAATACATGGAAAATGCTTCAGCAAAAACCACCTCCAATATCTCACCCTTGTCCCTTTTGCTTCATTTTACAAGATGACACTAGTTCTGTCAAAGGCACAGAATGACTTATGCACATCTATCAATTCTGTACGGTATTCCACCATTCTGCAATTTTGTCACACAAGTGGGGAATATCTGGACGTTGAGTCATGGCAACTGGACTCCTTTTCTTGAGAGACTGAAATGTTTTGCTACTCATCCAAGCAGCTTTGTAAGTCAGAGAAAGGTTAGTGGTGTGTCCTCCATTTTATCAGGCTGGTTCTGATGTAGGACAACCCTAACTGAATTTTCAAGGTACAGTGGACCCTTGTATAACAAACAGCTTGTATAACATAAAATCTGTACAACATAAAAATTCTGGAGATAGGGGAAATTTGCTTAACATAATCGCCTATGGGGAAAATCCATACAACATAAAAATGGGATTACTCCATTTTCAATGCATTCCTATGGGAAATTTGTACAAAGGAAAATTTGCTTAACATAATTTCATTTGGAACGAATTAATTCCTTTACACAAGGTACCACTGTACTGTACATGAGATATTCAAGGAATTGTCATCACCACCAGCAAACGCCCCCTTGAATATCCATTGCTAAGCAAGCGATCTGAACCTAGCTCTCACAGGCCACCAGGATGGATTAAAATCCAATTGATTTAAATTATAATTTGTCAGGGGGGAAATCCAATTTTTAAAATTTAAATCCTCGTTTTAAGTTGTGACTTAAGTTAGTTTGATTTACCTCAGACCCACCCTGCAGACCAACGCAATAAAAGCTGAAAATACAATAAAGGATAATAATGCAAGCTAAAATCTAGTTTCTCAGGGTTCAAAGCCTATTTCTTTTCTTAGGCACTAGATCAGGCTTTGCCTGGTGAAATTTCAGAAGTAGGTGAGGGGAGTGTGAGTCTACATGGGAATCAGTAGTCACAACAATACAAGATGCAGTGCCCTAAATAAGACTGATTGCCACGTTTTTATCTCATCCCTTTCTCAAAGCCGTTTCTAGCAACTGTTCATGGAGAATGTCTTTGTCCCCTGTTTAAAACAAAAAAAAACACAACCCCGTGAGGGAACTTAGGCTGCGAGGGAGCCACGAGGGGCCCAAGAGCACCCAGCGGCCTTCGCTGGCTAAGTGGGGAAGCTAAGGCCAGGCGCCCTCTCTCCCACTTTTAGCACTCTGTAACACGGGTTGTGTAGTTCCTTCCTCCTTATTTTTTAACACAGCTACCCATCAATAAACATCCACATGAAGAAAGCTAAGCGACGTTTAATGTGTATATCAGTATATCATCAGTGAAGCTACCGCTTTCCCTGGCACAGAATCTGGGTTGCCTTGGCACACACGTTTAATTTCGTCTCCTGTAGCCTACGTGGCCTTGAATATGCAACAGAAGCACCTACTTCTCCAGCCTAAAACTCTTCTGTTCTACATGCCTGACTCTTTCCCGCACTTTTCCCTTTCCCATAATTACAGGCCTCTGCCCTCTCCCAAGTCACCCGAGTCCTGGCTCGGGTTCTTCGCTGACAAATTCCTGTCTCCTTTCCTCACAACTACCTTTCGTACCTCTCCGTTTTTCCATTTGGAATTTGAAAACAAAGTTCAGAACATCCGCATTCTCCAGCTGAGGTAAACCGTTTATCAGAGGCCGGGAAATTTCCCTTTTGGGCTTCAACACCCAGAAGCCCCTAGCCAGGCTCAGCACTGGCCAGAGCGGCTGATAGGGTTTTTTTTATAGCAGAAACAGCTCCAAAAGTGATTTTATGATGCCCTGCCATTGATATAACCTTTCCCAAGGCGCTGGGAGCGTAGAAGCATCTGTTGTCCGTTTCTGGATCAACCAAGTCCCGTTCTTCTCAGATACAAAGCAAAACCATGAGGCAGCCTCAAAGAGGTAGAACTGCCCTGTCTCAAGGAATAAAAATATACTTCAGACCGAACGACACCCAAAAACCCACAGCGTACACAACCGACACAGCACAGAGAAGAGGAAGAACGCACAAGGGATGGAACCGCCAAGAAATGTCACGCGTCTATACATCTCAACAGACTGCCATTCCTTCTCAGGAACTGAATAGATAAAACTGCGGGGTTCTCTTCCCAAGATGTGGGCCCAGAGGGAAGGACCTTGTCAGCAAGGCTTGCTTTTAACCTGATTTGGAGAAGGTGAAATGGCTATCAGCGCATACCATGGCTATTTGGAGAAAAGCCCTTTGGCCTCCTCAGATTTTTAGCAAAGCAAAAAGCAAAGTGTTCTGCTTATATACCACCCCATACCACTTCAAGTAGTCTCTGGGCGGTTTACAGTTTAATTATGCAGGGTACACATTGCCCTCCACCCCAGCAGGCTGGGTACTCATTTTACTGACCTTGGAAGGATGGAAGGCTGAGTGAACCTTGAGCCGGCTACCTGGGATTGAACCCCCAGGTTGTGAGCACAGTTTTAACCACTGCGCCACTGCAAGGGCACTATGCAGAGCTTCCACAAGCATACGTGCTTCTTTTGGTTGTCAGTTAATGCTTCCTTGGGCCTTATTATGGGGAAGGGGGGGTGTTAGTGAGCCAGATAATTTTTAATCGAAAGCAGATGGGTCCATCACTGGACTGTTCCTGGGGAAACACTGCCAGCCTGCCTGTACACTTGCAAATCACTCTTCTGGCTTGTCCCTTACATACATTAGTCATTCATAGCAAACGGTCTGGAAGAGAGCTGCCTGGAAGAGAACCAGCCTCTTTCACAAAAGCTCTCTCTGCCTGGCAGCCAGAATACAATTCCTAGGGACACCTTTAACTGGCAAAATGCACAAAACTCAACCAAGACCCTTGTGGCACTTTAATGGCTACATAAATACAATTTCATACCACAAACATTCACAGGCGAGAGTCCATGTTGTCACATCAATGAGGGAAAGGGAGGGGATTTCTGCTGACTGAACAAACTAGAGATGGACCCAAACTAATTTGGGGCCCTCGCAATGAAATCTGGGGTGCACCAGCACAGCTGCATCATGGTCCCTCTCCGCACCACCCATGTGGCAAGGCCGCTCACCTTTTGTTGCGTGCGGTCAGGGTCATTTGTCATTGCTGTCATGCCCATCCAGACCCCAGCCGTGCCGGCTCCACCTCTTCCGGCAGCGGGGAGACTGTACGTCAGGCATGTCCAAACTTCGGCCCTCCAGATGTTTTGGACAACAACTCCCACAGTCCTTTGCCATTGGCAATCTAAGCTTAGAATTCTGGGAGTTGTGGTCCAAAACATCAGGAGGACCAAATTTTGGACATGCCAGCGCTACGTCCTGCCTCCTCGCTAGCACAGTCAACTGCCTGGGGATGTGGGGAAGGGCTGGCTGGGCTCCAGCCTAGACTGGTGTGCTGCCAGTGATGAAGGACCCCAGCAACGAAAGGTGAGTGGCTCCATTGGCCCAGGGAATGAGGAGAGGGGGCCGTGCAGCAGCTGTGACACCGAATGACACATTTTACTGAGAAGGGCTCAGATTAATTCGGGCCCATCTCTAAAAGAATCCTTGAGGGGGAAATGACATAGATTCCTCTGAAAAGGAAGGCTTACTGGACTTCTCCTCTGACCTGGGCACTGATAACGTGGCCAATTCCACACAAAAAACCAAAGCAATTGTGAAGCCCTACGCCAGGCATGTCCAAACTTCGGCCTTCCTGATGTTTTAGACCACAACTCCCAGAATTCTAAGCTTAGATTGCCAATGACAAAGGACTGTGGGAGTTGTGGTCCAAAACATCTGAAGAGCCGAAGTCTGGACATGCCTGTCCTACGTGGTCTGTTTGCTAGAGACAACGATCAGAGGCACTGACACCTCCTTCATATCGCCTTCAATTCTCCCAAATAAAAAACACAATCTGTCTCCAGTCTAAGAAGAGCGCAGGAGGAATAAAAAGGCCTATATAGTGCCTTCCTCAAATAATGACAGAAATAATACCAGTATTTAAATACTCTGATGGTTTCCCGTTAAGGATACTGTAAAGTCAACCATCCTAACCTTGTCCAGCAGTAGATCTTGTTTCAATAGCAAGTAGGGTTTTCCGTTTCAGGGGAACTCTTCACAACTATGATAATGTACGGGAAGGCTGCACATTACATTTCCCTCACAGTCGCTGTTGTTTTGACTTAGATACTGCTCCATACTGCTAGGGTGCTCTCTGAGCAGTTCACAAGATACATCTTCAAGCAACAACTTGCCCCCAAATGGGCTGGGGTCTCATTTTATTGACCTCAGAAGGACGGAAGTCTGAGTCAACCTTGATCCGGGCACCTGGACCCAAGTGGGATTGAACTCAGGTTGTGATTTACTGTTGATAATCACACACACATAAACATTTGAGACGCCCCAAGAAAGTCAATTTGGCAACATGGTGCTCTACAGTGTAGGCCATTTTGTCACAAACACCTATAAGTTCTCTGCTGTAAACTCTGTCCACTTTGGAACTGAAGCATAACTTAATAAATAATCTGAAATACATTTAAAAAAATAAAAAAGCCACGCGGGAGGATAGCTCCTCTTCTTAAGGGCCTTCGGGAATCATGGCATAAAAAAGTGAATTAAGTACCCCCCCACCCACCCCACACACACTCCCCACACTATATAAATAAACCCACAACCTTACAGGCTCTACCTATAAAGTTTATAAAAAAAGAAAGAAAAAGAAATAAAAGAAAGGGATGAGGAAATTGGGTGTAAAACCAAATATCGTTTCTAGAAAGAACTCAAGACACAAGTAGAGGCCCAGTAGCTGGGGAAACGCAGGAGACGCCGGCGATCAATGGCTGTTGTCGGAGCGATTCAAGGAGCTGGCAGCGGATGGGAGCAGAGAAAGAAAGAAAGGAGAGGGGGTGGGTATCAAAAACAGAAAAAAGAAAGAGATAGGTTAGATTCCAGGCAGACTGAGGGAAAACCATCAATCAAGCTGAAGATACAAAAGACAACATTGCTTTTTCGAAAACCAAAGACATTAATGGAACTCTGCGAACCGTAGAATTCATTATCCTTTTGGTAACAGCGGTCATAACCAGATCAAATTCTACAATAACAGATCTTCAGATGGAAATAGCCAAGAGCAAAAAGCAGAGATCTGGAACCCACACCACGAAAGCAACAGACAAGAGCCGAGATATGCTGCCACAAAAGGAGGGTGGTGGAGTCTCCTTCTTTTGGAGGTTTTTAAGCAAAGGCTGGATGGACATCTGTCGGGAGTACTTTGATGGGGGTTCCTGCATGACGGGGGGGGGGGGTGGACTCGATGGCCCTTGAGGTCTCTTCCAACTCTATGATTCTATGATTCTATAAGATAATGTGTTCTCCATTTAGATCTGTACCCACACTGCTGGGTGGCATTACGGATGCCACCGAAGGGCAACTAGATGCACAACCTACAGGTGGTGACATTTCCCATTGAAAAGAGGCCACCAAACACGGATTCTAATAGAGAGAAACAAAAACAGATACACGGGCAGACATCTGCAGGAGAAAACCTGCGGACAGAGGTGTTTCTTCATGGTTCCCTTGCAACTCCTCAGCCTGTGGCTGTCCACTTGGCTTCCCTTCTCCTCACGCCCCAGCTTTACATCAGGACTGGGAAGAACAGCCCGTAGACACGGGTGCTTCATATTTGTATCTCCGGAGATAATGTTCGAGTACAAACCACAAAACCAATGATCAGATGAGCGGAGAGACTCTCTGCCCCGCCACCTTGCTGAAGTGGCCAATGTGACAAACCCGGCAGACAGGAGTGATGAATATACAAATCATCAGCCAATCCCAGCAGGAGGGCGGGGAATGGTATGATATAAAAAGGGTGGAGCCTAGGCAGTTAGCTCAGTGGAGTTCAGTTAAGCTGAGAGTGAGTGCTGGGAGAGAGCACTGTTCTCTGAGAGTTCTGTCAGGCAGTGAGGGCTATACTGTTTACTAGCTATTTAAGACAGGGAGGCTTGTGGAGCTGATTAAATCTATTATAGTATATGTTAAAGGCAACGCATACCATCCTCAGATATTGTTATATTTATTCTCTTCTCAATAAACTTTGTTATTATTTTTATATTATTATCCCGAGTCTGACCCAATTTATGAGGCAACGAGTTTAAAAGGTGGCAGCATTATTAAGTAAATAAAAGGTGGCAGCATTCCCATTCCCATCACAATTCAGTTTGTGAAAGGGGGATCATCACAGCCAACCGCATGGGGAGGCAGGGAAGGGCCAGCTGGGCTCCTTCCTGGACCGGCACAGTAACCATGGAGCCCTGCACTGCAAGGAGGTTGGGGAGTGGTCCCGTTGGCTTAGAGGGGCAGGATTGGGCCAACACAGCACCTGTGATTCCCTGACAACTCATCACCTTCACCTGTGCCGCCGTTCGTATTTGTAACTCCGGAGATACGAATACGAAGGGCCCATGTGTATTTTAAAACGTGTATATTAAAATTAGTACTTTAATGTACAGTGGTACCTTGTATAAAGGAATTAATTCGTTCCAAATGAAATTATGTTAAGCAAATTTTCCTTTATACAAATTCCCCATAGGAATGCATTGAAAATGGAGTAATCCCATTTTTATGTTGTACGGATTTTCCCCATAGGTGATTACGTTAAGCAAATTTCTCCTATCTCTGGAATTTTTTATGTTGTACAAATTTTATGTTATACAAGCTGTTTGTTATACAAGGGTCCACTGTACTTTTTTATGTACTGTATTTATTGTATTTAAATGTTTTTATTGTTTTAATTTTATTGCAATTTGGATGTCTTGTCTTAATTGTTTATTTCGAGCCGCCCAGAGACCTTTGAGTAGTGGGCGGCATACAAGCTATATTAAATGAATGAATGAATGAATGAATGAATGTGCAAGAGCCTGAGGAGGAGGTTGCAGGGAAACTGGCCCTCTCTTCAAAAGCCCCTTCCCTCACATTTCTTGGCAAACATGGACTGTGGCCACACATGCCCGTCAGCCACCACGCTGAGCTCCAGCTGAAAACCCACACAGGTTCTTCAAAATTTCAACTGGCCTCCGTGTGGCATTTCCGGTGTGCCTGGATGGGTGCAAAGATTCCAAATCCTTCATTCCATGAGAGAAGATCCTCCCCATGGAACAGGTTTGATGGGAATTTCTGGCCTTCCACTATTATTGTTGACGTACAGCGCTATGTAGAGACAGAGCTCTTCGGAGGAGCCCAAGCAAACAAGGTGAGGCCGTCTCCCACAACCACAACATCTGTTTGATGACCGACAATCGACAGAGAGGGTCATATTAACAAAGGCTGGGTGAGAGCAGCTCTGGCGTGCATAGGCTTTGTGCAAGAGGCGGCTTTTAAGGAGAGATTTGAAGGAAAAAAGAGGCAGGGCCATAGGAAAGCTGGGAGGGAGAAAGGAGATGCCAGAAATTAGGGCACAGCAATATTGTCTCAACAGAGTAACTTAATACGAGAAGAGGCCGGGGAATTGGAGGAACAAAGACCATGCTGCAGGAATCTTAAGTTTGTAACATATACCTGCAAAAAGTTATTTCGCTAGTCCAATGGCCAGCGGTTTTTTTGCTGCTCAAAATAAAGCACTGAATGGCCATTAAATAAGCACCTTTGTCTCTACAGGGCCAACAAGAGGCTTCTAAATCAGTTATTCACTTCTGGGTGGCACCGATTCACGCAGGGACCCAACAGAATAGCACTTTGGTCACACTCATGGTTCTGGAAACTTAGCAATCCTCTCTGTTAGTTGAGCTGTCAAGAACGACTCTCCAACCTTGGATCATCTGGAGCAGATGCTGCCTGGCCAGAGTCCCAGAAACATCCTCAGAAAACGAGTGAGTGCAGCTGTTTTGCAGGAGTGCGGAGAAAGTTCAGAATATAGTACTCAGCACAGAGGGCAGCTTCCTGTGATCTCTGCTGGATAGCTGGGTTACTCAATTTTTTTAAACTTTCAAAGCCGGATTTTAGCTCTTGTGGGGTTAAAAAAAGGGGGGGTTGCCAGTAAGAGGCAAAAGCCTGGCAAAGTTTCAGGAGCTCAAGGGCTGAGCAACTCTTTCACTGGTTTATAAGGATGGGGAGGCCTCGGTGATCTTACTCCAATTTCCTAACATCCCTGGAGTGGCAAATCCAGAATATTATTTAATAGATATGATTAAATAAACCATCCCACGTGGCTTTAGAACTTCACTTGTCTTGTGAAGAACATGCCTTGCCTTGATGCAGAATTTCAGAATGTTTCTCTGGGTGCATGTCGTAAGGAAACTATTGGAACCTGACATTGTCTGGAAAGCATACCTATTGCTCCTGTTTCAATCGAATCATTCCTAAGGATTAGCTCAGTGGTTCCCAAACTTCCTAATGCCAGGACCCTTTAATACACTTCCTCATGTGGTGGTGACCCCCTTGCCCTACTTGGAAGAGGCCACAAGTCCCCATTTGGCAGGCCACTGCCGCAGGCGCCCTAGAGAACTTCCCTCTACAGGCACCCTCAGCCAATCACAGCCTCCAGTGCCATTGACTGACAACCCCTCCAACCTATCAAACTGTAACTCATTCTTCCCGCCCCTTCCTCCCCCTCCCCCTCCAGACCCAAGCTGTTTGTGCCTTTTTCTTCACTGGCTCATGGGGCCTGCGGTAAAATGGTCGTTCAACCCCCAAAGGGGTCCCGACCCCCAGACTGAGAACCATTGGATTAGCTGCTTTCCAAAGTGGACGCACCCTCCCTTAAACCCATTCCCTGTTGACTACGGGCAAGCTCCTAGATGCTCTACGTCGCCATCCATACCTGGTTCTTCGCCTCTGAGACACGAGGTCGCCAGGGTCCCCCCCGTTCATCAGATGCTGGGCCGTTGAGTGAGGGGGGCAGAGGCGTAGGTTCTTCAGCAAATCCTGCTCATTGATAAAAGGCTTGAGGCAGCCCCGCACTGGCGAGTTCCCCACACTGCTCGAGCGCGTCAGCGAGCGAGACTGGTTGAAGGGCCAGGGCGGCTCAACCTCTTCCTTCAGGACTGTAAGAAGAAGCGAGAGGGGGAGGCAAAACCCCAAACAAACAGGGTCAGTATTTCCGTACCTAGGGCCGACCAACCCGCCCTCCTTCCCCCACCTGGTACTCTTGAAATGCCTTGGACCACCCATACCATCATCTCCATCCAGCATGGCCAATATGCTGTCTGAAGATGAGAGAACACATCTCAAAAGCCCCAAGTTGGACAGACCTAAGACATCTTTCCAAGAGCGATCACTTATTTTTTATTAAAAGGCATCCATTCTAGGTCCCTTAAAATCTACAGCATTGTTTTTTAAAGCAAAGTGTTCTGCTTATATACCACCCCATACCAATACAAGTAGTCTCTAGGCAGTTTACAATTTTAATTACAGTGTGCAGGCTACACATTGCCCCCCCCCAGCAAGCTGGGTACTCATTTTACCGACCTCGGAAGGATGGAAGGCTGAGTGAACCTTGAGCCTGCTACCGGGGATTGAACCCAGGTCGTGAGCACAGTTTTACCTGCAGTACAGGCATTTAACCACTGCGCCACGAGGCTCTCTGGTTTGCTTATAGCCAGGATAGAGAAAAAGTAAAAGCGGATAATAAACAGTAAACCACCCTGCTTTTCCACGCTAATTCCAATAAAGAAACTCACACCAATTGTAAGTTTGCTTCTGGAAGCCTAACCAGAAGAAAGTTAAGGGACATTCTTCTCTACGCTACATTTCCCCAACATCCCGGGAGCAATTTGAACCAGACACATTTTAAAAGTTCAATAGTAGTGACATCTGTGACCCAATAACTCATTTCCGGCCTGGAGAAGCCTTTCAATTTAGAATAAGTCAAATCTGGAAGGACTGTTGAGTCAAAAAATAATGAATTTTAGATTGTTCTTGTTGAAGGCAGCTTATTTTATTTATTTGTTTATATTTATATTTATATTTATATTTATATACCGCCAGATTTTCCCAGACGGGAACTCAGGGCAGTTTACAAGGAATAGCATACAACTAAATAATGGAAAAATAATAATTGGTTCCACAATATGACATAAGGAACAAAAACAAACCTAATAACAATCAGTAGAACCAAAAGGTAAAAAGCTAAAAATACAAAACATTACTAAGGCAAGATGGCGAAAAACTTCAGATTTTAAATCCAAGTTAGCAGTTTATATATTTGGTAGTCTCTCTTGAAACGAACCATTGTCCCACTGTAGATAGGTCTAAGTGACATAAGTGAAATTGGTACCAGAGAACCAGGAAAATATATCAGTCATGTTCCTTTCCCTCATGAAAACAGTCCATTGAAAAAGAACAGCACTGATTCCTCCTCACTTGCCACCTGTGCTCAGAAAAAAAAGTTGTCCTCTCTCTGCCTTTGTAAAAACATTTTCTCCTCAAATTTGGAGACAGCTTAGCCCAGTGATGGCAAACCTTTTAGAGACCGAGTGCCCAAATTGCCATTCAGAACCCACCAATTTTTTCGCAAAGTGCCAATACAGCCATTTAACCTGAATACAGGTGGCTGTGAAGGGGCGATGTCGGGTGCCCACAGAAAGGGCTCCGAGTGCCACCTCTGGCACACGTGCCATAGGTTTGCCAACACTGGCTTAGCCCAAGTTCCTTTGAAAAGGTTCAAGCCTATTTCCCAATCCAGGGGGAAAAAACACATAAAAGAAAGTCTTACACTCTCGGTCTGACAGGGAGTATGGCTTTATATCTCCCTCATGACGTTTTGGAGCCAACTTTCTCACTGGAGCTGTGGGGATTAAAAAAAAAGTAAGACAAATAAGTTCTTCAAGAAGCAAAAGAAATAAACAATAACATCATATGACTCCAGGGGTATTATCTGTCTTCAGGAGCTGGCATTTTCGGAACTTCAGGTATTCTGGACAGCCCAGCACTGAAAAATTGATATTTAAAACTAATAGAATACAACCAGTCAGGGGCCACTATGAACTGATCTACAGAAGAAGAGAAAGAGACATACTAGATGGCACAACAATGGAAGCTACCTAATGAAGTCTTTTTTTTCCAAACACAACAGTGAGTAATAATAGATGCTTTTCCAAATGCTGTGGCCGATACTGGAAATTAATGACTTTCATGAAGCAGGTTTCCAGGTTCTGGCTGGAAATGCCAGCAATATGCCAAACACAAGATAAATTTTTGTTTTATTTTTTAAGCAATGCACACTCCTTTCTCTTTTCCACAGTCCAAAAGAGGAGCAATTTTTTTCTCGTGTTTTTTTCCTTTCTATCTATTCCTTTTCAGAGAACAGGAGCAATTCCCAAGCGTGGATTCCCCAGGTGCTCTTGGAACTAACCCCCCTCCCCCAAGCCTTCACCACTAGGAACGCTGGCCAGGATATCTGGGAGTTGTAGTCCAAGAACTTCTGGGGAGCCAAGGCTGGGAGCCACTGGGTTCAATGTTCCCTATGATTTCTATCTCCACTGTGCAGGAGGTGGGGGTGGGTGAGGTTTCATCCAAACCCTGGAAAGAGACATTGCCCGCAGCTGCTCTGTGCACCTACGCATGGGCACACCTTGCAGGCATGTCCAAACTTCGGCCCTCCTGATGTTTTGGACCACAACTCCCAGAATTCCAAGCCTGTAGTGCCAATGACAAAAGACTGTGGGAGTTGTGGTCCAAAACCTCTGGAGTGCCAAAGGTTTGCCACCACTGGTATATAGCATTCTGGCCAGGTATTCGATGTTGACTAGGTTGGAGTGACATGTCCAGATCTTCACCAGCATAGAGGCCCAGAACTCTGCCGGTCAACACAGAATGATGTGACTCCGCTGAGCAACGAGAACTTGACAAGGAGACACCATAGGACAGGCGACATTTGACCAGAAGAAAACCACTGGGATTTTGGAATCAACAGAGAAGATGTACAAGCGAGAGATCCCCACGTGCAACTGGTGGGCAGGGGTGAAATGTAAAGGTCTGAAATTTTAATGGATAAGGAGTGTCTAAATGATTAAGGGGGTTGTAAAAAATGCAATAATTTATTTCATAGAATCTCTTTCATTGTAACCTAACCATTGAGTGTAGAGGTAAACAACTGATGAGAAAATAAAGCAGGGTGGGGGGGACTCCTGGAGTCCTTAAAGGCAAAGGGAGTCAGTAACTGAACAACATGGTCCGCCAGCATTTCATGCGCATGTCATTTTGCCAACCTAATAAAATGGAACCCAAATTGCTAGTTCTGCAGATGCAGGGACCCCTTTAGTCAAAACAAATGCTGTTGTTATCTGCCCTAGTAGCGACTTGCAAACCCCATGATTTATAAGAGCTCTATTTTGCTGCCCTGGCAAAAGCAACAGAGGTTTTTATAAAAAATATTCTGACCACTTACAAAGATTGGCAACTTACTATGCTGGCAGAATGCAATTGTTTACAATGGAAGGGAAATGCAAACAATTGGAATTTCTCTCCCTAGATCCAAATACTGAAAGGCAAAAAAGTTAGGGGCCTCAATTCTAGCCTAAATGTATTAAAAAGACAAACAAACATCTGGCTTGGCTGAATGGGGATACAGTACAACTTTCTGATTTTTTTTCCATAGAGGACTATAAAGGTCTACAGTCACCCCACCACCACCACCACCACTTCGCGGTTCAGGTACTGTGATCTCACTATATCGTGGGATCGCAGTACCTGCACCTTGGGGCCGCCCTTCGGGCCCCTCCGAGAAGCCTTGGAGCCGTGCGAGGGGGGGGGGCGGCGGGGAGCGATCGCATCACCCCGCGCCGCCCCCCAGGCCCCACCCGACCCACTTCCGCATATCGCGGATTTTCAAGCATCGCGGGTCGGGTGGGTCCCTAACCCCCGCGATAGGCGGTGGAGTTACTGTATTTAGTTCTTAGGAAGTTGTTCAGGCCTCAGACTTTCTGACCTGAGAAACTCACCATGCTGGTGGCTGAAAAACCCCTGGAAAACCACAAAGTTGTTCACCTGAAACAAATATATGTCAAAAATAAGTTTTGATTAATTAGTAGCTGTCAATTAATTGTTCACTGAAAGATATGCAGTATATATTAAAATACAAGCAACCAAACAAATCTTTCCCTCCTTATGGAATATTTGCTAAGTCTCCTTAAGCAGCGGGAGTGGGTGGATGGTGGGGGGGGGGGAGGAAGCAGTTTCAAGCTTTATAAATTGTGGCTCAGCATTAGGCTGCATGTTTTGTGCCCACAAGGCTCTGGGTTAAACCCTTTGTATCTAGGGAAGGTATTGCCACAAGAAAAGTATTGATTATTGAGACTTGCACGGTAAATCAAAAGGGGGTTGCACTGGCTGAATTCAAAGGTAAAGAGAATTCTTTTTCTCTGATGTAAAATATTCCAAAACATCTCCACCTTCTTTTTTTAAAAAAATTTTATTTTTTTTCTGGGTAAGGGGCATTACAGGGAACAAATTAGGGATTGGGTATATTTGAAAGGGGGTTAAAAAGGAAGGGCATGGGTAAGGAAAAATAGAGGGGGGTGCAGGTTTGGCAAGGCACATTACACTTCTTCAGTTTCATATTTCATAGTTATACATATCAATTAGGACTTATATACAATAACCAGTATCTACAAACAAAAGTTTCTGGCTGTTAACATGTTTCAAATACAAACTTAATTATCTTTTTTTCTTTAACCACAAATAGAACTTTCCCCAACTTTCCTGATGTTTCTGTTTCCGTACCTTCTGATTTACTCTGGGTTCTTTTCAAAAATAGTTTTTTTATTTTCTATTCTTAAGATACAAAAATAAGAATTCAAAAAGTATCAAAAAATATCAAAGCCTTAACAAATCTCAATCAAAGTTTTATTTCCCTAAAAATAATAAAATCTAAGTCATCCTGACTGATTACATTCACGATTTCTTCTAAGTTAACTTTTCCTATTCTACCTAACTGCAGTGAGCGCCATTACTCAAAGCGATCCTAAGCTCATCATCATCTTAATATTCAGTATAATAATGGCTTCTCTCTGTCTTCTCATCTTCTTCTCACAGCTTCCAGATGCCACGGGATGTAAGTGACTAATGGTTAGCTAATCATTTTCCATGCTGCTAGTTTGTTATGCCTATTCCTCTACATTCCTCAAATAAGGTCTAATACAAACCGAAATGTACACTTAATATTCATTCAGCTTAACAAATCACACTATGTCCCATCATCCTTATTTCCGTACAAGACTGCTGTTAAAAAGCTATTTTGGCTTCTCGGACAGAAAACAAGAGAAACCAGACGTTTTTAGCATTCTACAACAAACTGATTTTTATTATTCCTAGGGTTTAGTGAGTCCAAGCAGCACATCTCTTAAGATGAATGGAGTGGGTTTTCAGGAGAGACATCCACTCCATCAAACTGTTGGCAGGGAGAGCACGGGATAGGAGTTGATCACCGCCTAATTTCTATTAAAAAATCTTCTTAACCCAGGACCAACAAACCCTATTCTTATCCTTTCCCCTTTTTCCTCACATTGCTATAAGAAGGGTGCTTGGACTAGGGACGAAACATTTCTGGAGATTTTGAAGCCATGGGGCAGAGGGGGGGAAAAACTCTCGAGAAAACAAAAATGAAATAAAAGGACTTACCTGGGGGATAGTATCTATCAGGCTATAATGTTTCCGGAGAAAGCACAGGAGTTTCTCTGAGGGCCGGTCCACAGCCAACTGATAGGGTTGTACTCGCTCCCGCTTTATGGGGAAAAGAAAAAGGGGAAACGATGTAGATGCGTCCAGGGTGGAGTGAGGGAGGATATACTGTATAGAAGCGGCCTCTAAAATAGTCATTATAGGGCTTGTAAATGTTTTGAATATTTCTTATTACACCTGTGAGAGTCTTGAAGAGACCAAAGGGGCTTTGATTGAAGAACGAAGCTACCTACCCTGCTAGTCTAGCCTTCGTCTGAGGAAAATTTTCTCTTGTCAATGAGTACATTTATCTTTAATAGACAGGCAGGAATATGGCGCTTGACAGTGAATTAAGTATCTGACTGCTGAGCCATAGGGATTTCAGTTCCCCACTGTGCTATCTGGGAAGGGGAAAAAAAACCCAGCCTGTGTGGCCTTGGTCAAGCTGCAGAGTTCCAGGGTGCCTTCAGAAGAATAGTAAGCCACTTCTGAGTATTCTCTATCTAGGAAAGAGTGGAAAAGATCACCACAAATCAAAATTGACTTGATGGCACAGAATTATTCTTAATTAATGGCCTTTGCTTAGCAATTAGGTAAAAAAAAACCTCTCCCCAGCCTATAAGGAACTTAACAGCCTCAACATGGCCATAGCCATTTCCCTAAGTTTTTATTTTTTAAATCGTGGAGTGCTGACGATTAGGGGTTCTCTAATTTTTTTAAAAAATATGGATGCCACATCTTCCCCTCCAACTTTCAAGGATGCTCCATTACAGAAAGAAAACAAAATCATGAGGAAGAAAAAGAACTAGCAACAGCTATTCACAACAAAATACAGTGGACCCTCATATAACAAATGGTTTGTATAACATAAAATCTGTACAACATAAAAATTCCGGAGACAGGGGTAATTTGCTTAACAGAATCACCTATGGGGCGAATCCATACAACATAAAAATGGTTGCGATTAGGGATTACTCCATTTTCAATGCATTCCTATGGGAAATTTGTATAAAGGACAACTTGCTTAACAGAATTTCATTTGGAACGAATTATACAAGGCACCACTGTACCAGAGACCTAAAATGTACTGGTTGTCCTGATGCCACTAATTCTTTGTCAGTCGAACCCACCTCACAGGGCTGTACTAACAAAACAGTGAGGAGGTTGACAGCTACGCATACTACTTCAAACTCACTGCTGGAACAGCAGGCCATAAATCTCAATAATTAAAAAACAAAATATGACTAAACGGAAGCTTATGAACACTTATGTACACAACTCAAGACGCCCTTGAGGAAACAAAAATGCTAGGAAAAATATGACTAAACCGAAGCTTATGTATACTTATGTACATAATTAAAGACGCCGTTGAGGAAACAAATTGCTAGGAAAAGCAGAAGGTAGCAAAAAAAAAAAATAGAAGGTTGGATGTGAGAAAAGTTGACATTGGCATATTGCCCTTTCAATGTTGTCAGCTGCAACAATTGATCGATAAGACAGGCAGGCAGATAGAACAGACAGACAGACAGACCAGGGACAGACACACACACACACACACCATGGCCTTGGGTTTGCAAGACCTAAGGAGAGAGTTAACAGCTGGATCTTTAAAAGTTTATTAATTCATCGGTTTGTCATAAGTGAGAAGTGGTTTGAGAGCATATAACAACCAATAAATGGCGACAGATTCTCCCAGAGATAAATATTCCTATGGAAAAGGCTCTAGCAGAGAGGCTTTACCTCATGCCTATTGTCCAATGGATCCCCCTACGGATAAATAGGACATCTCCCGATTCCACATGAATACTAAAAGGTGTTGGCTTTCCCTCAGGGCAAGGCTCAGAAACAGTCACTGGGCCCGGTAAAAGTTACACCTCAGAGGCGAAAAAGAAGAGAACAGCACCTGCAACATGTATTGGAACAGTTCCTTGCCGTAGCCATGTCTCTGGAGGGACTCATGTATATAGAAGTCCAGGACACACAGTGGTTCGACTTCATTGTGAGCTCCGTGGCGGTCCTGAAAGAGAAGGAGGAGGCTTGAAAGACCAGCTGGGTTCAAAACCCACTGGGGCGTGCAAGTGGCACCAAAAGGGACAAAGTGGCACCAAAAGGGACAAAGGTGACACCTCCAGGCCACTTACAAGTTTTCGTCTTAACCTTGACTTTCCCTTGTGAAAAGCCTTCTACCTTGAATCCCCATTATGTGCTCCAAGGCTAGTTCCAACACAAGTCTTACTTGGAATTGACCCATTGAAAATGAGAGTGCAAACCTGAGAGAAAAGGGCATTTAACTACTCAGTTAATAACACGGCGGATGTTGGGTTCAGTAACCATTCAACTTTCTAACTATTCAACTACAGTGGTCCCCCGCCCTTTCACGGTTCATATACTGCGGTCCCGCTATATCGCGAGACCACAGCTTTTGAAAAAAAGGCCCCCCGGGTTAAGGGGGGGAAGGCCTGTTTTCAGGCCTCCCACACTTACCCCCAACCTGGCGCTGTCCTGAATGGGCCTGGGGGGGGGGGCTTCCCAGGCCTTCTGGAGGCCCCAAAAGGGCCTCCCTGCGAACCAGAAGTGACTTCTGGATTGCCGAAAATCATTTCTGAGGCCTCCAGTAAGTACAAGAGCCCCCAGCTAGGCGCCGCAGGGCCAACCTGACCTGCATCTGCATATCGCTGATTTTCAATTATCTCGGGTTGGGTCGGTCCCTATCCCCCGCAAGAGGCCGGGGGGGGGGGGTTACTGTATTTCTGAAAATTAACACAAGTTCTTTTGCTTTCACTGAGCCAACCCTAAGTAGATGTTGGATTTAGCCTTAAATCAGGAATGTGGACACTTACTGCCATCACTGCTTTAGAGACACTTGTGCCAATTCTATCAAAAGGACGCAATTCTGTTTAAACAAAAAACAGACCCAGCAGCCAAAACCTGCTTTCCATACATGCACTTTTCAGCCACTTTCTGGGTTAACCATGGGGAAAGGGAAGAGGCGCTTCAACCAGCATGTTCCCATCACTCAAGCCCCCTAATATCTTGGGGAGTTTTTTTTTTTAAACCTTCAGCATATTAAATGCTCAATTCTGGAAAGTCACTGCCTGGACCAACGTGCTGAATCTGGTGCTGGACAGCTATTGTGGCTGAAGAGGAGCGGAAAGCTGTGGTGCGACACGTCTGGTGGGAAATGGAGGGAGGCCAATCGGGAATATTCTTCCTCAGGAAAAACAATTTGGTCAGAAGGTTGCTCCTGAAGGTAGATTTTTCTAATCACAGCTGATATCCCTCCCAGACATTTCATACAGAAAGCTTTAAAGAAAGATTTTTATTTTTCCTCTGTATTTTGTGGTATGCTGTTCCTTGTTAACCGCCCTGAGTTCCTGTCTGGAAAAATCTGGCAGTATATAAATACAGTGGTACCTTGACTTACAAATTTAATCCGTTCCGACTGCATGCTCTTAAGTCGAACTATTCTTAAGTCAGGGTACCTATCTAAAAAAACTGAAAAAATAAGTGAAAAATTAAAAATAAGTGAAAAAAATATTTGTAAGTTGAGGAGACCATATCTAAAATTTGTAAGGAGGCAATTAAAATGCCAACAATTTTCCGCTCTTAAGTCGAATTGCTCTTAAGTCGCGCTGCTCTTAAGTCGGGGTACCACTGTATATAAATAAATAAATAAATAAATAAATAAATAAATAAATAAATAAATA
>JAHTLZ010000342.1:423366-434974 GCA_023846285.1 Phrynocephalus versicolor
ATAAATAAATAAATAAATAAATAAATAAATAAATAAATAAATAAATAAGATCTTGTTCAGAAAACAACCATCTTTTTGCATGGCAGGCAATATTTAAAGAGATTTTTTCTGGTAAAGCTTACCAGCACGAAGAGTTTTTTGTATCCAACCTTGAGGAAGCCAATGATCGCTCCCTTCCCAGCCCTGAAGAAGTAGTGAAGGAAAAGAAAAATATGACCCGTTACTAACCGATGGATGGGCTCACAAAGGCAAGCGTGTCCTAGGCGGACACATTCTCTCTAACTCCTTTCAAAACAACTGTGCAGCTGCAGAGAAGGTTGTCTCAAAGCACATGTTGTTGGCCGGCAATTCCTACCCGCCTTGACTGACACAACCAAGGGGAAGAGATGATGGAAGCCACATTCCCAAACACCTCTGGAGGGACTCGGTTGCCCACCTCTGTTTTTGAATGATTTCTTTTAAAGAAAAACTAGGATGCCAAATCAAAATGAAGGGGCCGCAAGAAAATGCTACATAGGGGCTGTCAAGTATTGAAAAGGTGAGCAAAAGATGGCCTCCAGGTGCAGTCAGATTCCCACCTTTGAACTACAAACTGAGATCAGCTACAGCAAAGCAATGGCCATATTCAGATATGCAATGAGAAGTTAAAATTAATAACTAGAGGTTACTGTTTATGAGCAAAGTGGTTGTTGCACACTGGGAGTGGCTAAGCTGAATAAAGAAACAAAAGGCCCCTCATTGCCTCTGTATCGGGACTGCTGCTCACCTGATAAAGCAGGACCAGGGCAACAATATCAATCTTGGCTTCAGATCAAGGTGAATCTGATTTCAATCAAATCGATTTCTAAGCATGACTTAAATCACCAGTGAGCAAACATGTTATTTGAAAAATCCAATTTAAATTTCAAAATTTGATTTGCTTTTAAAAAATAAAATGCTTACTGACTACTGATTTAAATTGATTTGATTGAAATCAAAGCCATCCTGCTTCAAATTCTGCTCAGTTAGGGGAGCAAGAAATCAGAATCCTGCTTTCAGAAGCTGTCAGGAGGTATTGCTTTTCTATTATTTTTTAAGCCTAGAGATACTTTCACTGGCTGAAAGAAATGGGAGGTGGGGGGGGCAACAAGTGTACAAGGTCAGAATCTCCAACAACACACAGGGACTTATTTTAATAGACATTGATATTACAGTATTAATATTTGTTTGTATGTTATCAGATTACAATGGTTTGAGACAACTTCCCCTGCCGTCGACCAAATCGCCCTCAAGCGCCTCCTTCGCGGCAGAGCTCGACCCGTGCCGTGGTTCATGGCGGAGCTAAGAGCGATGAAGCAGGAGCGGAGGAGGCTGGAGAGCAGCTGGAGACGAAGCCGGACGGCTATTAATAAGACTGTGGTTGTTATCCAGACTAGGCGCTACGCTAGTGCGATCAGGGAGGCCAAAGCATCATATTGCTCCCTGAGAATTGGTGAGGCCTCGAACCGCCAGGCGGAACTTTTCCGGGTGGTCCAAGACCTCACCAATCCTAGTCTGGCAAGGCCTCCTCCTACTGATTTCAGTAGTGAGAATTTCGCAGTCTATTTTAGATCCAAGATAGAGGCCATCCGGGCCGGCTTCGAATCCGGTTGCACTAGCCCTCCCTTGCCACCCCCAGATGCCTCACCCCCCCCCGCTCTCCTCGTCTGGTTGAGTTTGGGCCTGTCTCCTCTTCGGAGGCCTCCAGGGCGATTGCCCATTGCCGACCCGCATCCACCCCCTTCAATCCTTGCCCATCATGGCTTATAAAAGCTGCCGGAGGGAGCATGCCTGAGTGGGCTTCCGCCATCGCCACTGCCTCCTTCAGCGAGGGGGTTTTTCCCTCATGTCTGAAGGAGACAGTGGTAAAGCCCATTTTGAAAAAAACGGGCTTGGCATCGGACCAATTGGCGAACTATTGTCCGATGGCCAATGTTCCCTTCATGGGCAAGGTCATCGAGAGGGTAGCCGCGATTCGGATTCAATCTCACTTGGAGGAACAGCGGTGCCTTGATCCTTGCCAATCCGGTTTCAGGCCTGGCTGGGGGACAGAGGCAGCTCTGGTCGCGCTGCAAGATGACCTAATCCGGGCGGCCGACAGGGGTTGCTCTACCTTGTTGGTTCTCCTGAATCTGTCAGCGGCCTTTGATACCGTCGACCACGGTATCCTACTGGACCGGCTCTCTGAGGTGGGAATCGGGGGCACTGTTCGCAGTTGGATCCGGTCCTTCTTGGAGGGTCGGCCCCAGTATATGCAGCATGGTGGAGAGTTGTCGGCCCCGTGGACTCTCCCTTGTGGGGTGCCACAGGGCTCATCTCTCTCCCCCATGCTGTTCAACATCTATGTAAGACCGCTGGCTGGGGTCATTCGGAGTTTTGGAGTTTGCTGTCATCAGTACGCTGATGACACGCAGCTCTATCTCTCCTTTTCCACCTCTGCAGTGGAAGCTCTCCGGACCCTCGACTGGTGCCTGGAGGCGGTTATGGCCTGGACCAAGGCCAACAGGCTCAAACTCAATCCCGAGAAGACCGAGGTGATGTTCTTCGGGAGTTCTCCGGCTGGTTACGGAGGCCCTCTCCCCAGCTTGGAGGGTATTTGCCTCCAGCCGACGGAGAGGGTTCAGAATCTGGGCGTGGTTCTGGACCCAGCACTATCTCTGGATGCGCAGGTGGCTGCCGTGACCAGGACCGCTTTCTATCATCTACGGCAAATTGCCCAGATCTGCCCGTACCTAGACGGCGACTCCTTGAGAACAGTGGTGCAAGCGCTGGTGGTCTCGAGGCTGGACTACTGTAACGCCCTCTACATGGGGTTGCCCTTGACTCTCCTCCGGCGACTGCAGCGGGTACAAAATGCGGCGGCCAGGCTGGTGGTGGGTGCACGTCGTAATGACCGCATCACCCCGGTCTTGGCCCGTCTGCATTGGCTGCCCGTTGCATCCCGGATCAGATTCAAGGTCCTGGTTTTAGTTTATAAAACCCTTCATGGCTTGGGCCCGGACTACCTGGCAGAGCGGATCGCCCAGCGATCAACCTCGGCTCGACCAGTTCGGCAGTCGCGAGCACACTCGTTCCGGGTTGCCACTCCCTGAGAGGCCCGTAGATCTTCCACTCGCAATCGGGCCTTCTCCGTGGCTGCCCCTTCACTGTGCAATAGTCTTCCCAGCGAAGTGCGCTCTGCAGAGTCCCTGCTGGCCTTCCGTAGAGCGGTGAAAACCACCTTGTTCCACGAGGCCTTTGGCGACCAAGTTTAAAGTTTAAAATTGCTTTTTTTTAATATGCCCGCCACTGCTGCTAATCAATCTAACTGTTATGATGCTTCTGAGCTACCTCTCAGGACAAGGGTGCTTATATGTCTTTAATCAGTTTTAATATTGTTGTATTGTTTGCTTCTGTCTATGAATATTTGCTGATTATTCAGCTGTGTAAGCTGTCCAGAGTTCCCTTGGGAAGATGGGCGGGGTATAAATTCAATAATTAATTAATTAATTAATTAATTAATTAATTAATTAATTACAATATTTTGGCCAAACAGATCATCTAGAGACCTGCTTCTGTTCCAGGAATCCAGGACAGCCAAGCTTGCTGTACGTGGCATTCCAAGACATTTCCCACACAAATAATTGCAATGTCAAATGCCTGTTCACCTAGAGCAGTAGTGGCCAAACTTCGGCATTCCAGATGTTTTGGACCACAACTCCCAGAATTCCTAGCCTGTACTGCCAATGACAAAGGACCGTGGGAGTTGTGGTCCAAAACTTCTTCTGGAGGGCCAAAGTTTGGCCACCACTGACCTAGAGGAAAAACCCAATGCAACTTACTCCTGAGCAGCCCTGCCCTGTGAAGAACCCACCATCTTCCAGTCACACTCACGTTTTGGCTTCACTGTCCTTCAGAATGTAGAGAACATGGCGGTTGGTTTGCATCCGTGAGGCACTGGTGATTGGAGTTGGCAGGTTCTGGGCCTGAAACCAAGCAGATTCAACTTTCATAGAACATAAGAACATAAGAAGAGCCATGCTGGATCAGGCCAAAGGCCCATCTAGTCCAGCTTCCTGTATCTCACAGTGGCCCCACCAGATGCGCCTGGGAGCGCATGAGACTAGATATCTGTCTCCTGATACCACTCCCCTGCATCTGGTCCTTGAAGTACCCCGGTTTTAAGCCTGGAGATGACACATCTCCCTCACGGTTTGTAACCTGTGATGGACTTCTCCTCCAGGAATCTGTCCAATCCCCTTTTGAAGGCATCCAGGCCAGATGCCATCACCACATCCTGTGGCAGGGAGTTCCATAGACTAACAACGCACTGGGTGAAAAAAAAAATTCCTTTTCAACCAAAAGGAGGACAGAAAGATACTCAGAAGGCCAGCTAGACCAAAGGATTATCTGAACAGGGGCATATATCCCTTGGGGAGTAACAGTGCCCTCACTTCTTTCTTGGAGCCTTTAACTAAAACTGTGCTACTTCTCAGAAAGGTCCCAGGCCTGCCCAACTTGTGGCCCACAAATACAACTTTTCCTCCCTGTGGTCTCAGAAATATTTTGGTTTATGCTGGCTTGACTGAGACCTTAAGCACAACACAGGTGCCAACTAAACTGCATTCAGTTTCGTCATTGTTAACAGGTTGGCCAAGTTGCCTACAACCTATGGTAAGCCTACAGACGAGTGACTTCCAAAATGCCCTATTGTTAACAGCCCTGCGTAGATCTCACAAGTCCAAGGCTGTGTAGCATCAAGTTTCACAGGTCACAAATTATGCAGATCAGACCATTTTTGGACGCTCAAGTCTATCTTATTTAGCATCTGGTGCATGTTTTTTTTTTCAGACAAGCTTAGGAAGTAACAACTACTTCCTCCATTTTATCAAGATGACATAGCAATGGGTCAAACAGTGTCCTATTTTTGAAGCTCAGATCCCCCTGCTGAGGGAAGGATACAGTTTGAAGCCCAACACACCTACAGGGCACCAGGTGTGAAATATTTTTCAGCAGCAGCACCCTCTCTGCCACTTTCTCCAGATTTTATACCCTATTTCTTGGCCTTCCATACATTAAACCTTGCTTACCTTAGCAGAGGCTTTGCCCATCTCATCTATCATCATCATAAGCTGCTTCTGCAGTTCTGCCCTGGCAATAAAAAAAAAAGAACTGTGTTAAGATTTTGTTTTTTCAATTACCAATATTTTTCAATTGCACTGCTGCCTCAAGAGTGCACAAAGCAGCTAATGATAACACTAAAAAGAATCGAAACAACGAAACGTTTAAAAATGGTCACTGAGAACAAACGGAACAATAACATCACTATAAAATCAATAGGCAACACAAACTAAAACAGTTCAACGGGGCAGTGTAAAGATATATGCCTTCAGATTCTACTAACAGCAAGACAAAATATTTTTGGATCTCTGAGGGAGGATGGCATTCTGTAAAGCGGAAATAAGAAAGGAGAAGGTCTGCTGGTATTACTCAAGTCAAGAAACATTTAACGGCATAAAATAAAACAAAAGCATCAAACTGTGGGATAGAAAACTAAAAGATAAATAAATAAAGAGAGGAAGGGGAATAGATTAGAGGCCACTCTTAGTCCTGAAGGTCTCATTAATGATATACAGCAGTGCTGCTGAACCTTCTGGCCCTCCAGATGTTCTGGAACACAACTCCCAGAATTCCAAGCCTGTATTGCCAATGACAAAGGACTGCGGGAGTTGTGGCCCAAAACATCTGGAATGCTAAAGGTTCGATACCACTGGTATATAGCATCCTGGCCAGGTATTCAGCCCCTGAGTCCATCAGTTTGGTAGATGGCAAGTGGGTGCTAAGTGATACTCTCTGGAGATCCAGAAAGGTTGGAAATGAATGAGGCCAGGGTTTGTTGACAAAGCTTGTGATGGGTGGGGCAGGAAAGAAGACTATGAGAGGCTGAGTTGGGTTCCTTACATTATTGTTCTCAAATAGATCTTATTTAACACCTGGACACATTCATAATCAGACAGGCAGTTCCTTTCATAACTACATCCAAAGCTGTTTAGGTTTTTAAAGGTAAAACGGCGCACAAACACCACATAACCAGCCCGGGAAATACTGGGCAATCAATACTGACTTTTCAGTACTGGCATAATATGATTTCAATTCCAAGCAGAAGTTAGCAACTCAATTACTGTACTACATTCTGCGCTTGGTGAAACTCCATGGTTTAGGTATCTGGCTGCGAAGCCAGACGTTGGGAGTTCAATTCCTTATTGTGCCTTCTTTGACAGGGGCTCAACTCAATCATAGGGTCCCAGCCCTGCACTTCTAAGATGAAGCTCCCTGGCTTAGAAGGTCAATTCGGGAAAGGTAATACCTGCTACTTCTGCTATCAGAATGTTCAAGAAAAGCACCAGGACAAGAAGAGGAGAAATCTGACCTTTCAAAGCCACTTCCAGAATAGACTGGATCCCAGTCCTTGAGCCCAACTTTCTACTGGCCAGAAGTATCTCTGTCAAATGAGCATTTAATTAAGAGTCTGATTCCTGGAGTCCATTATCACACCTCAAGGGGTATTCAAGGGTACGTTTCCTTGATACTTGCTGACAATGAGGAACGTTGCTAGGTGTCATCGGTGTATTGACACCTTGCTCAAAGTTCTAACCAAGATAGAAATCTACCACAGAAAGTTATCTGACCTCTGAAAATAAAGTTTGGCATACTGGAGGCACAATAAGAACAAAAAAGAGCTGGCAAATTCTTTGCGTGCTTGTCGCAAACTTTGTTCCCTGATTTCAATGGGACTTGCTCCTAAATCTGTGTGCACAATTCAGCTTTAAAGTTCTCGCCTCAAGGCCCTTGAACCAACCATCAGACTTCTCATCTCTCCAATAACTGGAGAACTGTAAGAGGAACACTCAGTATGTGTAGGCGTTTAGGGTATGTGTGTGATGTCACATTAAATCAGAATCAACTTTTAGTGATCCTAAAGCGTTGTCAAAATATGTGAACTATCAACCAGGCATCTTTATCACCTACATACTCTTCTCCCCATGAGTTTCCACACTTGAGCTGAGATTCAAAACCAGATTTCCTAAATTTTAATCTGTCAATGCAATTGCTACACCACTCGGGGTATCCAGCGTACACACTATATAAGAACAGTTCATTGAAAAGGATCTCGGGTGACAGAGTGAGACACACACACATACCATATGGCTCCTAAGACACTGAAGAGTGACCATCAGTCAGACATAGCAATACTAGACCAGAGGTTAGGGTTATGACCACAGAGCTAAAATGCCCATCTACGCTTAAGAGTCCAAACAAATACCCTTCATAAACAGTATACATCTGATGCTGATCAAGTTTCTTGATACTCTTAATCCACCTTTGTCTTGTCCTTCTTTCAAGTTATTTCTGATTTATTGTTATTGTTTTGTTGATTTAATACTATGTTCATTTTTTCTTATTTTAGGAATATTGTATAATGTATCTGGAAATTGAGTCATGGCAACTGGACTTCTTTTCTTGAGAGACTAAAAAGTTTTGCTACTCATCCAAGCAGCTTCATCAATCTGAGGAAAGTTAGTGGCGAGTCATCCAATGTAGAGTTCACCTTGATTTCGCACACACCCTGGTTTGAATAGACTTGTTAGGTGGACAAAGGCCTAGGGTGCGTGAAAGTCCCACCTATGCCACCTTTCCTATGCAAATAGTACAATTGTATATTGTACTATTTATGTTCAAGTTTTGTAATCAGTCCAGAGTGGTCTTCGGGTCAGATGGAGCAGTATACAAATCACATAAACAAACAAACAAACAAACAAACAAACAAACAAACAAACAAACAAACACAAACACACGCGCGCACGCGCACACACACACACACACACACACACACACATACATACATACATACATACATACATACATACATACATACATACATACATCATACTACAGAAACATTTCGGGATTTTAAACAACAGGAATTGAAGCTTCCTTGGCAGGAAAGTTAATGGGGCAACTTCCCAAGTGTGCATATGAAAGTTGGGGTGTGGGGGAGAAAGACAGCAAGTATTTTATGTGCCATGAAGTAGTTTCAGACTTATGGAAACCTTAACCGTATTTTCCAAGTATGTGAGATGCTCAGAGAATGGTTTAACACTGCCCTCCCCAGCTATTCCCATAACTGAGTAGGGGTTTGAATTCTAACTTAGTTCAGTACTCTTATGTATTATACCACACTTTACTAGAGGTGTGTGCGCGCATGCGCAGAATCAGAAGACAAAAAGATAAATGTTGTAGTATTGACACATATCATATACAGTGGCAAGGATTAGTGTGCAAAGACAACACCTGCAAAATGACAGCTCCCGATGAAATGACAGCTCCACAACCAAACACAGATTGGGCCTGTGTGTGCAAAACATTTATCTGAAACATCTGTGGCCAAACAGAGACCTCCATGGCCCTGACTAATCTTGGCTAAGCATATTGTTAAATATACCCTTTACAATAAAGAACTTCCACACACACCCTTGAGAAGCAGACTGGAGGCGGCGGCTGCGTTTAACGTGACAAAACAAGCCCAGAATTTAATTTAATTGCCTTTAATCTGCCTAGAGGTGCATTGGTGGCCTGAATGAAAATACATCTGTGTACACATGGGGCAACCAATTTAAGACTGATCCCCTTCCTCCCTTTGCATCCTGTCAACCCTCCAAGATGGCATGCATGCAGGGGAGGGACACACACACACACACACCCTATAACTCTCACAACCACCTTGTGAAGTAGGTTAGTGATGGAACGTGGCTGGCCCTAAAAGAAGCAAACGGAGGGTTTTCTAGACTAAATAAGTAAAAACCAGTCCGATGCAAACACCAAAGCACCAGGTTTTCAGAGCAGAGAGAGAACCCCTCTCGCCCAACGTTCCAGAGGACAATGGGTGGGCGGGTAAAGCAATCGCTACCGCAGCCTTGAGACAATGGGGAGAGGCGGACCAGGGGGGCACGCGCACCCACCCCCATCGGTGGACGATGGGAGTGGGGGTGGTGGGGGATCAGCATGCATCCCCCCCAAAAAACAAAAATATTTCCCACAATGCCTCGGGACAAGGGGCAAGGGAAACCGCTGTGACCCACCCTGCACCCGTTCTGAAGGAGCTCAGACAATGCTCCGGGCTAGACCCAGAGGACTGGGGATGGAGGGGTGGAGGGGGAGAGAAATCCTGCCGTTGTCATGGTTACCTGTGGGTCGTGGTGAACCCGGCCCCCCTGCGCCCCGACGGCTGCAAGCGCTGATCCACCGTGGTGATCCGCTCCCCCAGGAGCAAGTCCACGTCGAAAGGGAACTCCATAGTCCCCGCATCCGGGTCCTTTTCGTTTCCCTCCTTTGGATCGCGGGGGACTTCCGCCTCGACGGCGCAAGCAGGGGACCGCGCAAGGAGGAGACCGCCCCGCCCCCTCCGCCTGTTCCTCCCGCCTCTCCCACCGCCCCCTGCCCCAGCAAACGCCGCGCGACGCCAGGCTCCGCCCCCTTTAAGCGGCCAGGCCCAGTCGCGGGCGGCGCCTCGTTGCTAGGCTACGCCTTAGCAACGGGGCGCGCGTGTCCATCCCTTTCCCCCCCCTCCGCGAGCCACATGCGCCTCCCCACCCACCGTTCCCAGCCCTCCGTCTAGACTTGGAGGCGCATCCCCGTCGCCTGGCGCCACGGCGTGGCTGAGCGGCAGGCAATCTAGGAGCAGCTGTGGAGGAGGAGAAAGAAAAAATAAAGAAATATAAAACAGGAAAGGGCCGGGTCAGCTAAGGATGCGTTGCCGTTTGCGCGCCCTTGGCGGAAATCCTGTTCCTAGTGCAATAAGTCGCACTTGTATACTTATTTATTTTGATTTTTTTTTACCCCGCCTTTCTCCTTGGAAAAGGACCCAAGGCGGCTTTCTATTAGAAGGGACCATATACAGCCCAGAACATTTTAAGACATACTCCAGTTAGGAACAGGGAATTAGAAGAGGCAAACTTAGAACATTCAAAGGGAATAGCTGTTGCGAGTTTTGCAGGCAGCTTGGCCCTGTTCTGAAAACTTCCAGAACATGGCCAAACAGCCCGAAAAATTCACAACAGCTATCAGATCCTGGCATGAAAGCCTTCGGAAATACATTCAAAGGTATCATTAAAGCTACCAAGAACACACAAAAAGAACAAAAAAAATGCATTATGAGGGGTGGAAACTAACATAGAAAACACTGCTGTTCTTATGAAATCAGTCAGTACATGGTAATCCATATAAAAGTCACATAGTAGGTAGTCTCTCATTCAGGGAAAGCTTGCCTGAGGAGGAAGGTCTTTGCCTGCTTCTGGAAAGACAGCAGAGATGGGGCAGTCCTGGCCTCCAGTGGGAGGGAGTTCCAAAGTCTGGGAGCAGCAACAGAGGAAAGGCCCTTTCATGTGTGTAGGCCCATGGAATCAACAATAATTTGGAATGAAATAAGAAGGCAGATGAAACAATAGAAACACAGGAGGAGGTGATACCTTTATTGGGCCACTAAGAAGATAAAACAAGTACCCAAACAGCGAGCTTTCTATGATAAACCGTCTTTCGATTTATCATACAAAAGTTCCTGCATTTGGATAGTAAGTCAATTATTTCTTAAAATCCATTGATTCACACGGACCTGGTCTTGTACTTACTTGTTTTCACAAAAGTGAGTCAGAGAACTTGACTAGGCTTGTTTGAATCAAAGGAATTTGGGGAGCAACTGACCCACAAACTCCCCATTGATTTAATGGGCCTACTCGAGTGCAGTTTGCAACCTTATGCAAAAGGACTTAAGCCCAAAGGAATGAGCCCTGTCCACCAAGCAGATGACTCTGAGGAATCCTGAAGCATATTTACTGGATTGTGCATGACTGACAGTGTAAACCTAACCATGAGTAACCCAAGTATTCTGGGACAGCAGTTCCCAGAAGCCCCAGGAAGCCCAGGTGGTGGTGAAGGCTTCTGGGAATTGCAGTCCGAGAATGCCAGGGGTACCCAAGACTGGGAACCATTGGTGTAATCTTGAAAGCATAACCCTGATCAGTAGCAATCGTACATCCTCAGATGTACATAACACTGGGATTAATGGTGGACATAGCATTACAGCTTTAGTTGGTTGCAGTGTTAAACCAAATGTGCATGAAACCCCGATTTGCAAAGTGTATATTATATGGGCAGGAAGATAGGTTCTCCAGTTTCCATTTGTAGTTATGCAGATTTTTTTTTCCTGGAAAGGATGTTGCTAAAATGAAATGGACTGGGCAACACATCATTATTATTTCTACTACCTCAGAACTCCTCTATCTCATTGGCACTTCATCCTGATGCAGATATAGCCCGTTCCTGGGAGTTTTAATTTATTGTGTAGTTTTTAATTTTCTGCTTAGTATTTTTTAGAAAGCAAATTCCTGACTGAATTTTCCATACTGAAATTTGACTGTTAAGATATAGCTGTGTTGAGTCCCCTTTTTGGAAGAAAGACCACCTATAGATAGATAGATAGATAGATAGATAGATAGATAGATAGATAGATAGATAGATAGATAGATAGATAGATAGATAGATAGATAGATAGATA
>JAHTLZ010000342.1:434984-445356 GCA_023846285.1 Phrynocephalus versicolor
ATAGATAGATAGATAGATAGATAGATAGATAGATAGATAGATAGATAATATATGCAGCCATCTTTTCTTTGGATGTCCATTGAGAAGAAAATTTGACTGGGTTCTAAATTTGCAGGAAAATGGTATACAGTATAGGACTGCAGCCTAGGGGATCTAGCTTCATTTTAAACACTTCTGTTTCTATAATAAAAGGCACAGGACTGTATATAATAAGGGAATCAACAAATAT
Source organism: Phrynocephalus versicolor (assembly GCA_023846285.1). Lineage (NCBI taxonomy): Eukaryota > Metazoa > Chordata > Lepidosauria > Squamata > Agamidae > Phrynocephalus > Phrynocephalus versicolor. The sequence goes on from JAHTLZ010000342.1 coordinate 435,214, forward strand.
CTCATGGAAAGAGGAAGATAATTAGCTTCAGGTACTACCCCTTCAAGTTACATAATCAGTTCATAAGAAATAATTAGGTGAAAGGCCTACAGGGGAAGGCAGTTTCAGAAAGGAACAGATGTGATTTTCATGACTAACTGCACTCTGCTGTTGCCAGACATGTTAATAGTGCATAATTCTACCCTATCATTATGCACACCACCACTTCGTCATCAGAAATGAAATGCTTTGTAGATTGAATTTGGCTTGCATATGTATCTTAGGTTAGTTTACAATGCTACCCTGTTTTCCCAAAAATAAGACATCCCCCCAAAATAAGACCTACTTACTTTTGCCTCTCGCTGAAAAATAAGGCATCCCTCGAAAACAAGGCCTCCCCAATAAAAGATAACAATAAACGTGTACCATATTCTTCGTCATGGAAAAATAAGACATCCCCTGAAAATAAGACCTAGCGCATCTTTGGGAGCAAAAATTAATATAAGACACTGTCTTATTTTCAGGGAAACACGGTACCTTCCCTCAGTCAACTAAAGGGATTGTTAGTCTCATCAGCACGTTGTTCAGAAAAAAGATCCTAGATATGAACACCCTGCTACCTTCACAGCAGGGTAGTGATTTATATTCATTGCTCATCTGCAAAATTCTGGTTTGCTGTACAAACTGAAGAGAGGTACAAGGCACAGGGAGATCACAGGTGGGAGGAACTTCTCAGTGTGCACATGCTCCATGTTTTAATTTATTACATGGCATTGAGTCAATTCTTACTCAATGGCAGCCATTTCAAGAGTTTTCTGGGTATAATCAGGAGCCGTTTACCATTCAATTCTTTTGCGGGCAATGGACTGTATAGCTTGCCCAAGCCTACATAGGTTAGTTCTGTTGCCACATCGGATGGCAACCTGGGGTAACTCAGGCGTTAATTGACTGAGCAGGGAGATGCCTAACTATTTACTTATTTTCCAACTGTTGAAATCATAGTTACAAGTGATCACATTCACACAATGAAAACTAGAAATAAACTTTATTGCACTCCCCTTGGAAAGGGCATGACAAATATTATATCCTTTCCTGTTGGTATATCAAAAATCTGGTGTATAGAACTTCTGGAAAAGGTAACTGCTGAAGTCCAGGATCCATGAGGAAGAGGTGATTGTGCCCAAACCCACTACCCAGACTTTGCAAACTCAAATAAACACAGGTATAAGGAAAGCCTTCCGCAATTTATCACAACGACCTGACACTCCTTGCAATCCTTTGACCTCATTCTGAGGGTTTGTTATTTTATGCTCTGGATATCATGTCTTTCAGTAGTAGCAATAAAAATACACGAGAAAGAGCAGAAAATGCAAGATTAATGAAATGTAAAAACTCAAGAAAATGGTAGGCAGACATTGTCATGCAAGGATCTCATGAGCCTAATCAAATTGCAAGATAATTATTTACAGGAGAAATGCTGCTTTTGGTCTCTTGGAATTTATAAAGCAGACTTGAAATAAGAAACTTAGCTTTTCTGAGGCTCAAGCATAACTGAGTTGGTTGATTAAAATTTTTGATATGGTGGATCTTTGACTCAGCTGTTGTCCAAGTTGATACATTCTTCACTATCCATTCTGATATTCCAGCAGCAGCAACTAGCTGGAAACAGACTGTTCTCAGTCTAGTTTGATTTCGAAGTCAAGAGATCCAGCCAGCCATACGCTGCAACATCGACCTAATCTTGTTCCTTGTGCCTTGACTTAGGGACCGGCTTTTTAAAAAGAGCAATACCACAGAGTGTTTAGATACGTTAAGATCTCTGTCCTCATAAATAGCTGTGCAATCCAATCTAAACTTTTCGCCTGGGGCACATTGAGCCATCCCCAACTTGCTGATCTGGTACAGTGGTACCTTGTATAAAGGAATTAATTCGTTCCAAAAGAAATTATGTTAATCAAATTTTCCTTTATACAAATTCACATAGGAATGCATTGAAAATGGAGTGATCCCATTTTTATGTTGTACGGATTCTCCCCATATGCAATTATGTTAAGCAAATTTCCCCTATCTCCAGAATGTTTATGTTGTACAAATTTTATGTTATACAAGCTGTTTGTTATACAAGGGTCCACTGTATTCTTTGGAAGTCACCTGCTTTCTGATTTTCATATTTTATGGTTTCAATTCCACGGGTAGATCAGTACGTAAAGAGGAAAGGAGGGGCAGGACTATTTTTACTTTAGCAAAATTTCCAGAAGTTAACGTGACACCTCTCTCCCCAATTTTCCTCTGTATTTTCATTCAATATAACTTGTTATCTACAGGAAGCTTGTCTTGATTTCCATCAACTTCTGTCGTTTTCACTTGACCGTCTGTTTTACCTCCACAATTTCAACAATGCATCATGTAATAGAAATTCTCTCCCTAGGGCAGTAAGCAGAGCCCCACTATTACTGGATCTCCCCCCCCCCCGTTATGATCCTTTGGATTAATGAGAAGTGCTTTGCACTGTTTGCACTGCTCTTTTATTTTCATGAGTAGCATGTATGACCATATGATTAATTTTGTACTTGAGACTTTATGGCTTATGGGTTTACGTCGACAACCGGCACATGTGCTCCAAAACTAACAAAATAAATTGAATTCTACATTACAGATGATAGTTTATATATACATTATTGGCAAAGGTTTTATAATGGTGTGCATCTCCTTTTCTCTTTTTCTTAGTGTTTGTCCCATTTTGTGGTGGGGTCCACTATTCTTGTTTTTGCCTTCCATTTGGCTCAGTCGTTGGGTAGGTTCGGGTGAACCGGCCAGGACTTCATATTGTTGTCAAGGGTGTTTATCCAGTGCTGTTTTGGACATCTCCTCAGTTAGGATCTGCTGACCTCCAAGGTGAGACCCTTTTTGGCTAGAGTTTTCTCATGGGCATGCAAGATGTGTCCATACCAACGCAGTCGGGCTTCATGCCTCGTCAACAATTGGTGCAATAGCGTAATTTGATCGGATGTCACCATTGCGCACATGATCCTTCTGTGTGAGGCCCAAGGTCCATCATTGCGTCTTTGTCTCCATGACACCAAGGTAACGTTCAACTTCTTTAGTCCCTGGCCAGCATTGTGCACCACAGAGCGCAATCGGTTGTACAATGGCACAACAGATTTGTGCATCTCTGTTAAGATGAAAATTTGGGGATGAACTTCATTCATATAGCTGCTTAATGTAAGAAGAAAACAGGTTTTTGATACCTTTCGATACCTTATCCATATAGCACTGACTGGCTGTGTCTGAAACTTCCACCTACGCATGGATTAATACATTTATCCAGTCAGATGTTTGCAGGGGGAAAAAATCAGTCACAATAATCGTTGGTACATTTTGATTTTATTGATATTGGAACCTAAGGGAATGAGGAAAAAAAGGCAACTAGGGTCATAGCCAGGTTGCCCTTCTGAGAATTTTTAAAGGCAAATTTGGCAACAACCAGGAATCCTTTAATTCTGCCCCTTGTCACCCACTAGATGATAGAGGAGGAGGAGGACCACAGTCTTCCTTCAGGTAGTCCTTGTAGATCCTCCTGAGGACCTGAACTTTCCTCTCTGGAGGCTGCTGCCAGTCGTACCAGTCATACCACGCAGACTTGCTCTGCAGAGCTGGAGATGGAGGGGTTTTGTTGACCGCTGGATGCTGGTTGCTGAAATCCTGACCTTCGAAACTGATGAAGGGGATGGTGAAGAATACAAGGCCTGAAAGGAGGAGGGAATAAGAGAAAAAAATGTGTCAGAAGGCTGTTTGGATGAACAGCAAAACATTTCTATCTCTCAAAAAGAAGTCCAGTAGCCATGACTCAACTTCCAGACAGAAAGGTAAGAGTATCTCTAAAAAGGTAAAATAGTGTGCACACATTGTGTGCACACACATCCTTTCCATAGTTGGACTCGAGCGTGATGATTTCGTATCACAGACATGGTGATCTAGACAAGACTTGTCATCCTTTCAGGACTTCCAGAGCCCTATGTTGCCTGGCACCCCCAAGGCTGAATTAGGGCTGTGAAATCCCTCTATTGGTGAGACATGGATCAGTCCTATGGACTCTCTCCTTCCACCTTCTTCTCTGATCTGTTAAGACAAGCACCTTGCGACCATATGGGAGTCGCAAGGGTCCCCAACAATGATGCAGAGAAGAGCGTGAGTTCGGAGGGAAGCTGCCTGCGCCCAGAGGATGTGGAGGCAAGGCTCAGTTGGAACGGCTTTGCCCTCCCGTCCACCTCGGCAAGTCCCAGGGAAGCCTCACGATTCCCACACGGCCGAGGGCTGCTCTTCTTCCTGCTCGAGGAATGAAGTGGCATGGGAACGGCAGAGGGCGGAGGGTGCGCTGCCACCGGCAGCCTGGAGGCCTGTGATAGAACCGTCCCTGAATCTACCCGGCAACATCAGAAAAGAGGAGGTGAGAGGAGAACCAATCAAGAAGGAGAGAAAGAAAAGGGTCAGCTTGTTTTCCTAAGGGAGGAGGAGGAGGAGGGAGGAAGAAGGCAGTTATTTTGTTTCCCAAAGAGGAAGTCTGGCTTTTTAGAGTGGGCTGTGCAAAGTGAAATACTTTGTTATGAGGGAGAGTGGGTTGTCTTGGGAAAGCTGGCATGCATCATTAACATAATGTCTAGCTGACCTATGTGCCGTTTGATCTGGCTTTCTAATTCAGCACATGCTTCTGTTTCAAGTTAAAAACCACTTGGGCTTTTATGAGTTGGACTTATCAAGGTAGGCGAGAAGGTGATTCACCAGGTGGAGCAGGTCACGAGGGTTTTCACTCCCATCATTTGGCCTGGGGGATCTCTCATCAATTTATGGGAGGAAAAGCCCTTAAAATGGAAAAGCCCCATCCTGACTTGGCAATCATGGGTAGTAGGACCACATTATCTCAAAGCCTCGCAAGCCGCCTCCCCATAAGGGCACTGCGTAGCTCTCTGTTTCCCACCAGCCAAGGAGTCCATATGTCCAGACAGGATGGGTGCAGTTGTGAGTTTACTGGGGGGGGAGGGGAACTCTACTAACTGTAATGGGATACTAATGATTTCCAGCCTTCGGAATTCCATTGCTGATTTACATTTGCATACGGAAAATTGCTCAAGTCTTGGCAGCAAAGTCCTGCTCATTAACGATGTCCTGTTTGTTTCTCAGCACATACGCCCACGCCTAAGAATGCAGCCAGCGCTTTGCTAATAAGTGGCAATTTGGCACCAACACATTGCCTTATCCGAACAGAAAGTGGCAACAGGATTCTAGCCAGTGAGTCTATGGACTCTCCTGGGTGAAATTTTACACCTTGTGATGAGACCCATTTATTTGCCTGCACCACCTTCTTCCCTATCACATCCTGGAAAAACATAGATGCAAGACTGGGCTATGGGTGATACCTCCATAGGCCACTAATAAAACACAGTAGGACCCCACCCACATCCGATGAAAGCTTTCGCTGCAACACCTCGCCACCCTGTTGCCACCATTATCCTCGGATAAGAGTGTTTGCTCTTATCTGCAGATTTTGCTATCCGCAGGAGGGTCCCCAAAACTGATCCCCCACAGTGGTCTTAGCAAACATGGCAAAAGATGTGGTTTTCCAGTTCATTCTTACATGTAAAGTTCTTTGGAAAGGTGATGTTCACCAGGCAGTCTTAGATGAGGCAAGAAGCATCAAGGCTGTTGTTAAAGCTGCATCTGAAGTCAGACATTGGGTTTCACACCCTAGTTCTTCAAACAAAGGGACATAGGTAGAGGTGGGCACGAAACAGAAAACCGATGGTTCGGTTGGCTCTGGTTTGGGCCCACCCTCGGTTTGGTTCGCTTGGGTTGGTACGAATTTTTAAAAAGACTTTGTACGAAACTGAACCGAGCCAAACTGGTTCGACTTACCTTGGTGGTGACTGTGGTGGCAGTTATCCTGGTGGCAGCGGCGATCCCGATGGGGGCGGCCGCAGCCCAGAAGGCTGCCTGCCACCTCTGGACGCCCAGCAGCGGCTGTGACGGCCAGCGGGAGACCTCACCGCCGTCTCCAGAGCCCGGGCTGCGGCCACCCTGCCTCCGGAGGCCCAGCAATTTTTAATTTCTAATTTCTTTTATGTTTAATAGTCCCCGACACCGGGGAGCTTTTGAGGTGCTGGCTTGGGGCCAGTGGCTCGGCTTTATTTTTATTTATTTATTTATTTATTTATTTTTCCAGTGCCAACCATGCAGCCCCTGGGGCCGGGTCAGTGCTTGTTTAATTTTTTTTAAAAAAATATTATTTTATTTTAGAGCGCCGACCACGCAGCTGAGTCAGTGCCCGTTTTATTTTTTTTAATTTTATTTTTTAAAGTTCCTGACGCTGGGGCTCCCCCCACCCTATCCCCCCCACACAGCTGAGAGGTGCTGGCTTCCCCATGCCTGGGTTTTTAAAATTTTACTTGTCTCCTGACCCGCAGGTCGAACTGGCTGGCCCGGGGCCGGAGGGACATCTTTTAATTTTTAATTTTTAAAAGTCCCCAATGCAGGGCTTTCCCCCCCCCCTCCTGGCCTGTGGCGGCTGCCGGAGTTCAAGAGAGGAGGCTGGTAAAGTGGCAACAAGGGAAGAGACTGGGGTCGGGGGGTGGGGGGACAAAAAACAAAACAAAATGAAACAGAAATTTCCGTTTCATTTCGTTGTCCGTTGATGGGTTGCTTCGTCATTTGTTTTGTTAGCTAACGAAACGAATTATGAAACAAATTAAAAATTCATTCCGTGCCCATCTCTAGACATAGGTCACGCACACCCCTACTCACACCTCATCTCCATTTGGCTCTTCAACACATACAAGCCCCTGTTGGCCAGAGAGGGGTGGGCAAAGGGATGATTGCAGAAAACTCATGTACTCCATTTGGGGATTGGGGTAAAATTTAGTAAACCCTCTCGGTATAACCAATTGGGACCAGATTAAAGAAAAGGAATATTATCTAGTGGTTGCCGTCTTGCCCTCTGGTGTTGAGGGTCCATGTGCCTCCTTCTTGGTACCTCTTTCTTGCTATCTTCGTCATTCCACTGAAGTAAAAAAAAAAAAGTGGGGGCTAAGTGGCCATTACAAAATACAAATGCAGGTCTAGGCTAGGCGACGATACCTTTATAGGCAACTAACAAAATAACAAAATTTAAGCTTGCAATGGTTTTTTTTTTTGTTATTTTATTAGTGGCCTATGAAGGCATCACCTATAGCCTAGTCTTGCATTTGTATTTTGTAATAGCCACATGGCTCTCTCCTTCTTTTACTTCATTGGAAAAAAAAAACAGGCAAACAAGGACTCAAACTCGGCCTCCTTTGCCTTCCCTAGACTACTTTTAGCAGCTAACCTCGTACGGAGCATATTGCCCAAAGCCTGTTCACTTTTGTGCGCATCTCTACACTTTTTCTTTGCTCCCTTTTAGTCACCGATAAAAGTTTGTTCCCGTATGGAGCCTGCAACTGCTTCTGTGCCCGCAGAATTATTGCTGTTTGTGCTTGTGCAGAAAAAGGGTAACAAAATAGTCCCAGGAAAGAGAGCACAGAGAAACACCTAAAATAATCGCATACCAAATCAAAGAATTCGGCACAAGGAGACTGACACAGTAAATCCTCCCTTGGGCTAACAAGTAAGAAACTTACTGAAGCAAGAGCCAAAAAAGAGATGTTTCAAGGTCATGTGACCTCAACCTTGCCTGGTCATTGATGGGCATTAACCCAGTCCTGGATAATTCCTTCTCTGCAAGTGGGAGAAGGAGCAGGTCACCCCACAATGCACTGAGAGTCACCAACCTCGGCTGCTTTAGGACTCCTCGTGGCGCAGTGGTTAAATGCCTGTACTGCAGGTAAAACTGTGCTCACGACCTCGGGTTCAAACCCAGGTAGCAGGCTCAAGGTTTACTCAGCCTTCCATCCTTCCGAGCTTGGTAAAATGAGGGGGGCAATGTGTAGCCTGCACACTGTAATTAAATTTGTAAACTGCCCAGAGACTACTTAAAGTGGTATGGGGCGGTATATAAGCAGAACACTTTAAAAAGGGGATTGATCACAAGTATAGAGGGTAATACAAACGCTGGCTACTTGTTCTGTCCCGAATCGGGTGTATTATTAGGCTTCCTCCATCAGCAGCTGGGGAACTTGACCAGGCAACAAGGGCCATGGCAATTATGTGGTGCTGTGGGTTCTGATGGGGACCTGCTTGGCTCAGCCTCCCTTCGCCCGACTCTTCTCTCCAAGGGCCAGACGTGTGCTACTCACCATTGTCTCGAGCCTGCTCAATCGCGTTGGTCAGCTGCTTGTACTTCTTCATGCAGATGCCTGGAACAGGAAAGAGCCAGCTTTGAAGGACAGCACAGACTCTGCCGAAAGCCTTTGCCATAATAAGGAATTGGGGGCAAGAAGCAGGGAGGAGGAGAAGGGATCCAAATCCACATCTGGACCACAAATGTTTAGATTTTGGATACCCCACTTGGGTTACACCCAAGAGTAGATTAATACTCCAGTAGAATCATTCCTACGAGCAGATGAATACTTCGGTAGAATACACCACTAGAACAATAATATCCAGGCACATTTATCAGGCACTTTTAGAGCCCCAGCATAAAACCTATTCAATTCCCTCAAACCCTTCTTCAGTGGTCTGTAATTATGAAGACAGCTCACTCCCCGATGCCCGTTTTGACATTTCTGAGTCGGACTCGGTGTTTCGTGGATCTCTTGCACAGTTTTAACAGATTGTTATATAAGTCGCCTTAGACATTAAACAAAAAAGCTTAAACTATGCTTAAAACAAGAAGTGAAGAATATAGTATATGTGGTCCGATGCAGTGAGGAGTGTGCAGAGCTCTACAATGGAAAAACCAAACAGCCACTGAACAGCAGGACGGCCTAGTACAGGAGGGGCAACAGCTCAGGACCAGAATCAGTGACGTACCTTCACTTGAAGGACAAAGGACACTCAATCAAAGATGAGGAGGTACACATATTAGATAGAGAAGATAGGTGGTTTGAGAGAGGGGTCTGGGAAGCCATTTATGTGTGTATTGAAAACTCCTCTCTCAACAGAGGTGGGGAGTGCCTGCCATTTTACATGCTGCCCTTTCATCAATCCCCAGACAAATCAAAAGCACTTCTCACCTCCAGCAGGAAGGGCACGGCTCATAACCGATACTTTAAAAACACTTTAATGGGTTTTGGGAAGGGATGAATAGGTGGGACTTTCACACACCCCAGGCCAAAGTACATCTAATGAGCCTATGCAGGCCACTGTTCACCTAAGGAGCCTATTTGGACCAGGGTGGTGTGAAAGCAAGGTGAACTATGAATTGGAAGACTGGCACCAAGGTTCCTCAGACTGACGGAGCTGCTTGGACGAGTAGCGAAACATACTGATCTCCCAAGAAAATAAGTTGAGTTGCCAAGACCCAGCTTTTGAAGAAGTGAAGAAATAGGTTCCATTCCTCAACTGTAGTAACAGCTGAATCATGTAGGGGGCAGTAGGGGGCAGAAGGCTGCCTAAGATCAGGGCTCACGGTCCGCAGCTCCCCAACTGGGAAGAGTTCTCCTGGGTCCTGAGCAGAAAAAAAAAGGTCCTTCTTCACAACCTGCTGCTTTATTATTTATTTATTTATTTATTTATTGGACTTATATCCCGCCCATCTTCCCGGAGGAACTCTGGGCGGCTTCCAATAGATGAACCAAACAATGGTCGTCAGTACAACATACAGTAAACAGATTCAATAGACAATAAATACAATAACAATCAAAAGACAAATTGTTATCAATGGAGATGTTTAAGAGTTTTAGCCTTTGACTCTCCACCTCCAATGCAAGTGGTCTGCGATCGAGCTCTAGTAGCTTCTCTGTGCCAGCAGCACACCAGAGTGGCGCAACTCCGTCAGGTAACACAGGGCCCCATCTTTAAGAGGATCCTCTCTATGTGGCAAATTTGCCTTCCAGCCTACAGACTCTTCTCAGGAAGTGAGTCATCAAACGTTAAGTGGAAACAGCTTTGCAGAATTAGACAGAAGGGTTTGCTCAGCATTCTGTTTCTAGAGGAAGGAGAAGCCAACCGCATCAATGGAGGACACCCCCCCCCCCACAACAACTGGTATTCAGTGACCTGCTGCTTTGATCATGAAGGCAGTTTCGCCATCGC
>JAHTLZ010000342.1:448300-503672 GCA_023846285.1 Phrynocephalus versicolor
AATAATAATAATAATAATAATAATAATAATAATAATAATAATAATAATAATAATAATAAAAGTCAAATACCAACATAATGAATGAATTACTCTTCTTACCCTATAATCCAGGAGAAGATTATGGTCTCTACAGATAGGGCAGGGGTTGCCACACACTTGAGATCCTCTCTGCAGAAACACAAACAAGGCCGGAGAGTCATGAGTTGCACATCATTCATCACAACACAGATTTGCTTGGGTAATATGCATTCCCACACTGTCTCTGAAAGGGGGCTCTTTTTTGGATCTGATGAAACTGTACAGTAGGACCCCACTAACCAGTGGGGATTGGTTCCAAGCCTTCCCGTGGATAATGAAAATCGTGGATAAGAGAGAACACCAAACTGTTCCCAAACTGCTGTTTTGTGACAGTAGCTTGCTTTACAGCTGCTGTTTATGACGGTAGCTTGCTTTGTGGCTGCAGAATTATTTATTTATTTTTCCTCTGCCAACCGTGGATAACTGAATCAATGGATAATGAATCAGTGGATACGGGGGTCCTACTGTAGCCCTCCATGTTTCCTGAAACTAAACAGAATAAATGCTCACCCAGCTTGTTTTCAGTCTCTCCCATTATCTGCATAGGGAGGATAACCATCTTTTCTCCTCTGTGGTTGTTTTCCACACGGTCTGGAGCCCTGGCTTTCCCAAGGTCCAAACTACATAAAAAGAACTCCTCCCCCAGACTGGGGAGGCCCACTACTACATATGGATTTGCAGCATTGCCAGGACTGGCAGGACTGCAGGCAGACTTAGTGATAAATCTAACAGAATCACTGAACTCAAACCTGCAATGTCTACACAGGACATAATCTGGATGAGAGATGGGCACTTTGTGTGTATGGAGCATGAGGTGTCACTGGCCAGCTGCTCTTCATCCCGCTTCCCTCAAGTAGTCCATTTACTGGACTCTGCATGCCACCAGGGTCCTTCTTCATCAAGGAGGTAAGAGGGAGAGTCTCCATGCACAGTATTTAATGGTTGGCTCTCTGCTAAGGCTGTGAAGGGCCAGCTAGGCTCTAGCGATGGTTAGAGCTGTTCAGTAGTGGAATATACTGCCATCTGCCAGAGAGGGTGGTGGAGTCTCTTTCTTTGGAGGTTTTTAAGCAGAGGCTGGATGGCCATCTGTCAGGGTTACTGTGATGGGGATTCCTGAATGGCAGGGGGTTGGACTGAATGGTCCTCGAGGTCTCTCCCAACTCTATGATTCTATGCTAAAGAGGGACCCTAACAGCACACAGAGCCCAATAAATGGACCAGATGGCTTGGGTGAGGGGTATCAGGAACATCTGGCCAGCGGTGCTTCATTTGAAGCATGAAGTGCCCACCTCCAGACTGGATACACTGCTCCCTTAGCACAGATGCTTTATGCTGTGCTGTGTTAGTGAATTCTTTTCCATCAGTGCAGAGCATCCATCTGGAGTTTGGTTCTCCTGGATCCAGTACTAGGAATGGAAGGGAAAAGGACTCACAATGCAAGTTTTCCGTGTCTTCTGCGGTGGAACCTGACCCTTGTGGTTACGCCTGTAGGAAGACCAAACAGCATTGTTGCCGTATCGTTCTATGTATTCTAAGGGGGGGTGAAAGAGAAAAGCCAGTAAATCACATAGATATTTTATCAAAAATTTCTTAAATCCAATACATCAGAAAGCTTCAGTGTCCTAGGCCTAAACATTCATTCATAGACAATTGATCATCCCTTCCACACATACATGGTAAGTGCTGTTGTGTGTTTACTATGAAGCAAGAAGCTCACTATCTCAGAATGGACCAAGTTGGAAAACATGGATCAATCCTGACCATGCAGTTATAATTAAATCGAACTGAATCCAGGAGCAGCTACTCTGAGTAAACATGCTTAAGATGTGTACAGTTTGTGCAGAATTTAGAAAACAAATTATAGTTTATTATCAGATTTCTGGATAATGTGCAGTAAAACATGTTTTGTTTTGTTTTACTATTGTGTTTACTGTTGTTGTGCTCTTATTTTTATTGCATTATTGTAAACTGCCCGGAGTTCTGTTAGAAGATGGGTGGTAAACAAACAAACAAACCAGCAGGAGTTCCTGGATTTGCCCTTGTTTTCAAAAGCAACCACAAAATGACTTTTCCCACATTCATTCATTAGGCTGCTAAAATAAAGAAAAACCACGGGTAAGAAGGAGAGGAGTTTTTGTTATGCTATTCTGAAATGGCATTTCTAAATGCAGAATGCCTTTTTGCACCCCATAGCTCTTTAGATTAAAGTACAAGAAACAGGAGATTCAACAACCCTGAAATCTGCCTACCCTAATTGGTTGGGATGAGGTAAAGTCACTTTTGGCAGTCCTCTGAAACAGCATATGTCGCCATAGTCAAACCAAGGGACATCCTGTGTGTCTCAAACTCTTTGTCCTTCAGTGAAACCCTATTCCTCCTCAGATACTAGACGCATGATGTCTCAGCGAGATTGTTCCAACAGATGGGTGCACAGAGTGACCGCCTTTATTTCTAATGGCTCAGTGGCTTTGTCTTCACACACTTATCCCCACCATAAATCACCCAGAACATCCTGCCTACAGCTTTTATTTCTCCAAATTAAGACACCCCCCCCAGGTGTCCCAAAGTCTCCTTGGTCCTCCGGCACGCCATAAGCTTTCAGCTCACCCGCCTTTCCCCTCAGGAGCCCTCCAGCCAACCGACATTTAGTGCGGCTTTGACTGAGCAGCTGAGCCCTCAGAGTCTGACTGAGCTGCAGCACACATACATCGTGTAATTCCATTTGTTCCTCTTTATCCTATATTGCCCTTGCTTCACCCTGGCTCCACTCGGATTGGAACGGAAACTTAACTAAGCCCTCCCAAAGGGCTTATCGCTGCTTCTTTTTTACAGGTGTGAAATCCTATTAACTGGCAAGTATTTATTTATTTATTTATTTATTTATTTTAATACGTAATATGCCGCTCGTCTTCCCAAAGGAACTCCGGGCGGTTTGCAACATGAATGCAAATAAAGAAAACAATATAAAACAACAACAACAATAATAAGGCAAACAAAACATCAACATAAAGTGACAATGTAAAAGCCACAAAAACAATAACAAAGATAATAGTAATAGTAATAGTAATAGTAACAGGATTCCTCAGCAAAGGCCACATTCAGAAATGCTGGACCTTTGGTAGTACAGATTTCACTACAGTGTATATCCTATTCTATCAAATCACCTGATGTCAGCCAATGGGACACATGTTTCTGTACAGATGACTAAAACTTACTTGAGACTCCCTTGTGTCCATACACTGCCCTCACCTCTATGGATAAAGGTTGGGTCTAGCTCTTTTTTTTGTATGCAAAAATAGAGAGTAATTGCTGAAATCCTGTTGCATAGCATAGCTAAGTCACACTAGACTAGGCTAACTGAATTAGTGGAGATGTTGCTAAAGCAAAGCAAAATGTTCTGCTTATATACTGCCCCATAGCGCTTCAAGCACTCTCTGGGTGGCTTACAATTTAATTGTGCAGGCTACACATCCCCACCCACCCCCTAAGCAGGCTGGGTACTCATTTCATCGACCTCAGAAGGATGGAAGGCTGAGTGAACCTTGAGCCGTCTACCTGGGATTGAACCCCAGGTCGTGAGCACAGTTTTGGCTGCAGTACAGGCATTTCACCGCGGCGCCATGAGGCTCCTGAAGTCAGCTTCTCTGTAATTTCCACTGGCTGAAATAAGGTCTAACCCAGTTTGTCTGTGAAGCTTCTCAGTCATCCAGGTAAACTATCTGGAAGTTGAGTCATGGCAACTGGACTTCTTTTCTTGAGAGACTGAAACGTTTCTCTGCTCATTCAAAGAGCTTTGTCAGTCTGATGAAGCTGTTTACGAGCTGCGAAACGTTTCAATCTCTCAAGAAAAGAAGCTCAGTTGCTATGACTCAACTTCCAGACTAATCCAGCGGTGATTAGTAATTTAGTGTAGTAAATCACAATCAGATTATGACCATTTGAATCAACAGAACCTGTGGGGGAGTACTCTCCGAAGCTCCACTAATCCATTAGGTGTACTCTTGTGTGACTTACTATGGAAACCAGCAGGATTCCAGCCAATGGAAATAAAGACTCAGAAATCTCTTTGTTCCACTGAGTCTGGAGAAGTTGATCTAATTATGAAGATAACAGCCAAAGAACACTGGCCACCTTTTTTGACTCTCCATCTTCCTCCATGCTCTAAAGAAGTGGTTCCCAACCTGGGTGTCGCGACCCCTTTGGGATGTCGAACAACCATTTCACAGGGGGTCGCCATGAGCCAGTGAAGAGGAAGGCACACATGGCTTGGGTCTGGAGGAGGAGGGGGAGGAACCGGGGGGGGGAGTGAGCTACAGCTTGATAGGTTAGAGGGGATGTCAGTCAATGGCACCAGAGGCTGCAATTGGCTGAGGGTGCCTGTATAGAGGGAAGTTCTCCATGGCACCTGTGGCAGTGGCCTGCCATGGAGGGTGGTGGAGTCTCCTTCTTTGGAGGTTTATAAGCAGAGGCTGGGTGGCCATCTGTTGGAAATACTGTGATGGGGGTTCCTGCATGGCAGGGGGTTGGTCTAGATGGCCCTTGAGGTCTCTTCCAACTCTATGATTCTATGAAAGGGATCTTGTGGCCTCTTCCAAGCAGGACAAGGGGTCACCACAACTTGAGGAACTGTATTAAAGGGCCGTGGCATTAGGAAAGTTGAGAACCAGTGCTCTAAAGGAAAAAGCTCCCTCCCCAAGCCTGAAGAACAGTTCTGAACAATCTGAACACTTACCTTGTTTCTGATATTGCAATGACTCTCAAAAAACTACATAGTTGGACATGCAGAAGTTGAATCATGGCAACTAGACTTCTTTTCTTGTGAGATCGAAACGTTTCAATGTCACAAGACAAGAAGCCCAGTTGCCATGACTCAACTTCCATATAATCTCAATCTCACCTGGATGACTGAGGATTCTCACAGACACAATTGTACATGTGATTGTATTTATGTTGTCCTGATACCTTCACTCTCCAGATATTCCCATGGCTTCTCTTTGAAACGTGATTCTCTGGCAGAAGCCTCCAGCTGTGCCGCTGCCTCTTCTGCCTCTTCGCTGGTCCCTGTGCTGCAAAAACGGAAAGGCCACCTCTCTGACTGCTGGACCACAGGGCTGAGTGTCTTCAAAGAGAAAGCAAAAGCAAGGCAAAACGTTTTATGCAGCTATCAATACAATCACCACCAACAGTCAAAACTACCCAGAACACAGATCAATCATATTTTGACTTTTCTAGTTTTACTGACAACCAAATAGAGACAAAATTAAAACAATGGGAAGGTGGCTTCTTTTGCATAATCCTGCTCCCTTCCCTTCCACCGTTTTGTCAGCAATAAAGCACAATGTAGAATTAAACCTGAAAGGACCCAAAGACACTTGGCTAGCTTTTGAACCAGTTGCTAAAGGTGTAGTTGTAAAAAAAAAAAATTAAAAGATAAATAAACACCAAGCCAGGAGAGCATACAGGCTAGGAAGACCGGATTTCAGAGATCAAGGTTCCCAAAATTCACTGTTGCAAAGATAGGTTACAGGCGATACCTTTATAGGCCACTAATAAAAATAAAAAACAAAGAACATTGTAAGCTTTCGAGTGTAAATCACTCTTCTTCAAAGCAGGTCCCAGAAGTTCAGACATGGTAAAAGATGTGCTTTACTAGGAGGTTGCTTCTAAAGTCCTTGGTTAGATGATGTTCTTCAGGGGTGCCCAAACTTTTTGTAAGGAGGGCCAGATTTGGTGGCTGAGAATGTGTCAGGGGCCAGCTGCTCCCTGACCCTGCCCTCCCACTGCAAGCTCCACCCACTGACCTATAAGCCCCATCCACTGACCCCTTGCAAGCCCCACCCACAGGAAGGAAGGGGGGGGACCAAGGAAGGAAGAAAGGAAAGAAGGAAGGAAGGGAGGGACCAAGGGAGGAAGGAAGGTGGGCACCTTCTCTGCAAGGAGTGGCGTTGTGAGTTTTTTTTTAAAAAACATGGGGCAAAGGAGGGAGGGGGAGGAAGGGGGCGGGCAGCCATCCGTGGGCCAATCAAAATGGCCTGGAAGGCCTGATTTGGCTTGCGGGCTGGACTTTGGACATGGCTGTCTTAAAGTAAAGGTAAAGGTTCCCCACCCTCCCCCCACCCCGGCACATGCGAGCTAGTTGTGTCCGACTCTATGGGGCGGTGCTCACCTCCATATTCAAGTCAAAAGAGCCAGTGTTGTGCAAGTCCGTGGCCATGTGGCTGGCATGGCTGTCAGGAAACACTGTTTTACCTTCCCGCTTTTTATGGTGGTACCTATTTATCTACTTGCATTAACATGCTTTTGAGCTGCTAGGTTGGCAGGAGCTGGGGTTAGCAGGAGCTGGGGTTAGCAGGAGCTCGCTCTGCTGCGTGGCGCTCGGGATTCGAACCGTCGAGCTGCCGACTTAGCAGCCAACAGTTTTTGGAGCCTTAGTCCACTGAGCCACCCTGCCAGGATGTTCTTAAAATCCATGGCAAATGATGTTGCAGCCAGGGCAGGAGTCTTGTTAGAGGCAGGAAGTGGGAGGACAGTTATAAAAGCTGCTTAAGCATTGGGTTTCACACCCCGGTTCTTCAAACAAAGGAACATGGGTCATACACCACCCCCCACTCCCTCACTGATCTCCATATGGCTTCTACAAGATATACAAATCCCTGTTGGCCAGAGATGGGGGAAGGGAGAAAAGGGTATTCACTGTGTGATTTTGGTTAAGACACACCCTGTCTGTTTGATCAATCTCACGGGGTGCTGTGAGGCTGAGGGAGAAACAACAACAACCTACATATGCTTGAAGTTGCTGTAAGAACAGTGGGATGTGCGCATAAACAAAATGGTGGTTCATGTTTGTGCAGATTTAATGCTTCTCCATGGCTAACGGAGACAAGACAAACAGGACGCAATGAACCCCAAACCAGACCATTTTAACGATCTGAACACACACATCTGCAAGATATGTTCTTGCAAAAAACTGAGTTTATATTTAAATACTGTACACAGTACAATAGGGCCTTAAATACAAGTCATGTTTTGTCTACACATTTCACTTTGAAGGGTAGTCAAGAAAAACAATCAGGTGTAATGGCACACAATAGACTAACAAATGTTACGTTGGAATCCTTCACAGATTACAGTCAACTCCATCAGACTACAATACACAACAGTTTGCTCTAAATACGGCTTCAGAATAACTCTTGTCATGATCCTTCATTGGTATTCTACTTACCCAAAGTAAATTCCGTTCATTTATGCATTTAATTCCAAACTTCAGACAACAAAATTCCAGCACTCTTTATATATTGTCAACAAACACCATGTTGTTTCAGGAGTATGTGTTGTGTGCCCTCAAGTCGGAACTGACTTATAGAGAATCTCATAGGGCTTCCCAAGGCAAATGAGATACTTAAGTATTTTTCCTTTTCCAGTTCCACTTCCCCAGTGAGTTTCTACTTCCAGGCAGGGATTCGAACCCAGGTCTCTTGAGTTAAGAGTTCATCATTCTATCCACTACACCAAACTGAGTATAAATATAAAAAAGATAACTAGATGGCAACTTTGCTCATTCCTACCCTCCAGCTCACAAGGGGTTGGATTTCTAACAGCAGCTGGGGCTCAGGTCGCGAGGCGTAAGAGCAGTGGATGCAGCTGATGGCAGAAGTCAACCTGGACGGTTCCATTTTTCTTTTTGACTTCTGCCCCCAACAGACCTCCAGGCTCATGGGACCTGTAGGCCTCCGGGTGCTATTGGCCTCTACTTCCCATCAACTCCAGCTAACCTGGTGAACGGTGAAGGACAATACCGTACAAATCTGATAGCCCATAACCTTTTTTCCATCCCGATTTCAAGGTTTAGAAATCACTTAGGCCTCATCCACAATGAAACAGTGAAATCAAAGTAACGCTGTGTAGTGTTCTTCAAAGCAGGATACATTGCATGACCAAATGGACATTACCAAGTATCAAATACTTAAACGATGGATTTGGGGGTGGCGAGGACTTCATAAGAATTATGCCTCGTTAAGAAGCATGTCCTGCCCATGCCGTCAGTTCCCCTGACTAACTCCGCAACTTCTGGCCATTTCAAACTCCAAAACTGACACATCCAGGTACATTGTGCACATAAACCTATGTCCCAAACACTGTATTGCGTGTATCTAAAATAGACCGCACCTCACAAAGGCCACTGTCATCTTTCTGGCTTTGATTTTTTATTGTTCAGACTTCTTAATAATTATTAGATGCCTGCTCCATGTAACCATGTGGCATTTCAGATCTTGAATCAACAGAAGCATACTGTCTAGATCAGCGGTTCTCAACCTGTGGGTCCCCAGATGTTCCTGGACTGCAACTCCCAGAAGCCTCCACCACTTGCTGTGCTGGAACTGGTTTCTGGGAGTTGTAGTCCAGGAACATCTGGAGACCCACAGGTTGAGAACCACTGCTCTAGATCAAGGGAAGTGATAGTACCACTCTATTCTGCTCTGGTCAGACCCCACCTGGAGTACTGTGCCCAGTTCTGTGTGCCTCAATTTAAAAAGGATGTTCACAACCTCAAACGGGTTCAGACAAGTGCGACCAGAATGGTTGAAGGTCTGGAAGAAATGTCTTACTAGGAATGGCTTAGGGAGCTCGGAATGTTTAGCCTTTCAAAAAGAAGGCTGAGGGGGGATATGATAACCATGTTTAAATATTTGAAAGGATGTCATATTGAAGAGGGAAGATGTCTGTTTTCCAATGCTTCAGAGACTAGGACTCGGGGCAATGGTTTCGAGCTAAAGGAAAAGAGATTTCATTAGAGCTGTTCGTCAGTGGTAATATGCTGCCATGGAGGGTGGTGGAGTCTCCTCCTTTTTTAAGCAGAGGCCGGATGGCCATCTGTTAGAAATACTGTGATGGGGGTTCCTACAGGGCAGGGGGTTGGACTGGATGGCCCTTGAGGTCTCTTCCAACTCCATGATTCTACGATTCGTCTGCATTTTCAGGATCTGCATACACATCTCCCTGACATAAGTAGACAAAACACTAGCTCTAGTATCCCCCAAACAGAGTTTCAGACTCACACTTACTCCTAATATACATTCCCTGAAACACGTGGGCCAAAATCTCTCCATACCTTTGCTATAGATTGATTAGCCTACACAGCATAGATGGGCTTGGGTTTGTATGCTAACAATTGGCATTTAAATTTCCAAAGGCCCAATTATGGTATTTAGCCTGCTGCCAAAAAAAAAAAAAACCAATAACTCCATTGGCTAATAAGCCTCTCACACCATCATCTCTTGCATGCTACCTGAAGAGATTCAGGGCTCTGTGAATTCTTGCATCTCAGAAATCTTTGAATTTTTAAGGTACCATAGGACTCTGCAGCCTTGATTTTGCAGGGCAACCATTCTGCTGTGGCTACTGAACACAATAACACCTTGGCTTACTGGATGATTTTTCTGAGTAAGAATTTTTAAATGGGATCTAATAGGCTCACAACTCCTGATATATTTGCCCTTAGCAATTATGAAACAGGTAGGGCTCTGAGATGTTAATTTTCCGGAAACAAACAGAAACAATGTTATATCTCAAACACTGAAACAGTATCTGCTGAAGAGACAACTTGAATCCTTCTAAGAATGGTTGGTCAACTCCAAGAAACCCCATAACCACAATCATGGTTCATAAAATTTTGGACAGAATAGTTTTTGTGATTCACATCTAAGAAAATACGAATCAAAATATTTGTGTTCCAAAATAAAATCAAGACATGCTGATTTTATTCCCAAGTAGATGCTGAATTATTTCCTTAGGCTTAGTTGAGCAACACCATTGCAGCAACCTCCTTTAGATAGAAACCTACGTCAGCATAAGAAATTATATGATTTCAAATATTTGGTGGAGGGGTGATCAAAGCTGTGTAGTCCATTTAATAGAGACTTGGCAGTTTTACAAAGCATCACTGCTCTGATGACCCAAACTCCAAAATTAACAAGTGGGCAATCCTATTAGGCTCAATTATAAATGTACAGTACTGTATAAAAGGCACAGATTTCTAGCTCCACAGAATTAGTCTTTAGGCTAGAACAGTGGTTCCCAACCTTAGGTAACCCCAAGTGCTCTTGAAGGGCAGGCCGCCAGCTGTGCTGGCCAAAATTTCTGGGAAATGCAGTCCAAGAATACTGCACCTCGGTTACTAAAGATTGCAGGTTGGATGATGAAAAACTTGGGACAGGAAAATAGACATGAACGCCCAACCACATACAGCTAGGTGTTACGAGCTATGGAGAGTTGCAAATCAAGCTCCAGGTTGAAAGTGTGGCTTGAAGAGTGAGACATTCATGATAGAAAGTTATCTTGTAAGATGAGTCCAGATGTAAAATTTCCGGAAATTTTGAACCCATTGGAGGGTGTGGGGCTTTGGAAAAGAAGAGGAAAATGGAGGGTTTATGCCCCCAAAGTTTCCAGAAATTTTGCATGTCTATTTTTATTTATTTATAAAGATGAGTAGGTCCACTATACAAACAAGACTTTAAACTCACAAAGACATCTAAAGTGGTTGTGGTGGGTAGTGGGATGACCAAAAGTTCAAATCCCGGATTGCCCGAGAGAAGTGTTTTTTTTTTTTTAAACATCCCACATGCCTCATAAAGCTTAAACCGGAAGATCTTGAACGCCACACCTCTATCACAAGGAACTGCAGCGAAATGTAATACGGATACGGAGCGGTTTCCCACGAGGAAAATAAAACAAATCACACGCGTTTACCTGGAAAAAGCTATGCTACGTCTGCAAAAGAGAAAACGATTACTGGGTGCAATGCAGGCAGAAAAGGGTGGGAGCAGGAAAAGTTGCCTGCTGTAATAAAGCTGCCATTGATGGGCACATCTTTCGGAGTTGCACATTTATTTCATTTATGTTGAATATTTTTACCCCCACCTTTCTCCTTGGAAAAGGACCCAAGATGACTTACAATAATAAGGGGCGATATACCGCCCAGGACATTTACCATACATTCAAGTTAAGAACAGGGAATTAGAAGAAGCATCTTAGAACATTAAAATGTGACATTAAAGCTACAAAGAGCGCTTCAAACTGAAGCACGTGTGGGAATCCCAGAACTTGCATCCGAACGCAAACGACGTGCAAAGGCCGTGATCCGCGTCAGACCCGAACCCGCAAACAATTACATTTCATGGAAAGAAAGGGGCGGGGAAGGAATTAAATGGTTAGTGCTGGCAAGATGCAGCCAAGACCACGTTATCCTCCTCCACCTCTCTCGCCTTTCGGAACAAACGGGGCACCTGGCCGCGCGTTGCAGCCGGCGATGGATAAAATAAAGGACAGTTCCTTACCCTGAACCCCAATGGCCTCCTCATCGCCCCGCGGACCACGAACTGGGCCACAGCCCTACCCAGCAGCATGGCCCCGCTGGCAGCCGCCATTTTGAGCAGCCCTTAAGAAGAAAAGTAATCATCCCACCCCACGCATGCGCCATAGCTTCAAAGTCAGGGTCACCTTGAACAGCTCTTATTAAGGCTGCCTTGTACACGCCTTCATTTATATTTAAGATCAAATTTACACAAACAGCTTTGTGGTGACAAATCCAAAATCCAAATAAATATGGCAAGAAACAAACATTGTCGTGTGTGTGTGTGCGTGCGTATGCGTGTGCACGTATACATATATATGAAGATACATGTGTGTGTGGCTTGATTTTATTTTAATACTGAAATTTTTGTGCCTTCAAACACTGACATCTTTAAAAGCTGCCATCTCTTTGGCACTATGCCTAGTTTATTTGTAAAGGCCTAACGTCATATAAACGATAAAGATTCGACTTGAATACTAAAACTTGCGCATGCGCAAAGACCCCATAAAGACTACGCCGCAAGATCATCAAAGGGAGGGGAAACGGACCATTACTGCGCATGAGCAGTACGGAGGGTATTGTGTAATAAAGGGTCTACCTTGCGCATGCCCGGTTTGCGGGGGGGCGGGGGCGACTCCCTGTCGCTCATTTCCGCGGAATGGAAGGCGGAGGCGGGTGCGCGTGCACGTCGCCCACGTCGCCGCTCGGGCAACCGTTGGCGCATGCGTACTGGAGACCGGCTAACTGCGTCAAACGCTTTAAAGGCCGTGAAATTAGTCGCCGTGCATACGGTTCGATCGGAAATCGGGAGTAGATTTAAAAACCGTCCGTGGATTTAAATTTCGAGTCGGATTTCGCCCGTCCGGGATGACGTCGCGGGCCGAAGCCCCGCCCCCTAGGCTTTGTTCTTCGGCCGCAGCGCGCGACGAAGGGCGGGGGGGACGGGGAAGAGGGAGTGGCCGGGTATAAAGGCGGCCGCGCGCGCCCACAGCGGCCATTCTGGGGTCTGTTTAAAGGTGAGTGCGGTGTGTTTGTCCACGTTATGGTGGGGGTATGGGTGGGGCGGGGGGACCCCGAACTATTACGTTATAGGGTGTTTTTTTTCTGCCCCCTTTCCCCAGAAAGCATCATAAGAGCCACCTTTTGAGTCGTAATTGTTTTCCTAAATTACTCCCTTCGGAGGCTGTTTATTAGCTCTGGTTTCAATATTCGTTTCTATAATCCATCGTGGCCTCGATATATAAACCGATATATCGATGTAATATATTATTTTTCTATCTTTTAAAACCGCATAGGATTTCTTATAAAAATGTTTTTTTTGGACAATCTTATAATGACTTGTAGGTGGTGACTTGCGTTACGTGTTAGTTTTTATATATATATATATATTTAAAAAAGAAATCTAACAGTATCCTCTTTTTTCCTCCTCCATCCGTAGGTTTCCTTGGGTCTTGAGACACCGTTGAACTTGCATCGCGAAACAAAGAACAATCCCCCCACAGTTGAGCCTCTGAGACGACACACAAAAAAGCCAGCTCTGTTTCTGATCGTCTGTATTTGGAAGCTGTTAAATTCTTTGTGATCCGAAGGAGAACAACCGCCACTTAAAAACATAAAAAAAAACTATTTAGCAACAACTTTCCCAGATTTTTTGTGAAGTAACCTTTTGTTACTTACAACCAAAAAGTTGCTAATTTTTTTTTCAGAAAATGAGCAAAACCAAATTAATTTTTTTCTTTAAAAACACAGCTTAATCCAAAACTAAACCTTGAGGCGCTGTCGACGAGAAAATTAATTGGATAGTAAGTGTCGCATTTTCAACCAACTGACCAAAAAAATTCAGCCGTGTCGAAGTGAGCTAAGGCACGAAGAAAAGACAAAAAAAAATGGAGGGGAAGGGTTTTATTTTTGGTGTTAACCCTTACGACGCAGGCGTTTTGCCGTCAAAAATTCATATTTATAAGGAGTGCGATGGTCTGTAGAAAATCCATCAGCTCCAGGACTGTCAAGGGTTAATGAGCTCCCACATAACAGATGGTGGTGACTGAGCTATAAAGTGCTGCTTCTTTGTGTGGGAGACGTGGAAGTTGAGCTAAATAAGCAATCTGTACATAAAGATTGCAGGGTAAGATTTAAACGGACCAAAAAAAACCCTGGATATTAGCCAGCAGTCAGCTTAAAATAGATGAATTGTCATTATCGTCTAAATTGTCAATGTTAAAAGGGTAGTTGAGTTAGGCTTTATATGTATGTAGATGTGTAATTTTTAAAAACGGCAATCTAGAAATAAAGATTGCAAAACGGCTTGGGAAAATTAATTGAACCTGTCCAATATATGTTAAAAAAAAACCTTGCTAATAGAGGCGAGCTCTTTTGGACTCGGAAAAAGACCTAGTGCGCTTTAAAAAATGTTACGGACTTGTATTTCTCACCCACTGCAATATGGCCGATATTTTATTTGCTGTCCCTGAAAAGCTACATTGTATCATTCCTTTGTAGGATGTTTCCATTTTTCTCCTGCCTCCCCCATGCGTGGAGAGGGAAAAGGGTATTAGTCCAACAAGGATAAATTTAACAAGGATAAATTTAAGGTGGTGTGAGTTTCTGTCACTTCCCAACAAATACTCCCCCCTCTGTGTTAAATAGGTTGTAGTTTATAGAACTGACATAAAGTAGTGCAAATTGTGTATATGATGAGGTTGTATTGCTATAGTTTTCCTTTAATAGAGTCTGAAGTGTCTTTTGATTTTTTTTCTCCCTCCCCCCCCCTTAACCATCTATTTCTAAAATGGCGTCAGTGCTTCTTTCTTCCTCCTCCTGCACAAGAACCCACAAGGCTTTCTGGGCAGGGAGCTGATGTGTGCAGCTTGTAGAAAACTCCTCCCCTTGAATAGCTTGTGCTTGGTGCCCAGAGTAAGCACTCATGCGCTGGAGGGAAGGAGAGAACTGGTGGGGGGGGAGGGGACAACTGGCTTACCCCGCGTCACTTTTCCGGAACAATTAACAAAATTCCACTCCTGTTTCATCTATAGGAAATCTCTACAGCTTTGAGAAGTGCAAAGTGTGATCATAAACTATAAAAGTTTGTTTTTTAGGTTGCAACATCAACCAAGAGCTTGGGATTTCTTTGACCTCTCAATGTTTATTGTGTTTGTGGAGACGAATTTGTTAAGTTCCTTTGTTAGTATCAGACAGGCAGATAGATGGTTTTATGTCCTTTTCTTCCCCCTTCTCTCCCTTTTTAAAAAAAATCTTTTAGGTTTCTTTGGAGGTGGGAGGAGTCGGGGAGCATGTTACCTAGTTGAAGTAAACCTAACTGTGATCCGATGAAATGCTACCACTGGACCCGCATTATTTAAGCAAGTGTCACTACCACTTGCTGAAACTAAGATGAGGTCCGGGATGAGGAAATCTGCATTTTCTCTAGCCACATGTACACAAAATGGGCTGAGGGAGGGGGTCCAACTTGTATTAATTTGCCACATTCCACAGTTCCTGTACATTGTACTAGGAAAGAAGTGATCATTAGGAAAAAAGGGAGTCCAGCACTTGTATTCATCAAAGGGAGGGGAACAGCCACAATTCCACCTGGTAAGCAAAATCTTTCTGGTATTAATTACATTTCACAACCTTCATTTTTGTTCCAAATCACTTTGTTTAGTTTTTTAAAAAATCTTTTGTTTATTTTTTGCTGTTTTTCTCTGCCATTGTCAACGCCATGAAGTGACATCTATTGGTGCATGCAGGCTTTTAAGGGTGTTCAGTGTTTGCCAATCTGCTGGGGAACACTAGTTACATGTTTTTCAACTTGGTTAATTCCTTAAAATGAGGATTCTGATTTCTTCAGTGGGTCTGCATGAAGATCAAAAACAATTTAAGTAATACTGCCCTTGAGACTTCAATGAGCGCTGGTTCATGTATGGGTGTGTGTGTGTGTGTAGTATTCTCCCTAGCAGAACTTAACAGCTTTATCTACATATCCAGTGGTAGCATTTCATACTGTAATTTCTCTTCTCCCCCTATGAATTAGTGATGCAGTGCTGCTGCCTATAAGACTTGGCAGTGCTAACTGACACATCTCATTTCACATAAGAACATCTCAAGGTGCTCTATTCAAGGCACTATCCCGGTCAGTTTAGTTTGCCTGAAGTTTGAAAATAAAATCGAAGTCTGAAGCTGCCAAAAAAGACCCATCAATCTCTCATATGGTATCTGGTTGCTGCGTAGCTACCGATACCTGTTCATATCAAATTTGTTTTTAGGTTCTGAAACAGACAAAAATGTATTGAGACAACATTGGACTACGCAGACTTGCAGCAATTACAAGATACTTGGAAACACTTGTACAGCAAGATTGTATTGCATGGCTTAAAAGGCATTTTTAAATTGAAAGAGAAAGGGGTAAAGTTCACTTAGCTTTATTGAGTGCCGATTAGACAAATCACCAAAGCCAAAGACTAAAAGGACAGGATAGAAAGCATTTTAACTGTTAAAGCGAATTGCAGTTTCTGTAAAGGATTTTTCAAACAAAAGAATTGCAAGTTGAAATGCCGTGGCCTAGCCACCACTTACATCTAGTCAATGTAAGACCTAACAAGCCTATGAGAGGCTCCCATAAACACACTGAATGATTCCTTTTAAGGAGAAACAATGCCTTTAGAATCTTGGTTTGCTTAGAATTGCAATTCCCCCACCCCACCCCCGCTACATGATACAGGTACTGCTGTACCGTTCGGCAGGCAGTTTTAATAAGCTTATGCTACCACTTTCATATCTTTCCAAATTGTTTTGTTCCAACAGTTAACATCATTATGCCAGTAATGTTCCCTGCCCAGTAATTTGGTGAGGTGAAGAAGTGTCATAAGATTTGGGGTAGGTTGTTAAAGGCTCCTGTGTTGTGTGAAAAAAAACAGCTGGAAAACCAGCCCGGTTCCCTTGACACAAGGCCTTTCTTAGTCTCTGGCTGTGTTTTGACCAGTAGCTGCAGAAGGAAGTGAGGACGAACTAGACCATTGTCTTACATGGGAGGAATGATAGTAGTAAAACCTGTCTGATCTGGTGCTTTACAACACGCTGCAAGGGCTGTGGGAAATAATCTCTTGACAGTATAACCAGCTGCGCTCTTTACTGACAAAAGAGGAGGTCCCACATTCCTGATCATTCCTAACAGGGTTGGGAATTGAGCTGAATTCCTATGTAAGAGTGACTAAAGTTTGATACAAAGTGGAAGCTCAAGCTAGACACCATTTTAAGAATTGAGAATCCCCAGATGAGCAGTAACCTATTACGGCCTGGCCAAGTTAGCAAACATGTGTACAGGTAAAGAAACCTGGGTAACTTGCCTAGTTTTCTTCAGGAAGTCTGCTTTGGGCCAGCATGCTGGCATAAATCAACATGAAAGGTTTCGGAGTACAACTGACAGGCAGTAACAGCTTTATTTCTGATGAGAGCAACTTAAAATCCAATGCTTTTTATTTAAGTCGTGCTTATTTACAGGTTTTATCTGTAGCAGTATTTGCTCATACTGAATTTTGGTACTGTATAAAAATGTAATTCATTTAAATATTTTTAAGGCTCCTTGAAAAGATGTAAATTTGGATTAGCATAAATAAAGTGATTTTTTTTCCACTCAGTATTTAAAAACATGAGAGGCGGGAGGAAAAAGTTTGCTACTAAATCTTTGATTTATGATTTTAAAAGATCTGAAAACCTCTGAACTAATACCTTAAATACTGACCTCACTTAAATTTGTTACCTGCTCAAATTCCATTTTCCATACTTGCTGGAATGGAGGAGCTACTTGAACGCCTCCAGCACATCATCAAGAATGAATTACAGTGGACCCTTGTATAACAAACAGCTTGTATAACATAAAATCTGTACAACATAAAAATTCCAGAGATAGGGAAAATTTGCTTAAAATAATCATCGCCTATGGGAAAATCCGTACAACATAAAAATGGGGATTGCTCCATTTTCAATGCATTCCTATGGCAGTTTGTATAAAGGAAAATTTGCTTAACATAATTTCATTTGGAATGAATTAATTCCTTTGTACAAGGTACCACTGTACTAGATTCTTTTTGTGAAAAGGGAAGGAAATGTATGGGGGCAGGGGAGCACTTGTCCACATTGTGCAGTAGTAACTGACGTTCCATAGAAATTTCCGGGGAGACATTTTCAAGGTACTCTGCTAACATATATTAATAGAATCCTAGGATATGAAGATGTCTTGACTTAATAGAATTAAAATCTGATTCCATTCCCAGAACTGTAAGTACCAGATAACTCTCTCTACATGGAGCCCAATTCTGGAGAATTCACTTTCAGACGAATTGGAGCACTTGAGGGAGAATAATAATAGTTCAGTAGATGTGTTTAGCTTGTGGTTTCAGTATCATTGTGGCTCTTCCCTCTGTTTGTCTCAGTTCCTCATCCATCCCTGGGGCCTTGATAAAGCCTGTATGTTGCTTCTGGCTTAGCAAGTCCAAAGGATGTAAACAGGTCTAAAGTGCTGATTGCAAAATAAGGAAAGCATTGTAATGAGATCAAGCAGGTATGGCTGACCATCTTGCATCTAAAACAACCCAGGCTACAATTTGAAACTGCTAACATGCAAGTGCTCTGATGGGAGTATCTATTGGAAACTTAAGTTACAGACCTCCCAACCCTAACTTCTGCTTTAAAACAAAATCAGAATTGAATTACAATGCACAGTTGTAACAATTTTACAATGCACATGGCCTATCTTGCAGTATCTACTCGCAAGTGCCCAACTAAAAGTTGCTGTTCTTGCCATCAACAGTAGAGTAACCTACAGTGCCTCTGTTGCAGGTTGGAATGTAATGAACTTGGAATTTGCAAAGAAGTAGCTGCTGTAGTGTATGTCCCATGTTGACAAAAGGGAAAGTCAATATTGTAGCAAACAATGTGTTTCATTGTGTTTTCAAGAATCAAAGAGTGCAAAGACCTTTCTTTTATATTTATCCCCATAACCAGGTGGGGATACATTTCATTATCTGTATCCCCATCTGGTTGTAAGGACATAGTGTTTGCAGTTTTTGTGTTTCAGGAGGTGAGGTTTGATCTACAGAAGCACAGAAGTAAATAAAATTAAATCTTGAGGTATAATTTGTTGCACCACCCTTTTTTGTCTTGAACTTCAAGTGTTTCTGTACATTGACACTTCTACTATGGAGATGGCAGTCTGTTGCTTGTTAAGTTGCCCTTGTCCTGTTAAGAGACTCAATGAAAATGGCATGTATGTTTAATTATGTAAACTAATCTTTTTCAGCTCTCTAAACATGAGAAAATTATTAATTTTTAAGAATGCTAAGACATTAAAGCTTAATGAAGGTTACCTAGCTGCTGCTGTCTCATATTGTTTTAGAACAGGCAAAAAAGACAATACAGTAGTTTTAAGAACACACAAGAATTTGGGCTGAGTGCTGTATGTTTTAAGCCAGGTCTACAGAGTTGGAAGAAGTAGAGTTTAAATAGCTGTTCGTTTTTTTGTTTTTTTTTTGAAAACTGATCCATAGGAGGTACTGAAAAGGAGAAGGTAGATCAGAATATTTTGGCACATCCCTGAAAAATTTGTAGTAGATTCAAGGCGTTGTGACTCCCAGTTGTGCTAACAGTTGTATCATTTGATAAAGGTCTGTCTACAATCCTCGCAGAATCAGATGTTGTAAGATACTAGTTGAGCAGAAACCAGTAGTGTGATTTTTGTGTGAGAGAGGTGATTTAGTGTTAATTCTGGTACTGATTATAATTTCTAGGCGTGGGTGCTTGCTCTGAGGTACCTTATTTATGTACTAATATACACTTGATCCCCAGTTTTTCATGGGATTCACACCAGCTGGTGAATATTGTGGATTTAATAAATAGATTCCACAAGCCTGAAATCTAGCTCACTTCCATTTTGAAGAATTGAACGGATGAAGGTTTTGTTTCTGAAAAGTTCTTTGTTGTCTGAAAAAAATCTTAGTTTGGAATAGAAATTTCTTCATTAGTACCAAGTATATTTTATACTGGATCCTTTGACTGATTGTGTGTAGCAATTGTGGCATTTTTAATAGGAATGTAGATGTTCACCTCTGCCCCCTGATGGGATTCTAGCATAACATTTCCTAGAGGTTGAAATTACAGAAATTGATTTTTAAAAACTGAAGGTTAGGTTTTGGGTTCTGAAATTAGTTTCTGATTGTTTGGTACTGATTTGCAGTATTTGTGGTTCAGGATTAGTCAAGTACAAGAATAATAGGCATCATTGTCAGATGGAAGAAGTGTTCATATAATCATTTGCCTTGTTTGTATACAAGGCATGGGTTTGTATCTGTAGTTGGCTATCACAATGTCAGTGAGAATAGTCTTGCCTTGTATTTTTCTAGCACGTTCTCATTATTACAGATTTCTTGATTTTTTGTATTTACTGTGGTTGTGTTGCAGCCACGAGGGCTCATGGGGCCAAGCCAGAGGGCCCACCCCAAATTTCAGGGGTGCATTGCATCCTCTAGATCGCGCAGTGTGTTCTGTACCTGTAGACACAAATTAATGCATAACAGTTATCTGTAGTTGCTATATGGAGTGTAGCTGATGTATTTGAAGTTCATATTGTCATGTTTAATTGATCAAGGAACCGTCTGTGATGGAGTTAGGATGTTTCAGAAACTGTTGTTTCCGGTTGAATTAATTCAGAATCAGTGGTTTTGAGCAAATAGGATTATAGTGTTACAGAAATACAGAGCAAGGTAGGAGTTGATTTCTTGAAGTAGAACAGTTGTAATCAAATTGAACATGATGAGTCACAGTTAATGTGTTAACGTAACCTGCCATGCTGGCTTGGTTTGTGTGCGTGTGATGGAAATGTATAGTATAACACTCTGATCTGGTTATGCAGGGCTGGCTTAATATGGTTAGTAAATTATGCATACAATGCCATTTTCATAGTCATAATTTCTACAGCATGGCTCTTGGGGAGGGGCACATTTGGTTGGGTTAACTTTCACTGCCAAGTTGCCTATTAAGGTTATTCCTTTTTAACATTCTTTGTCTCCATCTAGGATCAGTGTTAATTATTTTGGTTTTTAACTAAAAGCTTCATTCCTGAAGATACACCACAGGAAAGCAGTAAATGACAGAAATTAACGTGTATAGAAAAGGGTGGTATGGCTGAACGTCTTTGCATCACTGTGACAGTTTATCTGATTGCTTCTCATTTACTTGGCCTACTGGAAAAATTCTAGGAAAACAAATTCTAGGAAAACAGTGTACAGTGGACCCTTGTATAACAAACGTTTTGTATAACATAACATTTGTACACCATAAAAAATCCGGACATAGAGGAAATTTGCTTAACGTAATCACCTATGGGGTGAATCTGTACAACATAAAATGGGATTACTCTGTTTTCAATGTATTCCTATGGGAAATTTGTACAAAGGAAAATTTGCTTAACATAATTTCATTTTGAACGAATTAATTCCTTTATACAAGGTACCACTGTACATAGAAGCTGTTCTTGACTCTCTAAGTTAAGACCTAATTTGAAACAGTTAAGATTTCACCCGTTCCTTGTAGGGGAACTAAATTTTTGCTTCAGTCTTGCCTCATAAAAAGGGTCTTGAATTCACCAAATAAACCCAAGAATTCCTCCAAGATTCTGTAGGTACAGAAGTGAGGGTGATAAAAAGCCTTACAGAAATCTTTCAGTTTGTCTAGATTTCCTTTTCAGAGGGTCAAATATTAGTGTTTTAAAGGGCAAAACCTTTGTGACAAATAATGATATGGTACTTGCAATCCAGACATAGCAGCCAAGTGCAAATGTAAATAAGTGAAATTGAAAGGAGATCTTAACCTAGTATTTCAGGATTGATTGGTTGAAGGCAAAAACTTCATCAAAAATACTTGTAGGAAGATGATGTTACCTCAGAAGTCAGCCTTAAAATCTTGCTATGAATTTAAAAACAGATATCCATATAAATAATTACAGATTGTGCTTTGACAGGTGTAACTAGTGGCTTGAGATCTTTTTATAATAGGTGGTTTGATTTGTACAAGTGCTATAGAACATCATCATCTTAAAAGCAAAATTCTATTCTGAACCCTAAAAACCTTAAACAAATTTGATTGCCATATTTACTTACACCAGACTTAAAGGCGTTCACTTTTATATACTTTGGTCCTAATGTGCAGTTTTAGCTAAGTGTAAAGCAGAGAATCTTATTAATGCCTTGTTTAATGCCAGGCAGAGTATCTTACTAATACAGTATTTTTTGTGTATAAGACTATATTTTTGTCTTAAATTAATAGACTAAAAATTGAGGTTTACCTTGCACACAGAAGTAAGCCGAGGAGAGAACCCCACATTTATGAAACTAATTTTGGGTTGTAAAAGTGAGGGTTGTCGTATATCTGGAGGCGTCTTATAGACAGAAAAATACAGGTATCTCGTTCTGGGCCCATCAACAATTCTTGCATGTATTCCATATATTAAAATTGTAGTCTAAAAGCTAGCCATGAAGGCTGAAAGCAAGTAATGTAGGTAATTCTGGATCACAAGATGCCTGATGCATGCTGATTACCAGTTTTTACTCTGCGTTATTGAGAGGGTTCAGTTTATAGCCAGTTGGTATTATCAGAGTAAATGGGGGTAGAGGACATAGTATGGATGTGAAAACTACCTTGTTCGTGTATTTTCGTAGCAAAACTCTGAAACGCAGAATATTACAGAATGATCTGAATAGACCAAATTAGATTTTGAGATTGGTCTGAACATGAGATTCATTTTACTTAGAAATCCACAGATCAGCTTGCTTGCTTTTTCTTTTTAAAGAACAGTATAAACTAAGCAGACCTCTTGTATTTTCATCCATGGGGGAGAGTGCTGTCGGTGTATCAAAGTACTGTCTGAAGCAAGCACTGTATTCTTGGGGGGGGGCTGAGTTTATACAGATTGCATCAAAGTTAATACTTGTATATTTTTTTAACTCTTTCTTGGGAATCTAGTGCTGGAAAGTGCCAGATTGACAGCTCTGGAGACTGAAGTCCTCTCTTCACCACCAAAGCGGGCTAAGTCAAAACATCGTCAGCTCAAGTCTTCCTCATCAGTAGATGGTTGCCCTGAATGTGGAAAAGGCCATCTTGTGGCATGAAAGGGGCGTTTCAGTCTCCAAAGCCCACTTGGTCATTTGGCCTTTCCACCACAGGGTGAATGCATTCACATGGACCGCTGGCTCTCAAACGCTTCCCAACTGGACAGAAGCCACACACAGATCTCTTCAAGCAACTGCAAGCTGGTAACACCCATTTCCGATTCCCATGTGGCTTCCAACTCTTCTTCGATATTAATTCCATGCATCTGGATGCGTACTAGTATGTTTTCTTCCAGCAATTGGACTCATTTGCTTTTGAAAATAATGGTTCAAGGATTTAGAAAAATGTAGGTGCACAGCTGGATCCGGCTTCGCCTGCTTCAGAGGAAAATGGCTGCTATACCAAACTATCAGAAGAATGAGTTCGGGAGTCCAGTTTACTAGAGCAAAAAAAACCCCAAATAGGCTTGGTGTGTGACAGTTGCTGTCATAGACAGTGACCTAGTAGTAGATCTCTACACCACCGATACATGTACCTAGAATCCCTCGTGTTGAAAGTCTTGCACGGCACTTGGGATTGACAGAGGTGGGCGAGAGGTATGTTCTGTTGAGTTCCTTAGCATTACCAGTTCATTATCGCTCGTTGCAAGACAACACAAAACATTTACAGCGGACCTTCGTACAACAAACAGTTTGTATAACATAAAATCTGTACAACATAAAAAATTGCAGAGATAGGGAAAATTTGCTTAACAGACTTGCCTATGGGGTGAATCTGTACAACATAAAAATGGTCACGATTAGGGATTACTCTGTTTAAATGCATTCCTATGGGAAATTTGTATAAAGGAAAACTTAACAGAATTTCATTTGGAACGAATTGAATTCCTTTATACAAGGCACCATTGTATTACTCTTCCATGTAACCACATCTACAATATATACCTCCACTTACGGTACTTGAAGTCACAAGTAGGACCACATGGGGATGTTCTGAAACAAGTGCATATTTAACTTCCATGAGTAGTTCTTGTTGCATCTGGGTTCCCAGACCCACAAGTTGCCTCCAAGAGATAGGCACTTAGAACTACTACATGCTTTATGAAGCAGTAACAGTGGTCCTTGATGTGGATGGGAACATAGCATTGGACAGAGTCAGTTTGGTAGCACTGAGGAGAAGATTCCAGGCTACTTAGAAGAACTTCAGCATAAAGAGTATAATTCCCACATTGAAACTGAGCGTATTTTTGAGAACCACCCATATTGGGCCATGAAACTAGCAGCTGTTGGAAACCATTCAGATCAAAGGTATATAGGCACTCACAACCCAATGGAGGATGTGATGGGAGTTATAGCAAGCAGCAGCATGCTTCAGACCTGTAGGGTCATGTGTAGGCTGTACCAGCAATTAAATTTGTGAAGAGGAGAAAGATGGCTGTCCTGGCTTTAATTACATGGGGTGTGGGTGCTGCCTGACACTACCAGCTGTTGGGTATAGAGTAGGAAAGTTTGCACTGGGACAGGTGGATCACCTTCATTGGAGTAGAGCCCATAGCCTTGCCAGTTGACAAATTTCTGTTCCTTCAAATGCAACAGTGATTGAACTACAACAGCTGTACAGTAAAACTTGGGAGAAAATTAGATGCATCATAAAGGCCCAGTGAAAAGGGTTAGGGCTGAAATTAACATAGCAAGGTCTGTGAATACAAGGTTGTTGGCTTAAGCTAACATGCACATCCTTGGTCAAGCTCTGGCAATTGGAAACAAGATAATCAAGAACTGGATTTTTGTCCTATAAAACACTTTGCATACAGGGATAGTAGATAATAGGTTGATCTGTTCATTATGAACACAGAGACATAATGAGACCTTGAAAGGAAAAGTGTATGCCATCGGGGCTGTCCAGCAGACCTCTGTGGGACTTGGATGCAGATATAGGGGGTCCATATTGGGGTCCACTTAGTGCTTCGGCCATGCTTGTGGCATCCATCTGATGAAATTTGGTCCTGGAGGATGAAGCATGGTGGTGTCAGTGGAAAAATATCATAAAGGGACAGCAATAACAGTAGCAGACGAACAGGTGGCAGTGCCTCTGTTTATTTAGTATCATTTGTAGGCTACTTTTCTCCCCCCAAAGAAGGGAACTCTCTTCCTACTGGTGAAACAAGTTCTCTCTTGGCAGCAGCGCTTCCTCCATGGCAACAGGAGGTTGAGCTAGTAGGGCCACAATGCCTTGTTTAGTCCCCAAGGTGATGATGCGTCACAGAAGTGTCAACTGTTAGTGACTATGAAGAGATAAATGAAACTGATTTATATGTTCACAGAAGCAGCTATTGTAAGTTGCCTTTCAGTAAAAACAACCTTGCGTAGTTCAATGTGGAAAAGAATTGTCTTCAAGGAAAGCTGGATTTGGTGGCAGTTTTGGCCTTGTGTGTGTGTG
Source organism: Phrynocephalus versicolor (assembly GCA_023846285.1). NCBI lineage: Eukaryota > Metazoa > Chordata > Lepidosauria > Squamata > Agamidae > Phrynocephalus > Phrynocephalus versicolor. The sequence continues at coordinate 473,265 of JAHTLZ010000342.1, forward strand.
TGTGGTTGGCTGCATTCTGGGAGTGGCTGGGTATACTGCAGAATTAGGTACTCTTCGTTACTTCTGATAAATGGGACTTGGATGGGAAAGGGCTTTGAGGACTGATGTTCAGACTTGACAGGAACCAGTTCTGCTAAGCCCAGTGGAGCTGATTTCCCAGTAAAGCCGCATGTAAGATGTGTACAAGCTGAACGTACTGTATGCTTAAAAAGCAATAGGGGTGAAAAGTGTGACACGAGCCCATCCCATTCAGAATCTTACAAGTATTTGCCTTGGGTTCAGCCTGGGGGGCCTTTTCTCTCCCCCCCCCCGGCCCCTTCCCTTAACAGTTCTGTCTGTCATGGAAGTATTGAAACACAGGTCTCCCAGGCTTTAGTTAATGAAGCCAGCTGTTCTTGCAGAAGTGAGGGACTTCTTAATGCAACCTTCTTTTTAAGTGTGTTAAAAATTGCCGAGTGCCTAATTTTGAAGGCTCTATGATCACATTTTGCACTTGCAAAGGGCCATCAACTACTTTGAGAAACAGTCACACACCACCAGCAGCCCACAACAGGTTTTTGACTGTTGAGGAGAGTTTGTAATCTAGCAACCACTTCTCGTTTTGAACAGGCTCCTGCGTGGCCATGGGTTCCAGGCCAATAGATCCAAAGGAGCTCCTGAAAGGACTGGACTGTTTCCTCGGCAAAGATGGAGAAGTTAAAACCCATGAAGGCATCACTAAAATTTTCAAGTATGTATGTAGTGTAAGAATACAGAAACACTTCTGGCTGAAAGCACTGGAATAGTAAATTGTCCTTGGCTGATTTTGTTATGAGTTACTCATGGGGTGGAGAGGGCCTTGAAAGAACCAGTTTTAAAACAGTCTCTGAATTTAAGACCTTAGGTGTCATATAAATCTCAGGTTCACTGACTAACGGTTTGCTGTTGCATCTGACTGGTGGAACACAGAGACCATTTTAGGGACTAAGACTGGGATTTATGGTTTGCCTGCTTTTTAATTCCCTTATTTTACTCCTCTTCTTTCATCCGTGTCGGCTGCACACAATATAGGGACCGTATTGCTCTCATTTAGCCAACTGGGTATAAACATACACGTTTGATCAAAGGGTATATCAGTGGTTCTCAACCTGTGGGTCCCCAGATGTTCCTGGACTGCAACTCCCAGAAGCCGCCACCACTTGCTGTGCTGGAAGCGGTTTCTGGGAGTCGCAGTCTAGGAACATCTGGGGACCCACAGGTTGAAAACCACTGGAGTATATAAAGTTGATTCCAGCTGCACACATTAGCTTTTTTTTAGTAACTCAGATTTTGAAAGCTGAATCACCTTAGTGGGTCAGCTGAAGCCTGATAAAAGTTGTGTTGCTGTTTCTCAACAGTGAAGAAACTTGTTAGTTGTGCAAGCTCTTTGCTTCGACCCCCCCATCCCTTCATGAACGTGTTAACTGACCTCTCGTGAGAGCCCTCTGCCAAAAATAATTAAAAAATGTTCTCGTTCCTCTTCTTAGCTTAATGAAAGAAGCGCAGAAGATGGTTAGTCGCTGCATATACCTGAACATACTGCTGCAGACCCGCGCACAAGATATACTTGCAAAGTAAGGAGCTGTTTAATGTTTTTAGGGAATCAAATTGAATGTTTTAAAGACAGGAGAAATTCCATAGGAAGCTGGAGGTTGGGAGGTCTAGCCCTTGAGTACTGTTCAACTTGTCCCGTTTCTGAGATTGTTGGGAACTTGTTGATGGCATCTTAGAACAAGAGCTTATGTGATTCTGAGAGGCCAATATAGGTTGTGGATGGAGTAGGCATGAGCTGTGAAAGCTGAGGGAATGGAATCAAACACTGACTATGTCCTGATCACTGGAGACTCACTTGTGCATCATACTCTATTCTAGTGTCCAGTTCTGTGCCCTGCCTTTCTCACCCAAGTGGATGCAAAGCGCATTAAATGGGACAGATCAGCAGGAACAAACAAAACGAAAGAAAATCCACCGATGCATTGGTTCCGGTAATTGGCATGCATCTGCTTCTTTTACAGGTTCATCAAGGTTGGGGGCTACAAGCTTCTGAACACATGGTTAACCAGCTCCAAGGCATCCAGCAATGTGCCTCTCCTCCAGCAGATTTTGCTCACGCTGCAGCACCTGCCTCTTACCGTAGACCATTTGAAACAAGTGAGTCCCTAGGGCAGCCCTGGATACGTGGCCCTTGCTCCTTACTGGTTGCGAAAACAGGCGGGAGAACTGATTTCCTACGAGGTGGGGCTCGTCAGTAAAAGGGGGACTTCTTTTTCGGGACTGCTTGTTTTTCCTAAACCCAAATCCCTGGGCGGCCCATTCCCTCTCGTTGCTCCACGCAGCGTTTCTGCTTTATTTCACCGTCTTGCAAATGTCTCTCTTTCAGAACAACACGGCCAAGCTGGTGAAGCAGCTCAGCAAGTCAAGTGAAGATGAAGGTAAATAACTTGATCTGTTGGCGGCACAGGTAGACTTTTGATAGCCCCATCAGCGGGGATCTCTCTGTGTGGTGCATCGGAAATGAGCATGATCCGCATGATTGGAGGTTGATGTTTCTCATTTCTTTCCAGAGCTTCGCCGATTGGCATCTGTACTAGTCAGCGACTGGATGGGTGTCATCCGCTCCCAGAGCAGTTCGCAGCCGACAGGTAACCAGCTTTGTATTCTGTCAAAGACTTATTTTCACCGCACACAAGAGCTGTAGCCATATCTAGCTGTTGTTGGCCTCCCAGGGGAATGTGGAGTAGGGCAGATCCCCTGATTGGTGTTTATTTGCCATTTTCGTCATGCTAGGTGATGAATAAGAGCAATTGTAATTTTTGAAAGTCTCCAGGCCATCAGATTTAAGTCATGTGTGTTTCGCAAGCTATATTTTAAAAATCGAAACAGACCAGGTATAGTCACTTTATATCACAAGCAATTGTCTCCTTCCCAGTGTCCTGTTTACGTTCTTTCAAGGAACGTATCGAAGATATGGTTTCATTACACTGAAATGTACCAAAGTGATTGCAGTTTTTTTCCTCTTCTGTCCCAGAAACCTTACGAGTTTCTCATCTTGGCCTTTTATTTTTTCCTCCCCCAGAGCGAGATAAGAAAAAGCGCAAGGAGGAAAATAAAAGCAAAATGCCTGCTCAAGAGAAGCCTCAGGAAGCTAAATCCGAAGTCAAACCTGAGGAGACACCAGAGAAGAAGAAAGAAAAGCCAAAATCTCTCCGCACGACTGCGCCTAGCCATGCCAAGTTCCGTTCTACTGGTGAGCATTGGGTGTATGTATGTAAGTCTTACTACTGGGTGCAGTAATGGCTGTGTTAGTTGATAGCCATTGGGCTGATTTGGGCGGATCTTGGCTTTTAAAGAATGAGTTGCATGCAGATGCATTCAGGCCATGTGAACCAATAAGAAACCGCTTAGTGGCACATTTGAATGAATGATGGTTTGTTCTCCAGAGAAGTCAGAAGCATGAACTAGCAGTTGACCCTTGTTCACGCCTGCGGAAGCGGGAGGTTGAGGCTTGCAAAGCTTGGTTAAGCTGGTTCTGCAATCTTTTAAGTTGGTTTCTGCATCTAGTGGTGGAAGTGAAGCAGATTAAAAAAAAGCTGTTCTGTGTAAAGTAAAAGGAGCTGAAACTGCTTGGACTGAAGACAGCCAAGCAAAGGAATTGCCTTCTTACCATATTCCTGTGTGGAATGTCTGAAATGTTAGGCAGAATGGAGACACACTGATAACTGACCAGCCGTAGAATGCAGAATGGAGCTTTGTTTCTCACAGGCTGAGTGAGAAATGCTGGATTATCACGAGGGGTAAAAGCAGATACGGCATTCACTGAATAGGGAGCCGAGTGGCAGCCTGCGTTTCCAGTGTTCCTCCCGCGGAAGCCCCGGTGCTATGCAAGTCTTCTTGCCTTCTGAGGTTCTCAACCCTGGGAACTATTGCTGACTGTTACCACTGATGCTGTCTTGCAGGTTTGGAAATGGAGACGCCGTCGCTTCTCCCAGTGAAGAAGAACAACAACACTGCAACGAACTCCGACAAATACAACCTGAAGCCCATACCACTTAAGCGACAGAAGTAAGTCTGCGTGGCTTACAGATGGCCTCGGCAGGGGGAAATGGTTTCAGCTTTCCTCCTCCGTTCATTTACCCTCGGGGGCAGGGAATGAAGTGTTCTCTGGGGAGAGAAATAAGTCGGTCTTGGGCCTCTTACTTCCATGAAAGGGGGTTCAAGAGGCCTCCCGCCCTGCTTCCCAGGCTCTGTTTTGCCAGAAGGGTGGGGCCAGAACATTGTGAAGTGCTAACTTGCAAGGGACAGATTACAACGCATTCATATTTTGGACTAAGGCAGGCATGCCCAAACTTCGGCCCTCCTGATGTTTCGGACCACAACTCCCAGAATTCTAAGCTTAGATTGCCAATGACAAAGGACTGTGGGAATTGCGGTCCAAAACATCTGGAGGGCCGAAGTTTGGGCATGCCTGGACTAAGGGAATTAGGAGTACTGATCTAAAACTGCACCAAAAAGGCTAGCACCGCAGGGCTGTTCGTCAGCGTTTATGTTTGTGTGATGAAATGGCTTCCTGTCCTGGGAGGTAGAACACTTTTCCTGTGGCCTCGGTGGTCCTTCGGGATTTTCACCAAGTGTCTGTTTCTTTGCCCCAGCTCATCGGCCCCAGTGGGAGAAAATCCGCCTGCCGAGAAGAAATACAAGCCTCTCAACACCACCCCCAATGCGACCAAAGAAATTAAAGTGAAGATCATTCCGGCACAGCGTAAGTGTCTTTAAGGTGTATTTCCCCCCCGTGGCTTTCTGTCCTGGCCTTGTTCAGAGGCCTCATGCTGTGGGAAGAGGGGATACCAAGTAACATGGAAGTGGAGAGAGCAGCTACACGACCTGGGAGTTCAATCCCCAGTAGCCGGCTCAAGGTTCACTCAGCCTTCCATCCTTCCGAGGTTGGTAAAATGAGTACCCTGCTTGCTGGGGGGGGGGAGCAATGTGTAACCTGCACACTGTAATTAAAAATTGTAAACCGCCCAGAGACTACTCGTAGTGGTATGGGGCGGTATATAAGCAGAACACTTTGCTTTACATACACAACTCCAGTGTTCTGCTCTCTGTTGCAAGCAATTTGGCACCGGGCTTTAAGCAAATGCTGTTATATTGCTAAAGCGCTTCCACGGGCTAGAGGTTCTGAGTGCAGGATTGACATTGTCTAGAGATGGGCACGAACTGCTCGTTCAGCGGTTTGTACCAATTTGGTTTTCCGCCAAACACGTGTTTGGTGCTTCCCAGCCCCACCTCCGTTGGCAGGAGGGGCTGGGAAGCACCCAAACTCTGTTAAGCTGTTAAATGACACAAACCCCCGAACCAGTGGTTCGTACCACTCTCTGACTTCAACTCACCATGCCAATCCCCTCCACAGCTATGGAAGGCTTGGGCTTCTTGGACGCCCTGAATTCCGCTCCTGTCCCCGGAATCAAGATCAAAAAGAAGAAGAAGGTGCTTTCTCCAACCGCGGCAAAGGTGAGAGAACTCAATTTTTCTTGAGCCCCCCAAATGGTGTGTTTTGACTGGGGGAGTAGATTGCCGTGGCAATCCGTACGGTATTTAGGAATGACCCACGTGACGATCCGGTGTGTGTTTTGTGATCTCAGCCAAGCCCTTTTGAGGGAAAGCCAGCCCCAGATACCAGCGCTGCCAAGCCATCTTCCCCAGAGCTTAACACAGCCTCAGAACCAATGGATGTGGATAGACCTGGGACCCCTGTACCAGCTGTGGAAGTGCCGGAGTTGATGGAGACAAGTAAGTGATAAGAGAGGGGGGAACCCTGGATGCTGCAACAGGAAGTTTGGGTGGAGTTAGTTGGTTGCTCTGCACATCTCTGCTGCCTCCTCCCCACATTGGCAGGCCTTTTGATGGATGCCTGATGGATGTCTTGGGGGAGATGCCGGCCACCTTGCCTGCCTTCGTTAGCGCATGGGGGAAAAGAAGAAGGCCCGCTTGACATGCTCCGATCTTGTGTGCTCAGGCTCCAAACAGCATGTCGTTTCTCTGAAGGCGTTTTACTGAGCGTGGGTACCTGTGCTTGTGCAGGTTCTTCGGAACAAGGAGGGCCGCTGGAATCCAAGCCGGCCGAGAGCCCCGTGGATTCCACACAGTTGACCAAGAAGGGCAAGAAGAAGAAGTCGGTCCGCTGGCCGGAGGAGAGCAAACTGCGAGAGTACTTCTACTTTGAACTGGACGAGACTGAGCGAGGTAGGTGCATTTTCGAGGGAAAGGGGGTACCATGTCGCGGTACTCCAGAAGATATGCACTTGCCAATAAAGTAGGACATGTTAGTGTAACTGTTGCAGCCCCTCCCTTCCCAAAAGGGTAAAACTGACAGGAAAAAAAGGCTTGTGCACCCACAGTTGGTATACCAGTTGCTTGTGGAAACATAGGTAGCTTATGTTTTGGTGTGACGTTTTACAGTGAAAAATAACAAGAAAAGGAAAAACAAAGAACTGAACACCAAGCCTGTTTTGTTTTATGTTGTGAGCCACTTTGGGGAAGAATCGGTATAATTAAATTAAAAGGACGGTAGAATGGCCAATGTCCTGTTGCTTAACGTGGTGAATGGCCGTTGGAGCGACCCACTGAGACAGGATTTGGTTCCTCAATTCATCTGCACGTTGCCTTGATACAGTGGGCTTATTCTGGCTGCCTCTGACTCTGTTAAGCAACAGGATTTATACAGGATTTATACAACAGCTCCTTGACCCATGCCAGTCTGGGTTCAGGCCAGGCCGGGGGACCGAGACAGTCTTGGTCGCACTGCAAGATGACCTCATCCGGGGAGCCGACGGGTAGCTCTACCTTGTTAGTCCTCCTGGATTTGTCAGCAGCCTTTGATACCGTCGACCACGGTATCTTGCTGGATCAGCTCTCCGAGATAGGTATCGGGGCCACTGTACACAGTTGGTTCCGGTCCTTCTTGGAGAGCCGTCCCCAGCGTGTGCAGCATGGGGCGGGGGGAGTTGTCGGCCCCGTGGACACTCCCTTGTGGGGTTCTGCAGGGGTCGTCCCTCTCTCCCATGCTGTTCAACATGTATATGAGGCCGCTGGCAGAGGTCATAAGGAGATTTGGAGTCTGATGTCATCAGTACGCTGATGACACACAGCTCTATCTCTCCTTCTCCACCTCTGCAGTTGAGGCTGTCCAGACCCTCGACCAGTGCCTGGACGCAGTCATGGCATGCACCAAGGTTAACAGGCTCAAACTCAACCCCGAGAAGACCGAGGTGATGTTCTTTGGGACTTCCCCTTCTGGCTATGGGGGCCCTCTCCCTAGCATGGACGGCGTTTCCCTCCAGCTAGCAGACAGTGTTCGGAATCTGGGCGTGGTCCTGGACGCGGCCCTCATTATGGAGGCCCAGGTGGCCGCCGTGTCCAGGACCGCTTTTTTTCCACCTTCATCAAATCGTCCAGATTCACACATACCTGGATGGGGACTCCCTAAGAACTGTTGTCCAGGCGTTGGCGATGTCGAGGATAGATTATTGCAATGCTCTCTACATGGGGTTGCCCTTGACTCTCCTTCGGCAACTGCAGCGGGTGCAAAATGCGGCGGCCAGGCTGGTGGCGGTTGTGCGTCGCTATGACCACATCACCCCAGTCCTGGCCCGCCTGCATTGGCTACCCATTGCGTCCCGAAACAGATTCAAGGTCCTGGTTTTAATTTATAAAACCCTCCATGGCCTTGGACCTGACGACCTGGCAGAGCGGATCTCCCAGCAGTCAACTTCGGCCCGTCCAACGAGGATGTCGTGGGCGCACTCGCTATGGGTGTCCAAGCCCAGAGAGGCCCGGAAAACCTCTACCCAGAACTGGGCCTTCTCTGTGGCAGGCCCTTCCTTATGGAACCATCTACCCAGTGAAGTGCACCTTGCACAGTCCCTGCCAGCCTTTCGGAAGGCTTTAAAAATGATGCTCTTCCATGAGGCGTTTGGTGACTTTAATTTCTCCCCCCCCCGCCATTTGCCTTCCATTCTTATGTTAGGGTTGTATTTTATACCGTTTATTCAATTTTTGTTATTTGTTTGGTTGGTTATTGTCCGATTTATTCTGTTGTGAACCGCCCGGAGTTCCTCTGGGAAGACAGGTGGTATATAAGTCTTAAAATAAATAAATAAATAAGTTGGTGTGAAGAAGGGACTCTGTAAGTGAATAAACCATTTTGCATGGAATAACATCTACTCAGTTGGAAAGCATTATTGCTTTAATTTGATTTATTTTTTCAAAATCTGCAATGAACGTTCAGAGTCGAAGGCAATCAAAATGTAACAGATTGCTTCGGGGAGATTTCAGAGCCTTTTCTTCTGCCATTTCCCAGGCAGGCAGGCAGGAGGGACGGGCTTGGCAAAGCAAAGGAGAGCAGAAGTGGTTTCTCTTTTCAGTCAGTCATCGTAGCATGCTGGCCCCGTGAGGTGATGGGAGCCCAGTGTTCCTTCAGCTCCTGTATTTGGTTCATCTCTCATCCTTTTGCTTTGTCGCCGCAGTGAATGTCAACAAAATCAAGGACTTTGGTGAGGCGGCCAGGCGAGAGATGCTGAAGGACCGCAAGGCTTTTGAGACGGCCCGCCGGCTCAGTCACGATGCCATGGAGGAGATGATCCCCTGGGTCTATCCCAAACCCATTGACTTGCCTGCTCCGTTGGTGCAGCCTGGAAGTGGCAGCCAGGAGAAGTTCACCCAAGCGGAACGAGAGAAGGGCATCTTGCAGGAAATCTTTCTCTCCAAGGAGAGGTGAGGGGGGTTTGTCTAGCGGGCATGGAAGCGGGCGTTTAGCACATGGTTGTAGCACGGTCTCTGACCATCTATGATGGCTGTGATTCAGAGGCTGGAAAAAGCCCCTCGGTGAGATGTATAGATAGATTGGGGGATACCTAAATACAAGCTGCTGGGCTTTAAGAACATGCGATCAGGAAGATGGTGCTGGTGAATCCTCATTAGAGGGTTGAAAGCATCCTCATTAGAGGAGGATGAAAATATCCATGGCAGTGATATGCCAGAAGGGCCTGGGCAGGTCTTTGGATAGTTCTAACCATGCTTGCCCTTTATGGGGGAGAAGGAGGACCTTTCATGTCACAACTAGCCACTGTTCTCGAGTCTCGTGGCTTCTTGAAGCCCAAGCTTAGTCACACACGCCCGCTTAACCGAATCTCCCGTCTTTTCCTAGATTCCATCCAGACCAATCTTTCCCTTCCCCCTTTTCTCTCTTTTCTCCCCCAGTGTTCCTGACAGCCCTCATGAACCTGACCCGGAGTCCTATGAGCCCGTTCCACCCAAGCTCATTCCTCTGGATGAGGTAAGTGGATTAGAACCCTCTCATAACTCCCTGTTGGATGCAAGGGGAAAAAAGCGTAGGGACGATAACCAGGACTCACCTTGTGACACTGGGGAGCGGAGGAAATATTGTTTAGAGCAAGCTGTTCCTGAAAAGATGAGGCCCTTAGGTTTCCCTTCTCTAGGAAAGCTTTGTGGAGAAAGGGCTGGTAGGGATCCTGCCCCGGGTGCCCTTTTCCCCTGTCTGCAGCCTGGCTCTCCTTAAGCATCCGAGAGGAACCAGCTGGAGAAGGGGGAACACCTCGGATGGGCAGCACGACTGGTCCTCCCTGGAATGGAGCGACCAGCCTGTCCCACCTCCTTGTTGCTAGTTCCTCCTCCTCTCTCCCCCCCACCCACTCCCCCCCACCTCTGGGTTTGAGCAGCCAGCTCCCCAGCCGCCAGCCCCCCCCCTCCTGACTACTTGTGTGTCTCCTCTGTCGCCTCTCTCAGGAATGCTCCATGGATGAGGCCACCTACCAGGAAAGACTCGACCCGGCCACCGCCTCGCAGTCTCCGGACGGAGCTGGGGGCTCCAAGCTGCCCCCGGTCCTGGCCAACCTCATGGGCAGCATGGGGGCAGGCAAGAACCCACAGGGCCCCAACCCCACCTCCTCTCTCAACGTGCAAGAGATCCTCACCTCCATCATGGTAAAGAGAGTCGCCATAGCGGAGCCTTTTAAAAAAAGGGGGGGGAGAGAGAAGCACCAAGGGCAGCGGGCACCCTTGGCCTTGTTGTGCCTCCTGCCCCTCCCCTCAAATGTAGCTCAGAACCCCAAATGTTGGTTGGGTTGAAGTTACCCCATTACTTAACACACCTTCAAAAAGGTGGGCAATCCAACGCAGCCTTCTGCGCTGCCTTGAGGCAGTGTAAGGAGTGGGAGCATTTCCCGTAGAGCACCCAGTAGCACAGCAGAGGCTGAAGGGGCGTCCCTGGAACCTTGTGTTCCGACAGAGAACAAAGCCCGGTGCCTTGATGGTCGCCAGGCCAAACTGCCCATCTCCCCAAGTGAGCAATTCTGAGCAGGGTTTTCTACAGGACCAGCATAGCAAAGGTGTGTGTGTGGGGGGAGGGCAGGACGAGGCCAGAAGCGCTGACTAATCCTGCGTGGGTGTTTGTTATTTCCTGTTGTTCTCTGCAGGGTGGCCCAAACAATCATAAAGCAGAAGAGCTGATGAAGCAGCCGGATTATTCCGACAAGATCAAGCATTTGCTGGGCAACTTGCAGGGTCAGCCTGGACCGGGTCCTTCAGGAGGTAAGAGGGAACCTGGATGGTCACACTGGAAGGCATGGAGGCCTTCCCCCCCACATCAGTTGCCCTGTTTCTAGCCTTGTGCTCCTGTGTCCAAATACAGCGCCTCTCCACAAATGTTCCTATGCAAGTAGATGGGGTTGGAAGGTGTGGAAACAGGACTGCGTAGAGAGATACCAACTAGGGGGCACTCCATGAAACTTTTGGGTGCTACATCTCTTAACAAATAAGTACTTTTTCAACCAGAGAATCACTGGTCTGTGGAACTCCCTGCCAGAAGAAGTAGTGACAGCTGTCAGCCTTGATAGCTTAAAGAAAGGATTAGACAAGTTCATGGAGAACATGGGTATCAGTGGCTGTCATTTTGGATGCCTAAGGACAACCTCTGGGTTGGAGAGATAGGCAGGAGATCTCTTAATGCCATTTGCGGGGAATCATGAGCAGGTGAAGACATCTGCTTGGGAATACCCTGAAGCAAATGGTGAGCCACTGTGGGAGACAGAATGCTAGACTGGATGGGCTGTGGCCTGTTCCAGCAAGGCTGCTCTTATGTTCTTATGCCCCCAAATGTCAAATGCACAACATCTCAGAGCCGAGTCTTGGAATTCCAGGCTACCCCAAGGTGCTTGTTAGTGTGATGAGTTTCTGTCTGTTACCGTTGGTGATGCTCGAAATCTAGTTGCAGTCTCTTCTAGTTGGCTATAACAATACCTTTGGTTCCATTTCAGTTCCGCATGGACTTCTTGGACCAGGACCTGGGCCAGTCCCTAATGGATTCCCACCAGGTCCCAAAACGATGCCACACTTCCCTCCTGGAGGGCCAGGACCCATGCCTGGTGAGTAGAAAACAAAGCAGCTGCCAATGGGGGAACATGTTCATTCATAGTTTGGGGGAGTTGGGGGGCTTTTCTGGCTGTCTTAAGTACTGATTTTCTCACGTTTTGCCTTCTGTCTCTTCCCCAGGACCCCATGGAGGACCAGTTGGCCCTAATATGCCCCCAGGCCCTGGCATGCCCAGGGAACCACGGATGATGGGCCCACCTCCACCCCAGTGTAATGATGGCTACTGGGACCCTCCGGATGGTGGCATGCGTGGTGGCCCCCATGGAGGCATGAGAGGTGGCAGTCCTGGCCCAGGCCCAGGCCCAGGCCCTTTCCACCGTGGACGTGGTGGTCGAGGTGGAGAGCCCCCTTTCCGTGGACGAGGCAGCGGCGGACGGAGCGGTGGCCCCCCCAATGGTAGGGGCGGCCCTCCCAACAACAGCATGGGCGGCGGCCATGGCGGGGGACACGGCGGCAGCCATGGAGGTCACGGAGGAGGAGGTCATCCTGGGGACCACGGCCGGGGATATCCAGGGGACCATGGAAGGGGACATCCAGGGGACCACGGCAGGGGACATCCAGGGGACCACGGAAGGGGACATCCAGGGGACCACGGCAGAGGTCACCCAGGGGACCACGGAAGGGGACATCCAGGGGACCACGGCAGAGGTCACCCAGGAGACCACGGTTGGGGGCATGGCGGCGGCCACGGTGGAGGTAAATACTGGAATTACTGATTATTGTGTCCCTTGTGGTGGGGTGGGATTATGGCAGGGGAGAATCGGGTTGAGCCCTCTTGAGTTTCATGGGGATGTGAAGAGCTCCAGAAAGCAAAGGGGGGGGTGGCTTTCTCCAACAACAGGCGTTGAGAGATGTTGCTTATATGACACGCGGACACACACAGTGTCTTCATGTGTGGTTGGTCTGGATGAAATTAGGCCAGAGGGTAGCCTGCCTGCTGTACTGGACTTTTAAGGCCACTTGCCCCTGAGTTTTGCCATCTGAAGGCGGGATGTTGTCCGGACGGTGCTGAAGGTTTCCCGTTGCACCTCTGGCAGCAGGGCGTGCATTTTGCATGTTAGGGAAGAAGTTGTGTCTGCGAAGTGTGAGCTTGCCGCCGCTGACGGCCCTCTTTCTGTCCTGGTTCCTCTCAGATAGGTCAAAACGCCCCGTCTGTCGTCACTTCACGATGAAAGGCAGCTGCCGGTACGAGAACAACTGTGCCTTCTACCACCCTGGCGTGAACGGGCCGCCCTTACCCTAGTGCTGGGGGTCTCGGCACCTTCTTCCCCATCATCATCCTCATCATCATCTGTGGTCCGGATGCACATATTCCCCTTGCCTGGACTTGGGGGGCTCCTGGCTGCTGCCTCCACCTTGTTATGGCTTCTGTGAGGCTCTTGAAATTCTTGGCGGGGCAAGTGGGTGGGGGGAGAGGACTCGTCCGAGGCATCTGCTGCTACTGATGAATTGCTACGTCCCCCGCAAGAAAGGAACCCACTTCTTCCTCTCTCCCGGTTGGGGCCGTGAGGACACCCATGATCGACTTTGGAAAGCACAAGAACTTAACGAACGGCTTTTTTAACCACCGGTGTGTAAATACCCTCATGAAGCCGGCCAAGGCAAGGGCACAGGGGGACGATCCTCCTGGTTCCCTACCCTGCCTGGACTCGACCTTGGAGGTTTTGAGGAACCAGACCTGCACTTGGAGCTCTTTTGTGTTGCCTTGCCCTGGATGATCGCATGGGGAGGGCAGCATCAGCATAGGTCTGTGTCCTTTTTAAGAAACCTGGGTGCGAGGTGGGGGTGAAGCCGTGGCCTGCGGTTCTTTCTGTGGGACTTGAGGTCAAGGAACAGCTGCCTGCCTGAAAGCAAACGCCCCCCGACCTGACCCGACCCACCCCTTGAGCTGGAGAAGGGAGATTTCGGCCAGCTGCCACTTGCACAGTCTTTGACCCACAAGCCCCCCCCCTTGTAAAATACCCCCCTGCAGTGTTCCCACCCACTGTAGAGACATACTTTCTCTCGGTGCTAAGCCTGTCATTGGGGGGGGGGGAAACCTACAAACTGTTTTCTGTGAAAACTCGAGCTTGACTCTCATGATTTAGGGGGTAATTTTTGTTTTCCTCATTACATGGTCAGCTGTGGGTTTTTAAAACTGTCTCGCATGACGTGGACTATTCACTACATCTCGTCTCCCTCTCTCCTTGAAGTAGGCGCAGCTATATCCCCTCTCCTGAGAGAGAGAAAGAGAGAGAGAGAGAGAGAGAGAAACCTGTCTCCTATGTTTTGTATATTTTGTACATTAGTAATAAATATGGTGGAAAACAGTGAATTATCTAATTTAACCCTTGGTATTGGGGCTGTTCTGTTCATGCTGGAAAGAAGGGGCTCTTTGTAAAAAAGGTGGGTCAGTCCAAGGATCTCGGGCTTTGCCGGCTTCCCTTGAGGCCAAGAAGGTGGCATAGCGCTGAGTGCCCCAAGGTGCCAGTGCTCTGGCAAGGGACTGGCGAGGTGATCTGGGAGTGCTAGTTACGGGCAGTGGGCGCGGTGGGTGGTGCGGGCTCCATCAAAAGGGGAGAGGGAGCTCAGCTCAAGCGTGTTTGGAGAACGTAGAGCCGTCTGTGGAACCCACAGACAGTGAACAAAATTTGCGTTGGCTTCTGCCTAGGGCTCAATACAGTAGTGCCCCGTAAGACGAATTTAATTTAGCTCTATGACAAATTCGTCCGACGAGGCACAGTTTCCCATAGGAACGCATTGCAAATCAGTTAATCCAGCTGGAGCGCTCCCGGTGAAACATTTTAAAATGGATTTTTTTCCAGCCCTCCCAGGCTGGCTGGAAGGCAAGCAGCGTTTGTGACCTGCTGCCACCGCCGCTTGCCTTGCATCCCTCCTGGGCTGGGCGAAGAAGATCCGTGGGTCTGGGCTCTGCTCGGGCAAAGCACAGAACCATGGGTCTTCTCCCAGCCTCTGCTGCTTGGAAGGTAGGCAGGCGGCGGTGGCAGATCACCACCACTGCTTCTCTTCCAAGCGGCACGGGCTGAGCGAAGGTCAGTGAATCCCTGCTGTGCCCATCAATATGGTACAGTGGTCCCCTGCCCTTTCACAGTTCATATACTGCGGTCCCGCTATATCACGGGACCACAGAATATGAAAAAGCCCCCCTGGGTTAAGGGGGAAAAGGCCTGTTTCAGGCCTCCCGTACTTACCCCCAAACTGGTGCTGTCCCGAATGGGCCTGCGAGGGCCTTCCCAGGCCTTCTGGAGGCCCCCAAAAGGCCTCCCTGCGAACCAGAAGTGACTTCCAGATTGCTGAAAATCATTTCTGAGGACTCCCGTAAGTACAAGAACGCCCAGCTAGGCACCCCAGGGGGTGACCTGACCTGCATCTGCATATCGCGGATTTTCAATTTTCGCGGGTCGGGTCGGGTCCCTAACCCCCGTAATAGGCGGGGGGGTCACTACCTCAGAAGACGAGTGTAAATGGAAAGGAAAAAAATCATCTTACAAGTTTTTCCTATCTCTGGAAAATACATTCGTCTTGTGAGTTTTTCATCTTAAGGGGCATTTGTCTTATGAGGTATTACTGTATTAGATAATCCATTCAACGCAGTGTTTTCACATTCAGGAGTTTGTGGAGCTGGATCAAGAAAAGGTTGCCGTTGCCAGCTTTTCTCTGGAGCCAGTTGCGTGCAAAGTTAGGCGGTGAAGCAAAAAATGTCCTTATACCAAGTTGTCATACAAAAGAAAGAGAAATGCTTTGGTTTGGACCAGACCAGAAAACACAAAAGCCATCAACTAATGTGAGCTGCAGAACTCGGCAGCAGAACGAGCATTGCCAAGCTTAACGTGAGTGGAAAAGAAGAGGCAAAAGAAAAAAAACAAACGGAAAATGTTCAGTCCTTGAACAAATATTTTAACTTCTTGCTTTTTGTAGATCTTGCTTTGCATATTTATTCCTTCATCAAAGAAAAGCTGTGCTCCATCTGCAGAATCCCAGGTTGAGAGCAGAGGATACTTGTGGCAGAGCACTAGAGCCACGTTTACAATTCTTCCTGAGTCATGAACAGTTTAGTGCAGTGTTTCTCAACCTGTGGGTCCCCAGATGTTCCTGGACTGCAACTCCCAGAAGCCTCCACCACTCGCTGTGCTGGAAGGGGTTTCTGGGAGTTGCAGTCCAGGAACATCTGGGGACCCACAGGTTGAGAACCAGTGGTTTAGTGTGTGTCCATGCGTGCACTTGTGGGGACAGGATTGCAGAGATCTGGGTTTTGTTTGGGTTTTCAGATTTTTCCACACTGGCCACCCTGCCCTCCCACAGAAAACAGCACTACCACTGCCCCAAGCTTTGCAATGTCCAGCGTGAGGAGCTGGCCTTGATCATTTTGGTCTAAATATGGCCCGGCATTGCCTGGAAATTTTTCATTCATCAGAGTACATGGTGTCCAAGATGGAAATGCTACAGATGGGAATTAGTTGAGCTGTTCAAGTTTGGGACGTTGTAGCATAGAGTGAAGTGCAAGAGCAAAAATGATTTCCCAAGAGAATGTGTGTCAAAAGCATGGGCTCCAAGATGACTGTGTGTGTGCGTGTGTGCGTGCGCGCACGCACACACACACTCACACACACACACCATCAAATAGGAACAGCTTACAGGGATTCCAACCCATGGTCCTCATCTGTCACACTAGCCCCTGCATTGCACAGGCAGCAACAAAGCTATTGGATAGCTCAGTGGTTTAGAGCTCAAGGCTGCCCATTTGATTCCTCCCTGGGCCTGCTGGGCAGGACCTGAACTCGATCCATTGGGTCCCTCCCACCTCTGCAGTTCTATGACAGTGACGAACACAGAAGCAGCAGGGCCGTAGTTCAAGGGGAGGCCTCGGCAAGTGCAGGACAATGCTAACAGGGCTTTGTCGCACAGGGCCAACAAAGACACCAGCAGTGAAAGGACCGCTGGTCCGCAAAGCAATCTCAGCTTAGCAGATCAAAGGCCAGGTGCTGCCGAGCAACCTTGTAGCACAAGGCCAAGTTCTCAGATGGTTCCAGCTGCAAACATAGTGGCCACAAAATCCTACTGGTCTTTGGGTGTCAAGTGAAGTCACAGAAGAAATGGTGACCAAAAACGGCTGCCATTCAACAAGTTGGCTGCATGCCTAGTCACGTATCTATTATGCTCCTGGCCAGATGTGAGTTGTGGAGTTTCACTTACTCCAGGGAGCAGTCCCAGAAGGGTTTTGTTCAGTGCTGTCCTGCTGGGAAGAATTCTTTCAGAAAAAGCTCTTGGAAGTATCAAGTAAACCTTTGTCAAGGGGTGTCGAAATAGCTCTTCCGCAGAGATCCGTGTCAGAACTGGCCCTAGCAGGGACTTGTGTACCCACGTGCCTTGGAAGTAAACCAAAAGACAGCGATCAGGATTGCTTTTATTTCCAGTGTTAGCAGAGCAGTCGATTTTTGCAGTTGGAAGCACAGATTCCAAGTGTTCGACAGAATGACAGAACAGGGTGCTGGAGAGCAGGGTTGGAAGCTCGGTCAGTGAAGGAAACTCATTGGGGGTGGGGGACAACCTACCTCCTCCTTCACCTCTGCTCCACTCGGCACAGTTTTCTAGATAGCGTTGAACCCAAAGAGGATCTGGAGAATCCTGTGTGTCATGTTGCTTTTCCACAACCCATAAGCTTCATCAGACACCTCAGCAAGAACTGAGCAGAAGGCATCCCTGTCCCTGCTGGCAGCGGTCCCATAAGCACCTGCCAATGTCCCAGAAGACGTTTCCCAGGGCAGGCTCTCTGATCCATTGTACAAGAAGCAGCTTCAGAGCCCAAGAAGGAGGCAGGGAAGGATCCACAAAGGGAACGGAGACATACCCGCCCCCCAAGAGAAGGGCTAAGTGTTGGAGGGGAAAAGGGGGAAGTAGGAAAGAAGAGTACAGCTGGAGAAAACATGGAAGGATGTGAAGGAGGATCTGGAGCAGGTGGCTTGCCAGGCAGAGTCAGGAGAAGGGATAGGTGTCACCATGACAGTGGAGTGGTTGAGGGGAGGGACCTTGGGACAGGGGGGCTCCTACAGTGATGGGTGCCCCATGCAGGGACAGCAAGGTCCCCGAGCAAGCATCCTACACCCTCCAACGCGAGAGGATCCCGAAGGACGCAAAGAGCGCTCTCAAAGGAAGCCTGACTTTGGCCATGAGCCACCCTTGCTGTGGCGCCACCTTGTCTGGCTTCCCTCCAGGGTGCGTTCCATGTTCTGGAAGAGCAAGGGTTGACCTTGCCCAAAGACAAGGGAGGAGTCAACCAGGTTGTCCAGTAGTTTAAAGCCTATTTGAGGTGTAACCCCTTGTTGGTGATGTTATACCCCATCCCAGCTGAAGAAACCCCACTGCTTTTATGGCACTCGATGTCTCTCTTGAGTAGGGAACCCATCCGAGAGGAGGAGGAGGAGGAGGAGGAGGAGGAGGAGGGCATGGAGCAGCTGGGCCCATTCACAGGGTCTCACAAAGCAAAGCAAAAGCAAAATGTTCTGCTTACGTTCTGCCCCCTAGCACTTCAAGCACTCTCTGGGCGGTTTGCAATTGATTTATGCAGGCGACACATCCGCCCCAACCCCAGCAAACTGGGTACTCATTTTATGGACCTCAGAAGGATGGAAGGCTGAGTGAACCTTGAGCCTGCTCCCAGGGATTGAACCCCAGGTCGTGAGAACAGTTTTAGATTCTGCACAGCAGTTTAACCACTGTGCCACAAGGCTCCAAAGGACTTGGGAAAGTTACTTTTTTTTGGAGGACAACTCTGATGAACTGAAGAGCTTTTATTTATTTTTTTTAAAAAGGACGGGGGACTTTCCCAGGTTCTGGAGCTGCATCTGTGATGCAGCCTTGACTCATAGTGGGAGAGCCCCTTTGTCTCCCTTATGCCTTCCTTGGGTTAAGAGCCTTTCAGCATAAGGGAGCAGCAGCTAAGACCCCTCAGGTCCCACCCCTGCCTCACAACTGGGTTCTTGTTCTTTCGACAAAACACCAACGATGGTCCACCAAGGTGTCCTTCACATTTTAATTTACTAAATTGCCCCGACTCGGTTCCAACTGTTCTCGCAGAGGGAAGCCAGGGCAGGGAGAGAGCTATGTTAAATGAGAGAGTCCATTCAAAAAATATTTGCCTTGCGGGAGAATTGCCTCCCCCCCCTCCGAGATAATGCCCACACTTGACAAACCACCTCCACATTTTCTCTTTCTCGCTGGTCAGTGCAGGAGGAGGGAAAGGGGGCATCGTGTACATGGTCAGTCTCTCTCCCACCCAGGTATCAGATCAAGAGGAGTCTTTTCTTCATCAGAAGGGGGGGGAGGAGCTTCCATTCAGAAAACAGGAAGAGGCTGGGCATGGTTCTCCAGAGGCTCCGCCTCTTCCCACCTTACTCCCGCGGCCGATTGACAAGGACTTCGCCCAGGGCTTCTAGCACTTCACGCTTGTAGTCTTCAAAGTCGCCGTCTATCTGATTGACCGTCTGGTCCTCCACCACCCAGAGATGGCAGTTGGTCTCGGTGATAAGCCGGGCATCGTGGCTGACAACGATCACCGCTGGAAAGCAAGGGAGCCATCAGCCACGGTGGAGTCTTGTCTGAAAGAAATTTTCCTTCCCCACTCTGGGTCTCCCCCAAACACCCCCCCCCCAAAAAAAGCCCAGCCATATCATAAGGAATGTGAGACGGATGCATGCTGGTATGTAAGGTGTCTGTGAAGATTCTCAGTCATCCAGGTGAGTTTATCTGGAAGTTGAGTCATGGCTACTGGACTTCTTTTTTTGAGAGACAGAAGCGTTTCGCTGCTCATCCAAACAGCTTCATCGGTCTGAATACAGCTAGTGCGAGTCCTCCATCTTATAGTCAGCTTTGACCTCTTGTCACCCTGGTCTGAATTAGGCTCATAAGATGAACAATGGCCTGAATGGTATGTAAGGTGTCTCCATGCTTGGCCTGGAATAAGGTGAAGAAGCTCTCTCTCTCTCTCTCTCTCTCTCGTTCTGTCTGTCTCTCTCTCTGTGTGTGTCTGTGTGTGTGTGTGTGAGAGAGAGAGAGAGAGTGTGTGTTCTGCTTATATACCGCCCCATACTACTACAAGTAGTCTCTGGGCGGTTGACAAATTTAATTACAGAGTGCAGGCTACACATTACCCCCCCCCCAGCAAGCTGGGTACTCATTTTACCGACCTCGGAAGGATGGAAGGCTGAGTGAACCTTGAGCCTGCTACCAGGGATTGAACCCCAGGTCGTGAACACAGTTTTACCTGCAGTACAGGCATTTAACCACTGCGCCACGAGGTGAGAGAGAGAGAGAGAGAGAGAGAGAGAGAGAGAGAGAGGAAGATGGACCAACTGAACGAAGGTCTGATGAGATTTTGGGAAACCTGACTGTGAGATTATTAACTCTTCACTGAGATGAGCTCAACTTTTGAGCCTTGACCTCTTGAACGGTGCCTCTTCTTCGTGGCCTTCGCGAAGCCACACCGATGGGTCGGTGGCAGCCCAGCAGATGAGGTTGGCCAGGCATTCATCGGACCGTGTCACAAAAGCTCTGGGGGCTGCCGTTGCCCTGCACAGACATTCCTGACT
The DNA here is from genome assembly GCA_023846285.1 of Phrynocephalus versicolor. Classification (NCBI taxonomy): domain Eukaryota; kingdom Metazoa; phylum Chordata; class Lepidosauria; order Squamata; family Agamidae; genus Phrynocephalus; species Phrynocephalus versicolor. The sequence goes on from JAHTLZ010000342.1 coordinate 493,316, forward strand.
GTGTTCCACTGGGCTGGCAGATGATAACAAAATGCAAATTGAGCATTTACCCTTCGAAGGTGAAGGTCTCTTTAGCTCCAAAACGGATGAGGTTATGGAGGATTTTTAGAAAAAGCAAAACACCGCCAAGAGACTCAACCCCCTCCCCCAGAGACAACAGCACATGCCTGGCCAATCTCATCTGCAGCCTTGCCATCCGACACGTCTGTGTGGCTTCACGGAGGACCACTCGAAGAACCACGTTTACAGGTAAGTAAACAGTTCCTTTAGCATCTCAGCAGACTTCATCCACTGTTAGCAGTTTCTGGAGTTCGGAGAAGGAAGATCCTGGTGTGGGAGTCTTCCCAATGACAGGATGACTGCATACTTGTCTGCCAGTAATAAAGACATGCAAAATTGCAGCAAAGAGTTTTCCATGGAAGATGGGGCCAAAACCCCAATGATTATCTCTGTGACGAATGGATAATAAAGTACAGTAGGACCCTGGTATCTACTGGGGATTATCCTGGCCTACCCGTGGATAATAAAATCCGTGGATAAGAGGGAACACCAAAAACTCCCCCAAAACTGCTGTTTTGTGACAGTAGCTTGCTTTCTGGCTGCTGTTTTGAGACCGTAGCTTGCTTTACAGCTGCTGTTTTATGAGAGCAGTTTGCTTTACAAGTGCTGTCTGTGACAGTAGCTTGCTTTGCGGTTGCTGAATTATTTATTTATTTATTTATTTTCTGCAAACCGTGGACAACTGAGTCAGTGGATAATAAATCAGTGGCTATTTGGGGGGGTGGCCCTACTATATATTCATTTGCATCTAGCATTGTGTCCTATGGGGTCCTTTTGCTGTTTATCTATATGATTGCTCTCCTTGGGATACAAAAGAACTAGGAGTCACCTCTTTGGTGACAATATTGGTGCCACGTTCCTCAGAGGAAGACCACTTGCTGGGAAGCATGACTGTAGGACAAGCTACCAGGTTCACCACATGTGCTCATCAGTAAATCATACTTCAAGCACTGAATGGCTTTTCTGTGGTTGACCTTCTATGTCTTCGCTCAAGATCCCGCACCCAAAATCACAACATGCCAGAAAAATAAAACCCAAATGAAACACATCTAGTACTGCTTTTAAACAACAACAACAACAACAACTCAAAGTGCTAGCAGGCCCTTAATGTTTGGTGGGGCACAGAGCACCACCAACAGGCACAGCGATAATAATTTGGTGCGGATAGCGCTGTAATGATCCGAGAGCAAAGTCTGGCTTATGTGAACGGACTCAGCCATCTCTAATGAGCAGAAATAAGACTCTGCATCTAAGGAAAAATACAGTGGTACCTTGTATAAAGGAATTAATTCGTTCCAAATGAAATTTTGTTAAGCAAATTTCCCTTTATACAAATTTCCCATAGGAATGCATTGAAAACAGAGTAATCCCTAATCACAACCATTTTTATGTTGTACGTATTTGGCCCACAGACAATTCTGTTAAGCAAATTTCCCCTATCTCTGGAATTTTTATGTTGTACAGATTTTATGTTATACAAACCGTTTGTTATATACGAGGGTCCACTGTATAATAAAACATAATAATACAAATACAACTAAAAGAGGCTTTCACTCACCTCCTTTATACTCATTGATGGCATCTCCCAGGGCATCAATTGACTCAATATCCAGATTATTGGTAGGTTCATCCTAAGGGTGGGAGAAAGATGGCAAAGGGGTTACCGTCATTTAAAAGGGGGCAAATAACATCTAGCTTTTCTCTAGAAGCCCCCACACTCCTACAGGGAGAGAGAAGGTGCCGTCAGCTGACTGATATTGCAGTCACAGGAAACCACGCAACGTATGTGGACAGCTGTGGATTCCAATAGGAGCCTACAGGCACGATGGCTGGTTTTAAGACAAGTGCCGGGGTCTGCTAGGCTGCCACAGGCTGAACCAGGTGATCGTTCAATACAACTGTGGGGAAGATGGAACAAACGCTAAGACGAAGGTGACTTAAGGATTATCATCATTTGGTGTTCTCTCTCTCTCTCTCTCTCTCTCTCTCTTTGAGCAAGCAGAATTGAGACCAAGCGGGGGAAAGGAGCTTTTTTTTAAAAAAAACGATCTCTGCTTAATAAATGTAGGGCGTGATAAGGATGACTATGATGACGGTGCTGGGGAGCCCTCACCTTTCCACCCAAGGGAACGTCATCTGAATTGGGCCACAAGAGGAGAGAGGCAGGACACACACCCAATCTAACAGGTTCAAGTCAAGCCGTTCAAGAGTGCGCCAAGAGGCTGTTTGGGCCGGAAAGAGAGCCCTGCCTCGTGGCGCAGTGGTTAAATGCCTGTACTGCAGGTAAAACTGTGTTCACGACCTGGGGTTCAATCCCTGGTAGCAGGCTCAAGGTTCACTCAGCCTTCCATCCTTCTGAGGTCGGTAAAATGAGTACCCAGCTTGCTGGGAGGGGGGGCAATGTGTAGCCTGCACACTGTAAGTAAAACATTGTAAATCGCCCGGGGGGATTACTTGTAGTGGTATGGGGCGGTATATAAGCAGAACACTTTGCTTTGCTTTGCATGGGATCCAACTTGGCAGGCACAGATATTCTGGACTCACCAAAATGAGGACATCAGGTTCCCGGCAAGCCAGTTCGGCAAAGACCACGCGGGCTTTCTGCCCTCCTGGAAAATTAAAAGAGAGACCAATGGGGTATGAAGGGAGATTTGCTCTCTTCCCCAGGGTTCTTCCTCTCCAACGCTGGGGGTGGAAGCAAAAGGTACGAGGGCGTGGGACCAGTTTTTTTTTTTTTTTTGAGGGGGGCCCTCTATACACTCCTGCTCCTTTTGGCCAGACCTTTCCCTAGTTTGCCTTCCCAAGAGCTCCGTCCAGCCAGCATCAAAACCCTTGCTTTATCCCTTGCCAATATTTTACCGGAGCTGGTACCAACACTGAAGCTGGAGCCGTTCACCATCAGTGGCTACCTTTCTCTGTGCGTCACCGGGTGCAGCGGCTGCAAGGCGACTGCACTGTATGAACAATGATCATAGAATCATAGAATCACAGAGTTGGAAGAGACCTCAAGGGCCATCCAGTCCAACCCCCTGCCCTGCAGGAACCCCCATCACAGTATTTCCGACAGATGGCCATCCAGCCTCTGCTTAAAAACCTCCAAAGAAGGAGACTCAACCACCCTTTGTGGCAACATATTCCACTGCCGAACAGCTCTAATCGTCATGAAGTTCTTCCTAATGTTTAAATTGAATCTCTTTTCCTGCAGTTTGAAAACATTGCCCCGAGTCCGAGTCTCTGAAGCCATGGAAAACAAACCTGTTCCCTCTTCAATATGACATCCTTTCAAATATTTAAACATAGCTATTAATCCCCTCTCAGCCTTCTTTTGGAAAGGCTAAACATTCCCAGCTCCCTAAGCTGTTCTTCGTAAAACATTTCTTCCAGACCTTCAACCATCCTGGTCGCCCTCCTCTGTACCCACTTTTAAATTGAGGTGCACAGAACTGGACACAGTACTCCAGTTGGGGTCTGACCAGAGCAGAATAGAGTGGGACTATCACTTCCTAATGATTGGCTTCAGGAATTCAGCAAGGATTCTGCCTGTATCCTCCCCACAAGCTAGACCGGCTGGCCACTTGCAGGGAGGAGCATGGCACAGGCCAGCAATGTCATTATAGCCATGTCAATCTTGACAGGAACCTGTCTGGCTCTGTCCCCCCCCCCCCCGTCACACCCACACACCCACAAGTGACCACTTTGCTGCAGGGGCAATACAGAGGCCCTCTGCCCTGTTGATGCATGGTCAGCTGTGCGGGGAAGCAGGAAACATCCAGCCAGGCCCTTGCCACAATTAGCACAGTTAGGATGATGTCACCGACACATGCTACCCTATGACCAGTAAGTAGCCAGTCCAGTTCGGAAGGTTTTTGGCTGATACAGTAATCACCCACATATCGCAGGGGTTAGTGACCCGACCCAAGCCACGATAATGGTTGGGTCGGGTCACTAACCCCTGTGATATGCGGGTGATTATTCAGATGCTGGGTTGGCTCGGGACTGGGGGGCCTATCTGGGGTCTCCTGCACTTTCCCCAGGCCTGGCGCTGCCCTGAATGGGCCTCCAACGGGCTTCCCGGTCTTACTGCAGGCCCCAGAAGTGGTTTCCGGCTATCCAGAAGTCACTTCCGGTTTTCGGAAGGCACTGCAGGGATTCGGGCAATCCGAGGATTCGGAGGCCCGTTCGGAGGATCGCCAGGCCTGGGGTAAGCACAGGAGGCCTCAAACAGGCCCATGCACCTGCCCCAGGGGGGCTTGCCTTTCATATACTGCGGTCCTGCGATATACCAGCACCGTAGTATATGAACCGCAAAATGGCAGGCGACAACTGTATTCATATTTGATTCTTTAGGGAAACAAATACGAATGGCCCATGTCTACTACACATGAAATGGATTACCAGACAAGGCTCCTTATTTTACTGGTCAAACAAGCTTTCCCTTCCCATCCAAAATTATTTCTTTATTAGTTTATTAAACGGTCATAGACCAGAGTTAAAAATCGCATCTGAAAGCTCATAAGAACATAAGAACATAAGAAGAGCCATGCTGGATCAGGCCAACGGCCCATCTAGTCCAGCTTCCTGTATCTCACAGTGGCCCCACCAGATGCGTCTGGGAGTGCACGAGACTAGATATCTGTTTCGTGATATCACTCCCCGGCATCTGGCCCTTGAAGTACCCCAGTTTTAAGACTGGAGATTTACACATCTCCATCATGGTTTGTAACCTGTGATGGATTTTTCCTCCAGGAATCTGTCCAATCCCCTTTTGAAGGCATCCAGGCCAGATGCCATCACCACATCCTGTGGCAGGGAGTTCCACAGACTAACAACACGCTGCGTGAAAAAGCTCAAGTGTCTTAAATGAGTAAAACTGCTTTGCTTCCTTTCTTTTTGATATTGTCGCCGACCAGCTGATTTCTGTGAGTGGAAAGGGGGAAATTATCTCTTTGAGGCCTTTGACCTCAGTCAGCAAAACACCCCAGGCCAGCCATGTCCTTAACGTAAGCCCAGCTACCACCACCACCAGGTTCTCCCCCTTCTTTCCCTGCCGCTGGTACCAGAAAGCTTGCAGATCTGGATGGTGTGAGCGTGGCTCTCCAGTCCAAAGCGTCCCAGGCATTTGCGGGCGTCCTGGTAAGGCAGGTTGAAGTTGCGCTGCAGGTACTCGGTCGCCGTCTCCTGCATGTTCAGCTGGTCGGCATACTGCTGGTTGAAGAACCCAATTTTCTGCCAGGCAAAAGGAGGGAAGAGGAAGAGGTTTCACACACCTGTGGTGCCCTAACCTAAGATCGCAGCCTTTAACACAGTGATGAGCGAGGTCCATGGGTTCCGAGCTAGGATCTCAGGCAGTGGCTTTCCACCAGTGGCTCTCGGGATGTTCTGGACTTCAGCTCCCAGAATCCCTGACCACCGGCCAGGCTGACTCGGGCTTCTGGGAGCTACGGTCCTGAACACCTTAAGGGCCAAAGTGGAAGAACCTCAGCTCAAAAGCTCCCTCTGCAGGTCTGGCTCCCAAAGAACTGATTGCTTCCCGAAGTCATTAGAGCTGTAGTTCATCAGGACAGATTTTGTCCAACCCTCTTGGCTTTAATGCGTCAATACTAAGCCTTGAATGAAGACGAACCCTAGATGCAATTACCTCACTTGCATCTCATCCAGTTCATTTCAGTGGACTGAACTCCCCTGGCCTATGGTAGCATCCAACTTAGGTTCTGTTATAGCAGTGGTTCTCAGCCTGTGGGTCCCCAAATGTTCCCGGACTGCAACTTCCAGAAGCCTCCACCACTCGCCGTGCTGGAAGGGGTTTCTGGGAGTTGCGGTCCAGGAACATCTGGGGACCCACCGGTTGAGAAACACTGTGTTATAGTACCACTCTGGCTTTTTGTTGGGAGTAAAAACAAGCACCCTGCAGATTGATTCCCTAAATCAAAAGAGGGCTACCGAGAGATGGGAGAAGGTATAGAGGGAAATCTGCCTTCTTTAAAAAAGAAGCCGTGGTCCTACTACTGCCCTCCAACTACATGACTGCTTTCCAATGTCATCCGATGAATGAATACTGGCAGGCACCATGTGGTCATGAAACCTCTCCCTCTAGGAGGGGTTATGCCATGCCAAAAAAACAAATATTCCACCACTTTTCAACAGGAGCAGCTCTCTGTTCAGTTCCTGAGACACTTCTGGCACCTACATGGGACCTTTCTGGTGCCAGGTGAAGATCTGATTTCTTAAATTTCTCTTGAAGTAACAATTTCAGACTTGAAAAGTACTCTTATTTTGGTGCCAGTGTTCATTTCAAAGGCTGCAGGGTGTTTAGCCTTTGCAGCTCTTTGTATGCATCAATTCACATTCTATTTTTAACACAACATCCGCTACCTAGAGAACTCTGGTGACCCCGAGTTGGCAGGATCTTTAGGTAAAAGTGACCGTGCCCTCTTGGAATTTGTTATACAGTTGGAAGTGAAGCTAAGCATAGTCAGACAAGAATCCTGGACTTTTTTGTAAACTTGGGGAATTACTGGCTGTGATTCCATCGACCGAAACACTGAAAGAGAAGGGAGTCCAAGATGGATGGGAGTTCCTTAAAAGCAAGATATTAAAGCCACACTCTAAAACTGTTCCAACAAGAAGAAAAAAGTGGGAGATGTTTAAAGAAACCGCAATGGTTTACTAAACAACTTTCATCTCAGCTATCTATAAAGAAAAACAAGTACAAGAAATGGGAAAAAGGGGAATGCACCAAAGAGAAATACAGTATAAGCAAACAGCTAATATATGCAGGGGAATGGTTAAAAAAAGCTAAAACGAAAAATGAACTTAGACTTGCCAGAGTTTAAAGATAGTAAAAAGGGTTTCTTTAGTTATGTCCGCAGCAAAAGACAAAATTAGGAAATGATAGGCTCTCTGCATGCCAATGATAACCAATTACTAACAGGAGACAAGGAAAAGGCAGAACTACTCAACACCTTCGTTTTCTCCAAAAAGGAAAAAAGAGATCTGTTGAGACAAAGAATAGATGAGGTAGGATGGGAACTGCAACATAGAATAGGTATAGAGGCAGTACAGAAACACCTGGAAATATTAAATGAATTTAACTTTCCTGGGCTAGATGAATTACACCCAAGGATTAAAAGAACTTGCAAAAGTAATTCCAGAACCATTCGCAATAATCTTTGAGAAGTCTTGGAGAACAGGGGAAGTCCCCATCGATTGGAGGAGGGCTAATGTTATCCCCATCTTCAAAAAGCGGGGGGAAAGAGGGCCCAAATAATTACCACCCTGTCAGCTTGACTTCAATTCCTGGAAAGATCCTAGAGCAGATTATTAAACAGACCGTCTGTAATTATTTAACAAACAATGCTGTCACTATAGGAAGTCATCACAGGTTTCTTAAAAACATGTCATGCCAGACTAATTTGATCTCTTTCTTTGATAGAATTATTGGCCTGGTGGATGAGGGGAATGCTGTGGATATTGCTTATCTTTACTTCAGTAAGGCCTTCGATAAGGTCCCCATGGTATTCTTGCAAAGAAGTTAATAGAATGTGGGATCGATAGTACTACTACTGGATTTGTAATTGGTTGACTGATCACACCCAAAGGGTGATCATAAATCACTTATCTTCAGCTTGGAGAGATGTGACCAGTGAGGTGCCCCAGAGTTCTGTTCTGGGTCCAATGCTGTTCAATATATTGATTAATGACTTGGAGGAAGGAACAGAGAGTATGCTAATTAAATTTGCAGATGATACCAAATTGGAAGGGGTTGCTAATTCCCTAGAGGATAGAATAAAACTCCAAAATGACCTTGACAGATTAAGAGTCCTGGGCCAAAGCTAACAGAATGGGTTTCAACAGAGGGAAATGTAGGGTGCTGCATCTAAGTAAAAAGAATGACTTGCACAGATATAGAATGGGAGACACCTGGCTGGAGAATAGTACATGTGAAAGGGATCTGGGAATCCTAGTGGACCACAAATTGAACATGAGTCAGCAGTATGACGCGGCAACCAGGAAAGCCAAAGCGATTCTTGGTTACATCAACAGAACCATAGCGTCTAGATCAAGGGAAGTGATAGTACCACTCTATTCTGCTCTGGTCAGACCCCACCTGGAGTACTGTTTCCAGTTTTGTGCGCCTCAGTTTAAAAAGGATGTTGACACCCTCGACCAGGTCCAGAGGAGGGCAACCAGGGTAGTTAAAAGATCTGGAAGAAATGTCTTACGAGGAACGGCTTAGGGAGCTGTGAATGTTTAGCCTTTCAAAAAGAAGGCTGAGGGGGGAATATGATAGCTATCTTTAAATATTTGAAAGGATGTTGTATTGAAGAGGGAACAGGTTTGTTTTCCATGGCTTCAGAGACTAGGACTCAGGGCAATGGTTTCAAACTACAAGAGATTCCATTGAACATTAGGAAGAACTTTGTGATGGTTAGAGCTGTTGGGCAGTGGAATACAAGGACATGGCACTTAAAGAAGAAGTAGATCACACAAATGACCCTGAAATATAGGCAGAAGCATAACTATCCCACCAGGTACACTTTGCTCCAAGAGTGAACTCCACCATCTGTTCCAAAAGGCTTCCTCCATCGTAGTAGCTGGCCAAAATACAGGCAACCCAGTGTGACTACAAAGTGGTTACTCTCACTTGTCTTGGAAAAAACCAAATCTGAACAGGAACTGAATCCCTCCATTCTGACTTAAGACTCTACCCCAAACAGCAGTTCTTGCTTCCCCCATTAACCACTCCCTCTTAACAAGACACCCTGAATACTTACTAGCCTGTGGTTTTTCCTCATTTCTCCTCTTGTCTGGAAACAAAAGAAAAAGATGAAAGAAGAAGTTAGGAAAAACTTCCACAGTCTAATGACCTTCCTTCTGATCTTATCCGGTTACCGAGGCAGTGCTACTAGGAATAGGCCCGGCATCTGAGAGAAGTGAAGGGCAAACTACAATATCTTCTGGGTTAGCAGCACAGAGAGTCACTGGGTGGGAAAAGTGGAGGGAAAAAGAAACTCTGTCTCCAGTTAAAGTACAAGGAGCATTTTAGGAGTGGGCCTTCTCGGTGGTTGCTCCCCAGTTGTGGAATCATCTACCACCAGAAAATTCCTCGATTCAGACCTTTAAAAACTATTGAAAACTTGACTTTTCTGACTTCTAAAACATCTAGTAAGGCGCTATTCTTCTTTTTACCACTTTTCTCCTTTTTTTCTTTGTCTGTTTCTTATTTGATCAATTATCTGCTTATTTTTACTTTTGTTTTAGTTTTACGGTTGTTGGTTTATGTAGTTATATCCTGTTTATATTATGTTCTTTGCATGTTGGTTATTTAAATGTGTTACTTTGCTGTATTGCGATTTTATGTTGTAAACTGCCCAGAGTAGCCCTAGCTAGGGCTAGATGGCCAGTATAAAAGTCAAACAAACAAGCAAGCAAACAAACAAACAAATAAATAAATAAATAAAGTACAATGGGAATGGTTCGAATTTGGCCTGATTTGAGACAGCAGTTCCTGCTCTCTCAAGACAGCTCCAGACTATGACGCTGGAAGTGATCCACCGGCCTGTGGGAGATGAGAGGGTGCAGAGTCTGTTTGACCCGACATTCATTTATTTTGATTTCAACTTGAGTTGGATACCAAAATGCAGCTCTACTATAGCAGGAACTTTGCCTGCCTGCCTCCTCTCCCTTGAACTGCTTTTCCATTCCAGCTGGGCATTATAATAGCAGCTACCATGGAAAAGGAGGCACCTGAGTTGGCTCTGAGTTTTCTCTTGCCTCACCTTCCCTTTTTCCTTTTGTGTGGTCAAAGGCGGTTTATATTCTGTTTCGCTTCTCAAATGATCACATGTAAGCCTCTTCGGAATTGTTTGAGGCTAAAGAGAGGGCTAAAATACTTTATTTTTTAAAGTCAATAATAATAATAATAATAATAATAATTATTATTATTATTATTATTATTATTACTACTACTACTACTACTACGACTACTACTACTACTACTACTACTACAGTGGACCCTAGTATGACAAACAGTTTGTATAACATAAAATGTGTACAACATAAAAATTCCGGAGATAGGAGAAATCTGCTTAACAGAATCGCCTATGGGGAGACTCCGTACAACATAAAAGTGGTTGCGATTAGGGATTACTCTGTTTTTAATGCATTCCTATGGGAAATTTGTATACAGGAAATTCTGCTTAACATAATTTCATTTGGAACGAATTAATTCCTTTATACAAGGTACCACTGTAGTAGTAGTAGTAGTAGTAGTAGTAGTAGTAGTAGTAGTAGTAGT
>JAHTLZ010000342.1:503682-522978 GCA_023846285.1 Phrynocephalus versicolor
GGAGATAGGGGAAATTTGCTTAACATAATCGCCTATGGGGAGAATCCGTACAACATAAAAATGGGATCACTCTGTTTTCAATGCATTGCTATGGGAAATTTGTATAAAGGAAAATTTGCTTAACATAATTTCATTTGGAACGAATTAATTCCTTTATACAAGGTACCACTGGTATTTTTAACGGCAGCATGTACATACAGTACAAGCGCTGTTTTATATGCGGGCCTCTAAAGCAGCTCTAGTCCAACTGCAAGCTGCCGTTCGCAACCCACCCGTGCTCTTGGCCAACGCAAACGGGCGGGTTCTTGGCTAAGAGCAGCCTTTCAGAACCTCACCAATCCCTGGTCCCATCCCCTGCCTTTGCACCCTCACCCCCCCCCCAAAAAGGCTGCTCCGTACCATGCAAGCCCAAAATGGGTGGGCTGAGAGGCGGTGGGTTGGGAAAGGTGAACTTCACCGTGTACTCTTTAGGGCGCTTGAGGAGTTCGGGGGCTTCGCTGGCTTCTTCATCCGGGTTCTTCTTGCGGCACTTCTGTTGCTTACGAGTCAAGGCCTCTTTGGTCTGCTTCTCCTAGAAGTGGCCGGGGGGAAGACCGGGAGGGGGGCGGATAAAGATTATTTGGCTATGTAGAATTATAGAATGATATAATGTACCTGATATATGTTTTTATCATTGTTGTTAACCGCCCGGAGTTCTCTTGGGAAGACGGGCTGTATACAAATTTATAAATACATAAATTGAGTTGGAAGGGACCTGTAAGGCCATCAAGCCCACCTCCCCACCCCCCACTCATGGCAGGAATCCCAATCAAAGGACATCTGCCAGTTGGCTGTCCAAATTCCTCTTGAATTACGTCCGTGTGTCGGAGCCCTCACGACCTCCTGAGATCACTAGATCCGTTGTCATACTACTCTAAGAGTTAGGAAATGTTTCCCGATATACAGCCGAAATCTGGCTTCCTGTAAATTGAGCCTATTATTAGCTGCCCTGCGGTAAACTTCCTTGACAAGCCCCGTGAAGGCTGCTGGGTTCTTTAAATCTGACCCAAAAGAAATACTGAGAAGTCCATTCTTACATGTTAATCATTCGGGAGTAACCACTCCTGTATCCAGAAGAGCTTCTTTTCGTGTTAACCACGGGCTGGAAGACAGCCTTCAAGCAGGGACTGCCAAAGGCGGGTGTGTAGAATATGATGGACTCAAACTCTTAGGAAACCCTCCAGTTTTGGGAACTGTTGTCTAGCAACCACAGGTGAAGACTCAAAGCTGAGAGAAAAGCCTTAGAGGACATGGAAAAGCAACATCGGGTGGGGCCAAATTAGACCCTGCCTTGCCTGTGGTGCAGGAAGCCTTGCCTTCAGGTGAGGTCACACAAGAAGGACAAAGATCAAGGGTCTGGTTCCCTTCAGTGCTATTTCCCGGGGGGGGGGGCACAACACGAAGAAAACTGTAGGACACAGTTATGTAAACATACAAGCCTGCCTGTACCTTAAGATCAGGCCAGGAGGCTCTGCTGAAGGTGCCGTCCCTCAAAGAGGTGTGTGTGTGGGGGGGGGTGGCATGTCGAAACAGGGCCTTCTCCGCAGTTGCCCTCCCACCTTGGAATGCCCTCCCAACAGAGATCCACCTGGCACCGACACTTTTGGCTTTTCGGTGCCAGGCAAGGACCTTCCTGTTCAGCCAACATTTTAACTAGATAGCAATCTTTCTAGCTGGGCTCATGAGCAGCAAGGTTTTATTGTTTGTACTGCATATTGACAGTTTTAATTGGTTTTCTTTTAACGGTTTTTAATAACTATGTCGTTTTAAAGTTTTAATATAGTGTTGCATGCCACTGAGAGACCACTTGGTAGTGGGGAGGCTAATTTTTTGTAAACAAACAAACCAAATACAGCAGGACCACCATATCCACGGATTTCGCATGCACAATTTTACTTATTTATTTACTTATTGAATTTTTATACCGCCCATCGGGCAGCAAGGTCACTTATCTGAAAACAGCATGGTATTTGGCACCGTCTAGTGGCGCATTCTGGTAATGCATGTTAAAATATTTTTCTGCCTCCTCTTACTATGCTATTTATATTTAGCATTTCTTATTATCCACGGGTTTTAGCATCTGTGGATCTTCCTGGAACCAATCCCCTGTGTGTATATGGAGGTCCTATTGTATGACACAATTCTGCCTATTGGGTCAATCCTGCTACCAGACGTTACACAGCACTGAATCATTATCATCATCATCATCATCATCATCATCACCACCATCACCATCACCACCACCACCACCACCACCACCATCACCACCATCATCATCATCATCATCATCATCGAACAGCAGAGCTGGAAGGATCATTGAGTATAGTTTCTGTCAAGGGGACCCAGTGGCAAATCAATCTCTGAAGCCAGAGACCTCAACCGCTAACTAAGCTATCCAGCAGTCTTGTGGTTGCCTGTGTGGTCCAGGGGGGGGGTTGAATGACAGACAAGGACCACCGTGCAACACGTTTCTTCCTTGGAGGGTGAGGGTCCTGCAACTGAACATAAACCGGAGACTTACTGCCTGTTTGGTGGACTTCCCTCCAGCCTTGAGTTCCTTCAGCTTCTTTTCCTGCTTCTCATACTGTTTCAGCAGCTCCTTCTGTTTCTGCTGATACATCTTCTTGAAAGTCACTGGCAAGAGAGATGGGGGCAGAGATTGATCTCAAGAGCCTAGGAATTACACTGCTGAATCCACCTGCTTAAACTAGCATACAGCCTAGATGCCCTAAGCCAGGCATGCTCAAAGTCAGGCCCAGGGGCCAAATGTGGCCCGTTTTCAAATTTGGAGTGGCCCGCAGCTTCTTCTCCCCATCATCTCAGACTGTCACGCATCCCTGCCAGCTTGCCTCTCCCCATACGGGATGGAGACATCAGCTTGCAGTTTTACGGCTTGCCTGCCCTCCCTTGCCTCTGTCCACCCAACCAGCCACCTGCCCAACCTACCCGCCCCCAGCTCAGTTGCTCCAGCGTCCTCCCTGCCTCCTTACATGTTATAGAGACTTGTCCAAAGTCTGGCCCAGGGGCCAAATGCTGCTGAATGGTCAGCCCCCACACATTTCCACCTCAACAAAGCTGGCCCTCCTTGCAAAAAGTTTGGACACCCCTACCCTAAGCAAATCCGATCTCCCCTGATTTCGGAAGCTAAGCAGGGTCAGCCCTCATTAGTACTTGGATGGGAGACCACCAGGGAATACCTGGTGCTGTAGGCGCCTGGAGTAAGAACTGGCAAACCACTCTAGTATTCCTGCCAAGAAAAACTCCATGGACATGGAGTCACAACGAGTCGGCCACAAATGTAACAACACAACACACACACATGGACTCTGCTTGCAGCCGGACAGGCACAGCACGGCAGGAATGAGAGGATTCCAGGCTGATCACTCCTTGCAGATTCATTTCTCATGCTTCCCACTATTAAAATCCCGAGATCTACTCAAGATGCAAAAGATACACAAGCGCACAAAACAGATCCCGGGAATGAAACTACCTATGAGACCATCTGAATCTCGGAGCTTTTATTTCAGAATCATCATTCAGATGGTACTGCTTTCATGTTAAAGTTCAACGCTGGGCGCTCCAGGCTTGCTTTCAGCTGCCTGGAATTGAACCCCAAGTCATGAGCACAGTTAAGAGCTGCAGCCCAGCAGTTGAACTACTATAACCACAAGGCTCTTCAATCCTCTTGGGCAGCAAGGATTGAACGCATACACAGAGAGCTTCTCTGTCACAGGTCAAGATTGGCAAGTTTTTGCAATGAGAAATGTCACCTGCTTCTACAAACTAGATGGCTTACTAGCTCCTCAGTATAAAGGAGAATGCTGCACTCTCCTGCCCCTCCCTCTCACAAAGTAGAATAGTTGAACTGATCCTGACGCCCAACCCAGCCGCTTCCTACCCTGCCTTGAGTTCCAATGCATAGTATTCGAGAGAACACTCACTGTAGTTCCCCCGGTAGTAGAAGAGCTTCTGCATATCCAGATGGACGATGTCCGTGCAAACATCATCCAGGAAGCCCTGGTCGTGGGAAACAATCAGGAGCGTTTTCTTCCACGTCTGGAGGTAGCTAGAATGAGAATGAAAGGAAGCATTTCAAGTCCTTCTTTTAAAAGCAGACAAAACTGACAAAGCAAACGGTTTGGGAGAAGAAAGGTGCAAAGTTAGTGCAGCCTCTTTGCTAATTAATACCCAAGGACCTGCACCTCCTGGTGCAGTGGTTAAATGGCTGTCCTGCAGCTAAAACTGTGCTCACGACCTAGGGTTCAATCCCAGGGTAGCCAGCTCTAGGTTTACTCAGCCTTCTATCCTTCCGAGGTTGGTAAAAGGACTACCCAGCTTGCTGGGGAGTGGGGGACAATGTGTAGCCTTGCATAGTTAAATTGTAAATGGTCCAGAGAGTGCTTTAAGCACTATGGGGTGGCATATAAGCAAAACACTTTGCTTCTGTTTTGCTTTTACACTGTTGAAGAAGGATTTGGTCAAATGAAAACAAGACCGTGTTTGACTTAATGCACAGGCCGGGAGTGGTCCTCAGTTTGCAGTAGACTTCTGTGGCCCTTAACTATCCCCTGCAACTTCTTTCCCCATCAATTCCAGTGGCAACGATCTTCAGGCAGGACAGCAGTTAAGAGAGATGTCCCATTAAAGCCTGCCTCGGCATGTCCGAAAGAGGAAGAGGCAATGGAAGTCACGAGGGGCAACCTGAAGAAACCTGGGCATTTGGCTTGCACACACACACACACACACACTTGCCCTTGGCTTCTGGGATATTCCACACTCTGCCTTGCCTCCTGTGGGGATGTAGGCCACGGCCACACCAGGCGGACACCCACACCCACGCCCACAGCCACATCATAACGTAAAAAGAGCCATGCTGGATCAGGCCAAAGGTCCATGTAGTCCAGCTTCCTGTATCTCACAGTGGCCCCATCAGATGCGTCTGGGAGTGCATGAGACTAGATATCTGTCTCCTGATACCACTCCCCTGCATCTGGCCCTTGAAGTACCCTGGTTTAAAGCCTGGAGATTACACATCTCCATCATGGTTTGTCACCTGTGATGGACTTTTCCTCCAGGAATCTGTCCAATCCTCTTTTGAAGGCATCCAGGCCAGATGCCATCACCACCTCCTGTGGCAGGGAGTTCCACAGACTAACAACATGCTGGGTAAAAACAATATTTTTCTTTTGTCTGTTCTCACTCTCCCAGCCCTCAATTTGAGTGCCCCAAGACAGCTCTCTGCCAGCTGCTTACTTGTTCAGCCAGATGACAGCGTTGAGATCCAAGTGGTTCGTGGGCTCATCCAGCATCAGCAACGTGGGCTCCATAAAGAGAGCTCTGGAAAGGAAGGAGGAGGGTGAACAAGGGAGGGTCATTAGCAAGGCCGCCCTCTGGGCAACCACACCCCTTCTCCTCGCTAGAATGAACACGAGGAAAGTGATGAACTCTAGCAGAAAAAACAACAACAACTAGGAATTTATAGGATCAAATATCTGGCTGTTGAGTCTCAAGGGGAAAAAATTGTCATTTTACCAAATCAGATCTGGGCACTCACTGGCTTTCATCCAAATCTCCCAGTAGCTCTCTTCACTTATGACTGAACTCTTGTCCATCCCAGTATGAAAAGAATGAAAGGATTTAAGAATGAGGAGCCTCGTGGCGCAGTGGTTAAATGCCTGTACTGCAGCTAAAACTGTGCTGACGCGACCTGGGGTTCAATTCCAGGTAGCCGGCTCAAGGTTCACTCATCCTTCCGTCCTTCCGAGGTTGGTAACATGAGTACCCAGCTCGCTGGGGGAGAGCAATGTGGGGCCTGCATAAATAAATAAAGCACCCAGAGAGTGCTTTAAGCACTATGGGGCGCTATATAAGCAGAACACTTTGCTTGCTGTATGGGATTCTTTTAATCTCTCATACACACACACACACACACACACACACACACACACACACACACACACAATTCTTTACGGTAGCATATAACAAGAATTAACAAGAAACCTTAATTAACACAAATATATTTAGTTACATTTAAGTATAAGATCCAAAATACTCTATTAAAAAAATAAGTTTTGTTGACAAATTTCCAAATCTGAAAACTGAAATCAGTGTTTCTTGTGATTTTACATAAGCTTTCCAAAATTAAAGAATGTACTTTGTAAATTGCCTGACACTCTGGTATCCCCCATCCTTACCTCAGAAGAGATAATTAGAATGGATGGTACTTAACAACAATTCAATTTAACTTAAGAGGTCCTTCCTTACATTTAGGACACAGCCCGTATATTCCTAATCTCTGAGCATTTCAACCATCTTTCAAGTGCTGTCTCATCTGGTCTTCCGTGACAGCAGAGATCCAGCCATATGGCACATTTTATGGCTGGTTTTTTTTCTTTGTGGAAGGCACCTTAAGAACATAAGAAGAGAGCCATGCTGGATCAGGCCAAAGTCCCATCTAGTCCAGCTTCCTGTATCTCAGAGTGGCCCCACCAGATGCGTTTGGGAGCGCATGAGACTAGATATCTGCTTCCTGATACCACTCCCCTGCATCTGGTCCGTGAAAATGTCATTCACCGCTTCCTGCCCATTGGTTGAATCCTGCTGTCCCCTCTCCCACTAAGGACTGATCACCATATTGTTTTCGGAAAGGCCCTTAAATCCTCCCAAGCTGGTCTCTAATTCTATAGAGCTCCTTGTTCAGCAATTTAGATCCTTGACACTAATGGGATAAGAAACTCCTAACTAAGGTCTAATGAGTGAAGGAAGTTATGCTCCAGCAGCACAGGAAACCGGGGGGGCGGCCGCGGGCCCCGCGGCCGTTTTAGCCAGTTACAAGCCCTGCAGAAATGCCCAGCACTCCCCAAAGCTAGACGTTCTCTCTGTGGTCTGGGGGTCTCCTAGTTCCCTGAGCTCCTTGCCCTCTGAAGATGCCGGCCACAGAGTCTGGCGAAACGTCAGGAAGAAATACTTCCAGAACACGGCCAAACAGCCTGAAAAACTCACAACAGCTATCAGATCCCGGCCGTGAAAGCCTTTGAGAATACAAAAGGCAGGCAACTCTCCATGTTCCTTCAACCCGTTGGGGAAAGGGAGGTGAGCTGTGGAATGGGGACCCAGACCTTGACACCAAGCCGATACCCCGCCTCCCTGGAGGTATATGACTTCCTGCCTCTCTAGAGTCCACCTCCTTTTGGGACGGTCGCTTCTGTCCACCCTTGCCTTACCTGGCGAGGGACACCCTCATGCGCCAGCCGCCCGAGAACTTCTTGGTTTGCCGGTTCTGCATCTCAGGGTTGAAGCCCAAACCCGCCAGGATGCGCCGGGCTTTGGCCTCTGCGGCTGCCGCTCCCGTCGCCCGCAATTCCTCATAAATCTGGCAGTGGAGAGGAGAGAGAGAGAGAGAGAGAGAGAAAGAGAGAGAGAGAGAGAAGAGGCAAATGAATCTCACGTCAGGCACTTTCAGATACGGCCGGGCCTGCCCAAAGTCCGGCCCGGGGGGGGGGCGCCAAATCCGGCCCGCCAGGCCATTCTGAGTGGCCCGTGGCTGGCTGGCCTGCCCCTCCCTCCCCCTCCTTCACCCCAATGTTTTTTTTAAACAGGCTCCCTCTGCTTCCTTTGGTCCCCACCTTCCTTCCTCCCTTCCTCCCTTTCTTGTTCCCCATCTTCCTTCCTTCCTCTCTTGGTCCCCACCTCCCTCCCTCCCTCCCTTCCTTGGTCCCCGCCTTCCTTCCTGCGGGTGGGGTTGCAAGGGGTCAGTGGGTGGGGCTTATGGGTCAGTGGGTGGGGCTTGCAGTGGGGTGGCAGGGTCGGGGAGCAACCGGTCCCTGACATATTCTCAGCCACCAAATCTGGCCCTCCTTAAAAAAATGTTTGGGCACCCCTTAGATAGGCTCAACACAGGGCAAAAGGATTCTCGTGGTGTGCTGTCAAGTCCTGCCTGCAACCTATGAATTAGATCATCCCAATAAGATCCTCCTCTGAACAGTCCTGCTCAAGCCTTGGAGGCTTAGGAAGGAGCAGCTGCTCTTATGCTTTCGAGTCAGTGGGACTTTTGAAATACAGACAATGAAGAACTAAGGCTTCCTCGTGGGACCCAGTGTTCTTCTGTTGCTATTTGTTCTACGTTTCACAGAGTATCTCCTTGGAACAAAGAAGGTTCATTCTAACAGGAGAAACTGTTATCAAGGGGGGGGGGAGGGTTTCCTGTCATTCTGTGTTCTGGGAGTCCAGATAAGTCACCTCTCTGTAGAGAGGTCCTCTCGCTCCGTGACCCTCCTCTCACCTCACAGGTAAGGCGTATTCTTTTCACTTGCTCACTTTGCAGCTGCAAGTAAGAGACCTCAACCTCACCACTCCCTGGTCTCTGGGAATACAGACAATGGGTGTTGTGTGCTCTTCCCTGAAACTTATACGCGAGCCATTGGAAACCCAAGCCACAAAAACAGCCCTTCGCTGAACTGTTTTCTTGTAATTAACTGTCTTTCCCCCGCAGGCCTGCCGTGAGAGGAGACAGGGCAGCCCAGGGCACCAGCAAGACAGCTGTCCTTTTCCCTTTGGTCTCTGACAGACCAGGCGCCCATCACTGGCCTTTCCCTCTGGAGTGTTCACTTGAGAGCAAGGACCAGCGACTCTGTCGGCCTGTTCTTCTGGCCCAGGGGTCCTCAACCTAAGGCCCGGGGGCCGGATGCGGCACCTCGGGGTCCTGAATCCGGCCCCTGGGACCAATTGCAGAACCCCCCACACACACCTACCCCCTGCTTCGCAAGCAAGCCAGCAGTTCAAAGCAGTGGGCTATGTCGCTTCCCCCACTCCCTCCACCTACCACCCAGATGATCGGCACGCTGGCTGGTGGGGCAGTTCAAAGTGGGAGGGCCACAGCAAGGTCTCCCGCTCCCCCCAACCGCCACCCAGATGGTCGAGGCACCGGCTGCAGCCAAGCAGGGCAATTTAAGATGATGGCCTTTTTTTTTTTTTTTTGGACTGTGGTCCGGCCCTCAGTGGTGTCTGGGGGGGGTAGTGGACCGGCCCACTGTTTGAAAACTTTGAGGACCCCTGCTGGCCCCCCTCCCTTGTTCCTTTTATTTCTGCAAGGCTGCTTAGAGAAACAACGTTGCTGCGTTTTAATTCTTGATACGGCATCAAGAAACTTCTGGACCGATGACAGAGAGCAAACAGGAGGAGGCAACAAAAGGAAGGAGATAATGATCCACAAGCTTGGCTTCTGGCCTCCTCCACCCACTCCAGATTACACAGGCCAACATCACGAGGCTGCTGGCTTGCAGGGTCCCTCGGGGCTCTGGTTTGTCCCCCATGTTACCTGACGTCTACATGAAACTTCTGGGAGAGATTCGGGGAGAAGAACAGGCTTAGGGAACTGGGAATGTTTAGCCTTTCAAAAAGAAAGCTGAGGGGGATATGACAGCTGTGTTTAACTATTTGAAAGGATGTCATATTGAAGAGGAAACAGGCTTGTTCTCCACGGCTTCCGAGGCTAGGGCTCGGAGCAATGGTTTCAAAATACAGTACAGGAAAAGCGATTCCATTTGAACATTAGGAAGAACTTCATGACGGTTAGAGCTGTTTGGCAGTGGAAGATGCTGCCACAAAGGAGGATGGAGTCTCCTTCTTTGGAGGTTTTTAAGCAGAGGCTGGATGGCCATCTGTGGAAAATATTGTGATGGGGTTCCTGCATGGCAGGGGGTTGGACTGGATAGCCCTTGAGGTCTCTTCCAACTCTATGATTCTATGATTCTCTGGAGTTTTGGGGGGCTCGGTGTCACCTGTATGCATACGACACCCAACTCAACCTCTCCTTGCCACCTGAATCCAAGGAGGCTGTTTTTGGCTCTGAAGAATAAATATACTGAAGTTTAATCCAGACAAGACAGAGGTGGTCAGTCAAAAGGCAAATCAAAGAACAGAGATGCAGCCTCAGGTTGGGTTACACTTTCCCTAACAAATCAGGCGCATGGCGTGGAAGGACTCCAGGTTTCATCTCCAAGCCTGGGTGAAAACTGGACTCCAGCATCGTCCAGCGGGGGGCAACCTTGGGCCTTCCAGAAATTTTGGACTACAGCTCCCAGAATCCCAAGCCTCTATTGCCCACAAGAAAGGGCTGTGGGAGTTGGGGTCTAGAACATCTGGAGGGCTCAAGGTTTCTCTCTCGCGGTCTGGAGGGTCACACGGCCTTCAACCCAGCTTTATGGAAACACTACAGGCAGCACCGCAGGATCCCAAGCAACATAAGAACATACAGTAAGAACATAAGAAGAGCCATGCTGGATCAGGCCAAAGGCCCATCTAGCCCAGCTTCCTGTATCTTACAGTGGCCCCACCAAATGCGTCTGGGAGCCCACAAGACTAGATATCTCTCTCCTGATACCACTCCCCTGCATCTGGTCCTTGAAGTAGCCCGGTTTTAAGGCTGGAGATGACACATCTCCCTCATGGTTTGTAACCTGTGATGGGACTTCTCCTCCAGGAATCTCCCAAGTACCTTCTCCAGCCGTTCCGAGGCGGTGTCGTCCCCTTTCTCCAGCAGGGACTGCAGGCGCTTCTCCTCCTCCAGCAGCTTCAGCCGTTTGGTGTCAGCCTTGAGCACCGCTTGCACCGCGGGGGTCTCATCGGCCACCACCTCTAAGGGGGGGGGGAAGGAGAGGGATACAAAGGTGGCTGTGTCAATTCAAAGAGGGGAAAAATCTCCAAAGCTCTTAATAGGACCTAAAGCAGCAAAAGGATACAGCAGGCCTCTGGTCCAAGAGCCCAGAGAAATGCTACCAGCATGAGAAGGCCATATTAGTCTGGGAGGGGTGGGGGTAGAGGAGAGGACAGGCTCAGGAGAAGGGATAATTCCCACCCGCCCTCTTCCTCCTTTCTTACCTTGTTCACAGAGAAGGACGTCAATATTGGGAGGGATACTCAAGGCTCGGTTGGCAATGTGCTTCAGCAGGGTGGTTTTGCCTTTCCTGGGAAGGCAGGGGAAAGTCTTTTTTAAAATCCCGGGGGACATATAAAGGATTGTCCCACCCTTAAGATGGGCAACTAAAAACACAGGCTCTCACAATAACCCTGCTTGCAGCTCTGTGCTTTCCATGCCGGGGGTGGGGGTGGAGTGGGGGGTTCAATCCAGACAACATGGTGAGAGCCTTCAGTTATCTGGTGGAAGAGCAAAATGAAAGGGCGCAGCTTCAAGTCACCCCCTAGAGCAGTGGTTCTCAACCTGGGGGGTCGGAACCCCTTTGGGGGGTCGAACAACCGTTTCACAGGGGTCGCCATGAGCCAGTGAAGAAAAAGGCACAAACGGCTTGGGTCTGGAGGGGGAGAGAGAGAGTGAGTTACAGCTTGATAGGTTGGAGGGGATGTCAGTCAATGTGACCAGAGGCTGCGATTGGCTGAGGGTGCCTGTATAGAGGGAAGTTCTCTATGGCACCTGCAGCAGTGGCCTGCCAAAGGGGGGCTTGTGGCCTCTTCCGAGCAGGGCAAGGGGTCACCACCACATGAGGAACTGTATTAAAGGGTCGCGGCATTAGGACGGTTGGAAACCACTACCTTAGACTCACCCGTTAGGCCCCACCAGGCCATACCGGCGCCCAGCCACAATAAACAGGTCTGCGTTGACAAACAACTCCTTGCCATGAGCTGAGATGCTAAATTTTTCTAGCTGCAAGAGAAGATGGAGGCATTAGTCGCCTTTCAAGCTGTTGCTGGCGCTGCTGCTCCTTACAGTTTTACCACCATTTTGATCCTGTTATTTACCTCATTCACTGCAACCTTTCTGCTAGAGGATGGGTAGATTTAAAAAAAAACACCCTGGTTTAAGATGAAGCCTACTCAGCATCTACACTTCTTGAAATAACCATATAAGTCACTTCTTCTGGGAAACCCAGCAGGGAAACGAAGTCCCAGCCTTTGACTCTACAAGTAATTCACTACAAAGCTATCCAGTCAGGTAAACAAATAGGACATATACAGTAGTACCCCGTAAGACAAATGCTGTTAATAAAAAAAAAAACAAAAAAAAACTCACAAGACAAATGAAATTTCCGGGAACAGGAAATCCTCCTAAGACGAACTTTCCCTATGGAATACCTCACAAGACGAATTCAATGCATTCCTATGGGGACCGCGATAACATGCATTTCGTAGGACTAATTTTTCATAAAAGAAATTGACCCATAGAACGAATTAAATTCATCTTAAGAGGTACCGCCATAGTTGTAATGTATTCTAAGATAGTGATTCCCAAACCAAGGCATGTGTACTCCCAGGGCTACGAAACAGAACGTTTAGGGGTTCCAAAAAATTAATAATGGAATAATGGTAGGAAAAGGCATTAAGGCGACAGTGTAAATTGCTTCTTTACACCCAGAACCGTGAGAAACCCCTCAACATTTTTCCTTCTTTCCCCACTCACTGTGTGAGGGTCCAACCAACGAACCAGCTTTCGCTCCAAGGTTTTTGTTCTGGAACTAACTCAAGGGCTTTGGTCTCCTGTTCCTATCAAAGGCAGTTTGTACAGGACAAAATGCTGTACGGATTTAACCCCTTTTGCTGTTGCATTCGTACATGCAATGAGGAAGTGGCCTGAAGACAGGAGGGGTTGAAAGCCCCCCCCCCTCAA
The DNA here is from genome assembly GCA_023846285.1 of Phrynocephalus versicolor. NCBI lineage: Eukaryota > Metazoa > Chordata > Lepidosauria > Squamata > Agamidae > Phrynocephalus > Phrynocephalus versicolor. The sequence continues at coordinate 516,341 of JAHTLZ010000342.1, forward strand.
CTCCACTCTCAGGGGTGTCCAAACTTTTTGCAAGGAGGGCCAGATTGGGTGAGGTGAAAATATGGGCGGGTCGATCATTCAGCTGCCTTTGGCCCCCGGGCTGGACTTTGCACAAGCCTCTAGTCTAAGACATTGATGGCGAACCTTTTAGAGACCGAGTGCCCAAACTGCAATTCAAAACCCACTAATTTTTTATTTATTTTTTTGCAAAGTGCCAATACAGTAATTTTACCTATATACAGGTGGCTATGAAGGGGCAATGTCGGGTGCCCACAGAAAGGGCTCCGAGTGCCACCTTTGGCACCCATGCCATAGGTTCGCCCTCACTGCTCTAGGACATGCAAGGAGGCAGGGAGGACGCTGCAGCAATGGAGCTGGGGGCGGCAAGACTGGGCAGGTGGCTGGGAGGATGGACAGAGGCAGGGAGGGCAGGCAAACTGTAATAGTCCTTGCTGACATCTCTCTGTTCGTGTGTGGTTTTGCTGCCGGTCTATGTCGTTTGATTTTGATCTGTTGATAGTACTAAATTTTATGACTATCATCTCTATCCAATATGGGGAGGAGCCAGATGGTAGGGATGCATGACAGGTGAGGAGAAGAGGCTGTGGGCCGCTCAAAGATTGAAAACGGGCCGCATTTGGCCCCTGGGCCTGACTTTGGACATGCCTGCCCTAATATGAAGGGTAAAATGCATACAAATGGGCATAAAAAGGGTACACAGCAGGTGAAAGTGGTCCAGAAACCACTGTTCTAAGAGACAGTGCTTTGCTAAGAGTGCTACGCTTTGCCCCTAGTTTTATTACTCTTAATCCTCACTCCAACAAGATGTAAGTAGCCCAGATTGTGTCCCAGTGCCACAAAGCATGAACTGTACCCACTGATAAAAAAAAAAATTTAATCCTCCTCCTCCATAGACAAATGCTTGTGTGACCTTCTGTTTCGAACCCACTTGGAAACTGAATGAAGTCAAAACTGTCAAGCCCTCCTAATGTGAGCTCCCTCGGGGGGCTCCTTGGTGCACCAAAGCAGAACTAAGCATCAGGGATTCGCCTGATCAGGATCGCTTTGGGCCCTGAAGTAGGATTGGGGAACTGAATACCTGAAATGTAGCATCTGGTCTAGAGGAAACTAAAACATAAAGGAAAGGGGTGCAGAGGGGAAAGCAGATGTCAATGGCAGACTATTTCATGACAAGAGGAGACCCCCAACCTTGGGTAACCCAGATGTTCATAGAACCACCGAATAATGAAATGGGAGGGGACCGGTAAGGCTGTCAAGTCCAACCCCCTGCTCCATGTAGGAATATAGTTCAAAGGAGATCTGCCAGGTGGTTGTCCACATTTCTCTTGAGTGCCTCCCACGGTAGAGCCCTTGCCACTGCTTGAGGTCATGGGTTCCACTGCTGTCCTGCCATAAGTGGAAAACTTTCCTGATCTTCAGCCCAATGCTGGGTTCTCTTTAACTTGAGCCCATTATTGCGCGCCCTGCACTGTGGGGTGATCGAGAACAGATCTTGCCCCATCCCTTTATATAGCAGCCTTTCAGATGTTTGAAAAGTGGTAGCACATTCCCCCCCCCCCGTCTTCTTTTCTCTAGCTCAACATGCCCAATTATTTCAGTCATTCCTCAAAGGGCTTGGTTTCCAGCCCCTCCCCCCCCCCCGATCCTCTTTGTCGCTCTCCTTGGTTGCTTGTTCCTCTGAACGTGTTCTTGGACCACAACTCCCAGAAGCCTTTCACCACAAGCTGTGCTGGCCACCAGGTTGTTTCTGGGAGTTGTCATCCGAGAGCATCCAAGGGACCCCAAGTTGGGAAGCACTGCCTTAGGGAATCCACCACCTGCAGGCAAAAAGGGGACAGCGCAAGCATAGGTTGATCCCTTGATCCTGCTCCTCAGACTGCCTTCAGTCCCAAGATGTGGATGAGAAATTAGGGGGGGTGGCGAATTATTACTACGCCGTTAATGAAGTGAACCCCACACTGAAGTCTTACAGATGTTTGGGGACACAACTCACGGCAGGCGATGCTGGAACCCCATGATGGGGGTTCCTGCATGGCAGGGGGCTGGACTGGATGGCCCTTGAGGCCTCTTCCAACTCTATGATTCTACAGCTCCAACAACTCAAAGACAGTACAGACAGGGACAATGGAAGCTGTAACTCGAGACTCTCCAGAGAGAGACAACTGGTTTCCAGTTTAATATGTCTGTGAAGATTCTCAGTCACCCAGGTGAGTCCATCTACAAGATAGAGGACTCGCACTAGCTGTATTCAGACTGATGAAGCTGTTTGGATGAGCAGCGAAACATTTCCGTCTCTCAAGAAAAAAAGAAGTCCAGTAACCATGACTTAACTTCCAGATTTCTGGTTTAATATATACAGCACCATTTCAAACTGTTTTAAATTGATCTAACTGTTCTAAGCTGCTGTCCTAAATTGCTTAGTGGTGTTTTGTTGCCTGTACGGCACCCTACGACCGTTGGATATATAGGGTAAGATACTGTATACACATTTTGACAAACAAATAAAACAGTGCACACATGGTTCCTTTTAATTCCACCTCAGTTTGGTTTCCTACATGGTTCAGGGGTTATATTTGAACCACTCTGGGGGTTGCAAATGGCACAAACTTCACTGTCAATCACTGGCAAACATATTAAACCTTAACGCATCCTGCTTTTAATAGTCCCCAAAGCCCAGGGGTCCCTTGCCAACTGTTTCAGAGGAACAGAAAGGGAAAAGACGCCCAGTCAAGATTGGTTTTGGCAAAGCATCCTGCATTTTACAGGGCATTCCATAAGGCCTTTGCGTTAAATATGACTGCATTTTCCAATGTCATTATACGCACAGGATTGTACAATTTTTATAGAAACAACGCCTGCATTCGGACTTCACTGTTTAAAAACCCTAACGTGGAAGTGTCGGCTGGAGAGTTCAGTGCATTAGGTTTCTGGGTTCCTGAACCATAGGTTGGGGGTTCAATTCCCCACGGTGCCTCCAGGGAGAAAAAGCCAGCCTGGGTGGCCTTGGTCAAGCTGCAGAGTCCCGGGCTATCCCCAGAAGAAGGAAAAAGCAAACCACTTCTCTGTACTCTCTATAGAGGAAACTCCTGAAAAGGGTTGCCACAAGCTCAAATCGACTTGATACCAGACAATTAATTTAGCATTAACAGGGAAGTAGGTTAGATAAAATACATATAGACCAGGCATGTCCAAACTTTGGTTCTCCTGATGTTTTGGACCACAACTCCCAGAATTCTAAGCTTAGATCGCCAATGGCAAAGGCCTATGGGAGTTGCGGTCCAAAACATCTGGAGGACCAAAGTTTAGACATGCCTGATATAGATGGTCTGTCTGAAACAGTATGTCTGAAACAGGTTTATAGAGCTACGAACACTGGTGTTCAAAATGTTAGTTACCATCCGGGACAGCATCTGTTCTTTATCATCAGCAGAGTGCAGGACACACAACAATGGGCTTTCAGCTGAATGGCAGGAAAAACTTCCTAACTGTTAGAGCAGTATGGCAATGGAACCAATTACCTCAATAGAAGGTGAGTGTTCCAACACTGGGGGCATTCAAGAGAAGTCTAGACAACCACTAAGTAAATATCCTTTGATTTTGTATTCCTGCATGGAGCAAGGGGCCAGATTTGACAGCCTTGTAGGCTCCTTCCAACTTCATGATTCTATGATCAGAAGCCAGCCTGTTTTCAAAATACTTGGACAGAGATCTCATAAGAACATAAGAAGAGCCATGCTGGATCAGGCCAAAGGCCCATCTAGTCCAGCTTCCTGTATCTCACAGCGGCTCCACCAGATACGTTTGGGAGCGCATGAGACTAGATATCTGTCTCCTGATACCACTCCCCTGCATCTGGCCCTTGAAGTACCCTGGTTTTAAGCCTGGGGAATTATACATCTCCATCATGGTTTGTAACCCGTGATGGACTTCTCCTCCAGGAATCTGTCCAATCCTCTTTTGAAGGCACACAGCCCAGATGCCATCACCACATCCTGTGGCAGGGAGTTCCACAGACTAACAACATGCTGGGTAAAAAAGTATTTTCCTTTGTCTGTTCTCCCTCTTCCAATCCTCCATTTGAGTGGATGTCCCCTAGTTCTGGTATTTTGTGAGAGGGAGAAGAGCTTCCCTCTATCCACTTTACTCATGACCTGCATTATTTTGTGCGTCTCAATCATATCCCCCCTCAGGCGCCTTTTTTCCAGACTAAAGAGCTCCAAATGTTTTAGCCTTTCCTCATAAGGGAGGTGCCCCAGCCCAGTAATCATTTTAGTCGCTCTCTTCTGCACCTTTTCCAGTTCCACTATGTCTTTCTTGAGATGCGGTGACCAGAATTGTACACAATACTCCAGGTGCGGCCTTACTATTGTTTTGTATAATGGCATTATAATGTAGGCTGTTTCATTTTCAGTCCCCTTTCTGATAATCCCTAGCATGGAACTGGCCTTCTTCACCGCTGCCACACGTTGGGCTCTCCACCAACACACCAAGATCTCTCAAAGCCTCTTCTCAAAAAAAGTCTGGAATTAGATCAAAGGCCATCTACATGCAACCTGCATGTTCTGCTACTAAGCTGTGACACACACACACACACACACACACACACACACACACACCGAGGGACAAGGTGGGCGGAAGGAGATACCTTGATGTCGGAGGCATTTTCCAGCATGGCCTGCCGTGAGGACACCTCTGCCTGGGACACCGAGAAGTCGTTCTCGGCTGCGTTGGCGGCTTTCAGGGTTGCCACCTGCCGCTCAAAGTCCATCTGTTGGGACCAAGAGAGCTTTGACCACAAGGCACCGGCAGAAAACAAAACAAAGAGACAAACCAACCCCCCAACCCACCCAACCCAATTTTCTCTCCCCTGCTTCCCTTGGCCGGCTGTAACCCTGCTCCCTCCAACACTCGAACTAGGTCGGTCCTCACTCACTATGGATCCTGCCACTTCCGAGACCTTTCCGCTAAGCACGACGTGGCCTCCTGCCTATTTCTCTCACCGGCCTCTCCTTCCCTGTTCTCAGTCTTACCGAGTGGGAAAGTCTTATGCCAGCGGTGGCGAACCTTCGGCACTCTAGATGTTTTGGACCACAACTCCCACAATCCTTTGTCACTGGCAGTCTAGGCTCAGAATTCTGGGAGCTGCAGTCCAAAACACCTGGAGGGCCGAAGGTTCACCACCCCTGTAATGCTCAGCTAGGAATCCTCTTCCTCGTCTCATTCTCCACTCCAAGCTCATCCCCTCACCAAATAAAGATTTTAAACTGGTACACTTGTCTGTGCCGGAAGCAACAACTGGTACAATACTAATATTCAAACACCGACGAGCTTTAATTTATGGGACTACAAGCGAAAGTTTTAAATCCACATTCTTCCTGGTGGAGGGGAAAAGAACTTCTGCCTGAATGAACCATAATTCCCCTGCTCAACACCAGTTCTAAGACTTCACGGTACCAAGGAGGCAGTGTAGTATCTCTAAAAGAGAGTGGCCAAAACTATTCTTCAAAGTTAAACAGCTTCCCTGATGATCCTGACCATTTCCCCAGTTTCAGATGTTACGGCTTGGCCGTGTTAAACAGCAGTGATGAGGGGGGAAATGTTCTATACCAGTTAAAGGTGTGCTTCCTTCTAGTACAGTGGTTCTCCACCTGTGGGGTCCTCAGTTGTTCCTGGACTGCAACTCCCAGAAATCCTGGCCAGCTCAGCTAGTGAGGAAGACTTCTGGGAGATGCAGTCCAGGGACCTCTGGGGACCCACAGGTTGAGAACCACTGTTCTAGTAGGAGTGCAGTGTCCTACACACTGGCCACCGGAGTGGCTGCAAGTAAGAGATGGGTTACGGAGACCACAAAGCCGAACCCCTGGCTCTCCTAGAGATGGAAACATTCCAGAATCTTTGCAGGTGGGAAATGTGCTGGAATCTTTCTCCAAAGTGTCCCTACCGTCACCAATTTCCAAAATCTCCAGACATTTTACATCTCTAGGCTTTCCAGAGGTAACCTGGACCACGGTTCCCACCGTCACTTACCACTAGCCACACTGGCTGAAGATTCTGAAAGACAAAACTTAAAAACACCTAGGAAGTCTAAGGCCCTCTACCCCTGTGGTACCCCCGGGCTCAGTACAACACAGTCGCTGCACCCGTTGTGCTTTATTCAGTGTCCCCACAGAACACCCTCCTCCTGGAAGACTTTTACAGAGATAGGGCAAAGAGGTAGAAAAATCAAAGGATCAGGGTGAAACAAGAAGCTACAAAGAGTTGGCCGGCTGTTGAGAAGAGAGCGAGACATCCAGAGGCGCTTCCTTCTAGGAGTGACGATTTTCAGATATCATCAGAGCAATTTCCGACAGAGATCTAACCTGCTTCTTGAGTTTCTTCTTCTCCTTTTTGCTAAGGTGTGCATAGGGATCATCTTCCTTCTTCTCCCCTTCCTCTTCCTCTTCCTCCGACTGCTGCAGAATCGACAGGAGGCCCGTCTCCCGTTAGTCAACAGTGTCAGGTAAAGAAAAGCAAGAGTTCTTACCAGGGAACGTTTACGGTGGGGGGGGGAACTGTCCCCTGGAAGCAGAGAGCATGTGTCATGTTCCTTTTTAGTCAGGATCCGTGGAGTGAAAGAT
>JAHTLZ010000342.1:528713-546377 GCA_023846285.1 Phrynocephalus versicolor
TTATTATTATTATTATTATTATTATTATTATTATTATTATTATTATTGAGTTAGCCCAGCCTTGCAAACACGCCCATGAGCAGAGCGGCCTTGCTAAAATAGGCAGTGGCATGACAGGTTTCTGCATTAACCAGGAAGCCCCTTTTCCTGTGCCTAGCATGAAAGCAGCACCCTAAGCATGTTGGCAAGAGAAGGAGAGACACTGCTAATGGACAGGCTTCCCTCCTTGGTCAGCCGGCATGAAAGCCACACCATGGAGGGCAGGCAGAGAAATCGGTCCATGAGTCTGCGCAGATTCCTTGGGGCCCCGAGAGCGACCCAGTCAGTTGACGAAAGGCCTTCTGCTCAAACTTGAGTCAGGCAGCACCGCTGGGGCTAGTGAGCTCAGTGGGGCCTTTTAAGCACCAGGCATAACCAACCCAAATGCCTGAGGTTCCCCTGTCAGTCCACCCATGTCCCACTTGGTTAGATGTTCTACTGTAGGCGGCCCCAGGAGTCCATTTCCTGGGTTCGGCTTTTCCCTCACCTTTGATTTGTCCTTGGATTTCTTCACCTCGCCAGTGGCTTCTTCCTCATCGCTCTGAACCAAGATGGCGGAGGCTGAGCCTCCTCTCTGAGGCGGCAGGGAGAGAACAGATAGAAAATAAACATTGAGGCAGACCCACAGAGAGCCACAGGAGTTGCATCAAGAGAAGAAGGGCATAGTTTGGGAGTGTTCTATCCATTATTTCCCAGGCTGTGCCTGGGGCAGAAGTCAATTCAGCCTATATAAAAACTTCAGCACATCATAGATTTTTGAAGTAGAAACATTCTGGATTTTTGCCTAGAATGCTCTGGAATCCAGCTCCCTGGGAATTGGATCGTTCTTCAGCTCCTGAAGTTTTTGATTGGGATGGGGGCAGGGGAGCAATATTTTGCTAGGACACTTTCCTACTGATTACCCAGTAGAGATGGGCACGAATAAAAAAAATGGCATTTCGTTTGTCGTTTGTCGGGTCCGTTTCGGTTCATTTCCATTTTTCGCGAATTTTTGCAAAACAATTCATTTTCATGTTCGTTCATTTTGTTACCATTTATTTCAATTTTTTGTGATATTTTTAGGATTTTAAGCAATTCACTCATATTGCAGTAACGGAAACGAAACACACGACAAAATTTCCAGTGTTTCTGTTCATTTCGTTTCATTTTAGAGACAAAATTCGTTTGTCGTTTCGTTATGTAACAAAACGAAAAAACGAAAACAGAAACGAAAAATTGTTCGTTTCGTGCCCATCTCTATTACCCAGGATTTCTGGCTCCTCTCTTTACAAGCTCTCTCCAAACACGTTAGCGAACGCATCACTCAGCACCCTTTAGTGCCTCCGTTAAAATGAGATAAAGGATGCTTTCTCATGTGATCTGACCAGGTAATGAGGGACAAATCTCTGCGCAGATGGGCTTTTTTAAAAAGGAGCTAAGGTTTACAGGTTACCATTATGGCATGGAACGCGGAAACCTCGGTTACTCATCTGTAAAATGGGAACAACATCAATCAGATCGGCACAAAAGCATGCTGGAAGGCAGCCAGCAGATGGATCAGAAAGCGATCAGAACAGCTTAGGTAACCATGGGGTAGCCCAGGGGTGTTTCATTGTAGAAAGGCAGGAGATAAAACTGGAGGATAATTTAAAAAAAAATAGAAACTTGAGCATTTGTTCATGAGAAAATGGAATCACCAAACCTGCTGCTTTCCTTTGTTCTTCTCATTTTTCCTGCTCTTTTGCTTGGTCTCTTCCTCCTCCTCCTCCAGAAAGAAAGAGAGAGAGAGACAAAAAAAAATCTCGCTTCAATTCTAGCTCTAGAACAGGGCTGTTCAACTTTGAACAGGCCAAGGGCTACTTTTTTTGGCCCAAAGTGCCTGAGGGATATTACACTAAAACCTCTAATTATGAACTGTATCCGTTCTGAGCACATGCTCATAAGTAAAACCGTTTGTAAGTAGAGCAGCGGTTTCCCATAGGAATGCATTGAAAACCAATTAATCCATTCTGGAGGGAACAGATTTCAATGCACCATTATCCTTGGACAGCCCCGCTCAGCTGAGACAGTGGGCTGGCAGATCCAGAACTTTGCTAGGGTGGTGGTGGTCCTTGGGGTGGGAGAGGGAGGGGTGGAGAACTTATCCCCTCATTTTATTGATGGCTGGCGGGCTACTTTTGAACTCTTTGCAGGCTACCAGTAGCCCGCGGGCTACCTATTGGGCAGGCCTGCTCTAGAAATTCCTTCCATAAGTAACATAAATATACCCTGAGATGCCTTGCAACTCCGTGGAGGGATGTAGCAAGGAGGCTGTGAAACCCCGTTCTCAAGAAAGGTGGAAACAGACGCCTCAGTCGGGCGCCTTTCTTGTCGCTTTCTTATTTTTAAAAGGAACCATACAGGTCAACTGAGCTTGTTATCACTTCAACGACTTTAAACGTCTGCCTAACAAGCAAGCGTGCCCCGCTCCGGTGGCACTCCAGACTGTGGAAAGCACTCATTTTTCCCCACGACTGCTATTGTTTCCACTCAGATGGCTTCTAAGAAAGAAGCAAAACACCTCTTTCTCATCGTGCCAGAAGGAGCCGTCCAAGAATCAGGAGGATTCCTTTCTCATGCCAGTCCAGGCAGGACGAGTGGACTTAAAAGAGCTGAATGATACGAGAAGCTTCTCCTCATTGTTCTTACCATGTCCTTGCTTAATTGAAATTCTTTGTTTTTATTTTGAGGTTAGCTTATAGCAGTGATGGTGAACCTTTTAGAGACTGATTGCCCAAACTGCGATTCAAAACCCACTAATTTTTTGCAAAGGGCCAATACAGCAATTTAACCTGAATGGAGGTGGCTGTGAAGGGGCGATGTCGGGTGCCCACAGAAAGGGCTCCGAGTGCCACCTTTGGCACCCGTGCCTTAGGTTCGCCAACACTGGCTTATAGGGTAAGCTAATGAGACTTTCCCTGTTTCTTTAAGGTAAAAAGGATCTCTCATCCATAGCCTGAGGACTGATGAGAGGGCAACTGGCTGGAGAGATAAGCTAGAACAGCAGTTCTTAGCCTTTGGTCTGTGAAGATTCTCAGTCATCCAGGTGAGTTTATAAAAACAGGGCCTTTTCTGCCGTTGCCCCTCGCCTGTGGAATAACCTTCCACCAGACATCTGCCCGGCCCCCTCTTTGGCTGCCTTTAAAAAAACTATTAAAAACTTGGTTATTTAAGCAGGCATTCCCTTAAATATAATGCAATTTCAGTGTTCACCCATTAAATCTTGATTTTTTAACTGATTAGCCTGTCAATAATAATGCATTGTTTTATGTCACTTTAATATTAATTTTATTTTTATTTTATTGTGCTACTATTTTATATGGTTTTAATTGTCTGAATTTGTTAATTGTTGTAAACCGCCCAGAGTGACCTCGCTGCCAGATGGGCAGTATAAAAATCCAATAAATAAATAAATAAATTTCTCTGGAAGTTGAGTCATGGCAACTGGGCTTCTTTTCTTGAGAGATTGAAACGTTTCGCTGCTCATCCAAACAGCTTCGTCAGACTGAGGAAAGCTAGCTGCGAGTCCTCCATCTTACAGTTGGCTTTGATCTCTTGCCACCCTGGTCTGAAATGGGCTCCTAAGAGGAACAATGGCCTGAGTAGGCTCGTTTAAGTGAACAATAGTCTCAGTAGGTCATTAGGTGGACAATGGCCCACTTTTACAACCTTCCCAACAATATATGTAAATATTCCAGATTCTTAGCCTTCTCTAGAACTCCAGGCAGCACATTAAATGGAACAGCTTTATGGGAGCTGAATTTCAAAAGAGCTAGGGGACTCCAAGGTCAAGAACTAAAACTCAACCCTATTTTCAATATGCCCTAAAAACAGCAATACCCCTGAGCTGCTGCAAAACACTTTTTCTCTGTAATAAATACAGAGTTGATTTGCCTATTTGATCTTGAGAGAAAGAACTTCCCTGTAAGAGGAGGATTTTCCCAAGAGTCAAGTAAATTGGTATTTGCCAACAATCCTGACTCACAATCACCCTGAGTCTAAAACTGAAAGAGTTCTAGGCAGCAGCCTTGTACAGACTCACCTTCGGCTTAGCTTTGGGGGCTTTTTTGCTGGGTTTCTTCTCTTCTTCATCATCAGAAGCTGCCTACAGATGCACAGATGGGTGTTAGTGTTTTTTGTTTACTGTAGAAAAATAATATGAAAATGAGGGTTCTGGGACAGACTTCTCAGCATTGCCGGCTTGATCATGGCTGCAGGACAAAGTCCTAGCAAAATGACAGAAATATCCCAGGAGTCTAATCTCCTCAATATGTTCAAGTCTTCAGTTCCGACTTAAGGACTTGAAGGGTTTTTCTGCATCGGGAAAGCGCGGTGACAGAACAGCTTGATGTCAGAACTTAAAACACTAAAATTAAGCTGTGCTAGTTATTCCTGAATGATTCCTGTGAGGAAAATCTCCACTGTTCAGGATGGAGAAAAACAAACCCATACAGGCAACCACCTCAGGTGGTGGATACTGTGAGGTAGTGGCCTCAAGCCTTCTCACCTTGAGATTCCCCGGACATTTCCCTCTCTTTGACAGCACAAGCATCCATGCCATACAAACTATCTGGGGTCCTCTGAACTAGTCTGCCTCCATCAAATGCAGGAAAGGATACAGTCCTGTCAGCGGCGTGCAAGTAAAATCCAAATGTCAGCGCAGTTTGCTTGTTTGCAGTACAGGGAGAGATATTTTTACCTCAGGCAGAAAAATGTTCTGCCAGCCCTGATCTTATCTCCCATCAGTTACTCTTTGGCTTCTTTAACAGATAAGGAAGGGACCTACCAAAATGCTTCTTTAACCACTAAAAAGACCATGCTTCCCCTAGCCCACCCCAGCCATATCCTTCTGTGATTCTACCAGGCCTTAACTAAGACATTTGTTTGCAGACTTAAGAGCTAGAACACCCCTTTGGGAAAATGGAAGCAGACATCTGAGGTAATGTTCTTACCATGAATATTTTCAATTGGGCTTTTGTTTTTAATAGGGTTTTATTTTTAATAATTACTATTTTTTGCATGTGAATGTGATTTTGAAAAACTGCAATTGCTTTCTAAATTATTTGTATGCCTTCTTGAGTCCCTCTACAGAGGGAAAGGTAGGGTAGAAATTAAATAGCTACATCATACAGTATAAATCTCAAGTTCTAACACTTTAAGAGACAGGTGCAAACTTCCTTTGGGGGCATCATCTTCTGGGCTACCTAACTCTCTAAAAACTCTGCGCTCACCAATGTTGCTCCAGATCGTATGCTGCCAGATTCCAGAGTACAACAAACCTTGTTAATCTTATTTTTATCAGCTTTGACAGGTTTCTGATCTTCCTCTTCTTCGTTCTCCTCTTCCTCTTCACTCTGCTCCTGATTCAGGGCAGCAAACACGTTTCCTCCCTTGTGAGGACAAAAAGCAAAAATAAATAAATAAATAAAAATGCTGCAAGTAGTCCCTGCACGATGCCTATGCACCCAAGGTCAAAGCAAGGCCAGGGACTGCCTCTCCCAACCCAACCGAACGCCCATCATTTTACACTGCATGGTTTAGATGGCACAAATATTACCATCGATACTTAAACCAGTGGTTCTCAACCTGTGGATCCCCAGATGTTCCCAGAGTGCAACTCCCAGAAGCCTCCACCACTCACTGTGCTGGAAGGAGTTTCTGGGAGTTGCAGTCCAAGAACATCTGGGGACCCACAGACTGAGAACCACTGACCTAAACAAAGGATGCGGTAGGACATTTGTAATGGCCTTGTAAGCTACTGTCTCAGCTACAGGAAGCATTGCAAGTATACCAGGGTGTCCCCTGGGCAACGGTGTGCAGCCGGACAGTCCTTCATGTCCAGAAGCGTTGCCCTGCAAACCTGTTGATGAGCAGAATGACCCCATGGTTCTTTTTACATCCACAAATAACAACAGTTTATATTATTACTTAAATTTGTTTTCACTATTTCTGTATATTTCCTGTATGACCATAAGTTTAAATTATGCAATACTTTGGTACGAATGAAGAAAGGAAATCATAGTTCTGTGCTGTGTTTTATGATAAAGGGCTAAAGTATATACAGTATATTTTACTTATTTAAATTCTACTCTGTGTGGGGGTGGGGTGGGTGGGAATTAAACAGTAGGGAAAAAGACGTCAATAAATGCATAAAACAACCGGCTCTACGGGCACAATGAAAGGAATAGGGAGCTAGGAAACATCTTATATATATATATTTGTACTTATTAACTGCCCGACTTTCCCTCAGGAACTCTGGGTGGTGTACAACAAATTGTAAAGAAAAAACAAACAACTTGCCCACAAAGAAATACAACCTGTGAACAAACAAAAATAAAAATCAAATCAAATCAAATAAATAATAAAAAATCAAATAGAAATATTCTAGCCCCACTTTGAGCAGTAAGGCCAACATAAATTAAAATGTGGTAACAATTCATCAAATCTTTACCATCCTGACAATCTGAGAATATAAGGTGCTGGGTTAATCGCATCCACTCTCTCCTTTCCTGAAGGATGTCCCGAGCACTTTGCAAAGCTACTCTTTGCCAGCAAAAGAATATTCAAAATATCCAGGGACTCACCTTCTTTTTCTTGTTTGATTTGCTGATGGGGGTGGGCACTGGAAAGGAAATTAACAAGTTGAGATTGCTCATGACGAAAGATTATATTAAAGGGAACAAAAATGGCCCAGCGGTGTGGCAGCCATCTTTCCGCCCAAGACTAGGTTCGTAGAAAGTGAGTGTGCCATTACATTTAGACTCGTAGGATGGGAACGGGAGGCCCGGGTTCAAATACTTAATGGGATATCAGTCTCACTAAGTGACCACAGGCCTCTCTGTCTCGGCTTAGACCCACTAGTACACCAACGCCGTGAGAGAATCGAAATGGGAAGGGGGGACCACATTCAGCCCCTCAAGGTTCTTGAAGGCAAGATGGAAGATCCATGAGAGAAACATATAGACAGGGAGACATAACAAGTGTATAGGGGACCCAGGCTTGCACGTAAACCAGACGTGGGCAGCTTCCAGAGATCTAAGGACGGAATATGGACTTTTTCGACTTTGGATCCACCACCAGCCTCAGCTGTTTTATGTCCATATGGGAAGCCATTTTTATTTTCAAAAGCAGAAGTGAATAAAGGTTGCTACCAGCATTTATGGGGGGGGGGGAGCCCACCGCCACACCCTAGAGCAGCTTGAGAGGGAATTAGGTAAAGCATCCCTCATGAGTTAAATCAGTGATGACCAAACTCCGGCCTTCCAGATGTTTTGGACCAGAACTCCCAGATATCCAAGCCTGTTTTGCCAGTGACAAAGGACTGTGGGAGTTATGGTCCAAAACATCTGGAGGGCCGAAGTTTGGCCACCACTGACTTAAATGGTATGAAGGACCTTCTATGTGGGGGGAAAAAATAAACCAACTTCTGGGATGGGGACATAACAATTCTGAGGCGGCAAATACACCAGGACTCCAAATGTCTGCATGGGGCCTGTGGGCTACTTTTTGCCAGGCCTGCGGTGCTGTTAAGATGGAATAGGAGTTACACATACACCCAGTGAGACAAGTATACCTCAGAATATGCCACATATCTCGGAGGAAGATATATATATATATAGAAACATAAAAATAATACAGGAAAGGTTACTGTGGAACCACTGGCTTCTGCAGAATTTTTAGCCATGACCAGGAATGCTCTGTACATCAAGAGTCTAGACCAGTGGTTCTCCACCTGTGCGTCCCTAGATGTTCCTGGACTGCAACTCCCAGAAATCCTGGCCAGCTCAGTTAGCGATGAAGACTTCTGGGAGTTGTAGTCCAGGAACATCTGGGGACCCACAGGTGGAGAACCACTGTAATCTAGTCAGATGCAAAGGGAAGCTCACAGAGAGGGCACGAGACAATCGCTTCACAGCCGGCTTCCTCTCATCATCCAGCAGAACCTGGCTTCTGATCATCAGGACAACCCCGAGATGGCCCTGCCAATGGGCACCTGGCTGACCCCAAATCTAAGGCCTTGCTGCCCCAGCCACCACCAACCTTCCTCATCCTCATCGCTGGCTTGGGCCGACAGTTTCTTCAGCCTCTCAATCAGCTGGTTCTCTTCATCGTCTTCTTCCGCGTCCTTTTTCTTGCGGTCTTTTTTCTTGTCTCGCCTCTTCTTTTGCTGGGGCAGCCAGGGGCGGGGGGGGGGGAGTAAAGAAAACGTGGAGGGAAAGATGTCAAAAGGTAGGCCAGTAGCGCTCAGCAAAAGGCAGGGCACCTCACGGGCACCACCAGAGGAGCTGCCTTAGACAGATCTGCCCTCCTGTGGCGAATGCCTGCGTTGACATCCGCAGGCACTTTTGACTCCCAACGCTCACCGGTTGCTGCTGCTGCTGCTCTTTCTCTTTCTCAGCGGCCTGCTCCTCGCTGGTGTGCTTCTCTTCCACGGCCAGCTCTTCAAAGAACTTAAGAAACAACAACAACAAAGGTTAAGGATACTGGTAGAAAAGTGACAAAAGCGGCAATGAAACAGAGGCAAGAAAGACTTGGAAGTTGCCCCCCACCCCTTGCGATCTCAAAGGAGTGGCCCTCACCCACTATTCCCCCTCCTTGGCCCACCTCTCAGGAAACAAGATCTTGGCCTCCAAATTGGCAACTGGAGAACCAACACTACCACCACCCGGGTGATACAATTGCTCATTTTCACACCAAGCTGTTTTTTTAGGCTGGTGGGCACAAGGGGAAGTGACACCGAATCTGAGGACCTCCTTGGACCAACCTTTAGAGAAACGGTTGCCAAGAACTACTAGAAAGATGATGGAACTGCAGTACTCTTGGCATTCTTCTCAACAAGGGAGAAAAGTGCCCAAACAATGATGAATTAAATACGTTCATAAACCAACAAAAGGAAAGAAATCCTTCAGATCTGTGAAATTCAAGCAGCTCACAGTGCACACCGCTGCTGTGCATTTGTAGTGACCTCGCTGCCAGATGGGCGGTATAAAAATCCAATAAATAAATAAAATAAATAAGTAAATATAACTACTTATAACCTTGTAGCTTCAATGTAATGTTGTCTCTTAATGCTGTAAGTCAAGATGTCCCTCAATTCCTTGTTCTCAAATACGTACTTGAACATGTCTTAATTGTACTGGACTGTATATTATCCCTCATTACTATAAGCCACCTTGGGTCCTTTTCCAAGGAGAAAGGCGGGGTAAAAATACTCAAATAAATAAAATAAATAAATAAATAAATAAATTAAATTAAATTAAAATAAATAAAATTAAAATAAATAAATAAATAAATAAATAAATGACCTGAGATCCTTTTGCAATTTAGCCTTTTATATAAAACACTACTGTTTCTATCTTGACAGTAAGGTTTGGGGTATGGCTACTGTAATGACAACTGAGCCTGGAATTCCAATTGCCATCGGGCAAGGGAATGGGTTGTTTGGCAAACCAGTTCTCTATCTAATAAAATAAACAAAGTTATAGCAGTCCCTGCAGCACTTGAGCTTACCGATTTTTTGGTCTTTTTATCCTTCTTCCCCTTCTTCACCATTTTGTCTGGGGGAAAAAAAAAGAATCATAGGCTGTTGGAGGTTATTTGCCTTCCCCAAAACGAGCTACACTCGTTCAACCAGGTACACACTCCAAGTTGGAATCAATCTCCACTTCCCCCCTCAAAGGATAAAGACAGGAACCTGAGAGCCCAAATTAAACAACAGAACAAAAAAAATATAGCCTGCTTCACACTATCAAACATCAGTGTGACATAGTATTATCACACTTGAGTAGGGCCACTGAATCAATGCGGGTTTTGTGAGTCTGGCTGTCATCCTTACTTGTTACGTAAGAACACAAGAGCCCTGTTGGATCAGGCCAAGGGCCCATCTAGTCCAGCTTCCTGTTTCTCACAATGGCCCCATCTGGTTGCCTCTGGGAGCACATGAGAAAACTAGAGACTTGTCTCCCAACACCACTTCCCTGCGTCTGGCCCCTTGAAGTACCCTCCTTTTAAGTCTAGAGATAACACGCCGCCCACCCTTTGTGGCTTATAACCTGCAATGGACTTTTCTTCCAGAAACTGGTCCGATCTCCTTCTAAAGGCATCTAGGCCGGATGCCATCAGCACATCCTGCAGCAAGGAGTTCCACAGACTAATAATATACTGGGTAGAGGAGTATTTTCTTTAGTCCTTTAGTCTGTTCTCACTCTCTCAAGCTGCCTAGATGCCCTAAGCACACCCGATCTTGCCTGATTTGGGAAGCTAAGCAGGGTCAGCCCTGGTTAGTACTTGGATGGGAGACCACCAGGGAATACCAGGTGCTGTAGGCGCCTGGAGTAGGAACTGGCAAACCACTCCAGTATTCCTGCCAAGAAAACTCCATGGACATGGGGTCACGGTCACGACTGTAATGACACAACACACACACAGGGCATCTAATGGGACTATTACGACGATAATAGAGCAACACAGCTGAAAGCTCTCCAAAGAATGCTGACTCCCTGATTCTCTCTCTCTCTCTAATTATCTGGTCTAGTTTGGTAGCTAAGAGACTGAGCTGCACATCAGGTACTTCCTGGCTTTCACCTCCCCTCTGCCATGAGTTCTTTGGATGTGCTTAAGCAAGTCAATCCTCCCTTCCACAACTTGAAATACTGAGAAGAGGAATGCTGACATACAATGCTATACAATGTGTAGCCTTTCAGATGAAGCTTAACTGCAATGCCTATCAATTGCAGGTAACACAGATAATAATGTTGAGGAATGACTGGACCTGGAATGCAGCATTGGATAGGTCTCATCCCTCTCCCAACACACAGGTTTACAGAAAGATTACAACAACAGCATCCATGGGAAGCACACTGAGTCCATGAAATGCCAGGGGTTGTACATCAACACATCCAACCCTTAGGTTTGGCAAGCGGGATCTGAAGTTAATCTGTGCAGGCTGGGTTTATCAGTGCACCTCGACTGGTTTGACATTATGTTTACATCCTTCATTTGTGCTTTGCTTAGGTGAAAAAGTGACATACAGCCTCGTCAAACTATTTTAACCATGACACATGTGAAAAGTCATGTGCTGCATACTCACTATTCAAGAAGCTATTAACCCTGGCCCTTAGCCACGTCATGGTTCTCTGTCCCTGCGTTTTCTCTTTCAAACTATCCTTAAATCCTTTTATATCTCAGAATGCACAGGAATGGGTTTATTCTTCTTATTAATAATCTATCATTGGTACCCCTGGACAGTTCATGGAACCTATTTTGAAATCTAAAGACACGCAGGCCCTTACCCAGAAGAATTTACTTTTAGATAAAACAGAAGAGGGAAAGATAAACAGGAGGTTGAATATGAATAAACCCATTGGCCCACACCTGGACTTCATTATTAACTCAACCTCCCTTCTCCCAATGGCTCTCTATACGGACGACTATATTCCATGTTAAAACCTGTAGCTTTTATCCTTTCTTTGACTTTTATACTACCCATCTGGCAGCCATAGCCACTCTGGGTGGTACAGTATATACATCTGCCCAGAAATAAATCACTCCCCCATCATGGGAACATAATTCTTAAGTTTCAAATTTAAGACAAAGAGGATCGTCATCTATTCTAGGTTATTTCCAATTCTTTCGGGTAGGCAGTAAGGCAACGTTTGCCGTGCCAGCTTCTGTGCTTCTGCTCAACGCCTGCCCTTAACTTATTTTCTGTTCTTTAATTCCCTGTTCTTAAACTTCTATGTGTCTTAATTGTACTGGGCTGTACATTGTCATTATTGTAAGCCACCTCTGGTCCTTTTCCAAGGAGAAAGGCGGGGGTAAAAAGAATCATAAATAAACAAACTAAAACAAACCCTGCCCAATGAGACCGACAGCCCTGAGTATCTGGGGGGAAAATGAGGTTCTCCTTCCGTGATCTAACCAGATGCCCTGAGCACATCTGATCTCGCCTGATTTCGGAAGCTAAGCAGAGTCGCCCCTGGTTAGTACAAGTACAGTACAGTGGACCCTTGTATAACAAACAGCTTGTATAACATAAAATTTGTACAACATAAAAAATTCCGGGGATAGGGGAAATTTGCTTAACATAATCGCCTATGGGGAGAATCTGTACAACATAAAAATGGGATCACTCCGTTTTCAATGCATTCCTATGGGAATTTGTATAAAGGAAAATTTGCTTAACATAATTTCATTTGGAACGAATTAATTCCTTTATACAAGGTACCACTGTACTTGGATGGGAGACAACCAGGGAATACCAGGTGCTGTAGGCGCCTGGAGTATGTATGTATGTATGTATGTATGTATGTATGCATGTATGTATTTATACATTTTTATACTGCCCGTCTTCTGAAGGAACTCCGGGCGGTTAACAACGTAAGTAAAAGTCGGGTTCGACTACAACAATATAGCATAATAAAACAAGAAAATGTATAACTGGCCAGCCATTCCTAGTATTCCTGGCAAGAAAAACTCCATGGACATGGGGTCACGAAGGGGACAGACGCTGCCCCCGCCCCCAAGTCCTTTCGCCTTCTCATCCCAGATTTCCACCCCCACCACCCCGTGTCCCGCTCCTGCCCTTTAAAAGAGGTCTTCCCTGCTTGTGGGTCTGACCCTCCTGGCAGTCCCTCCCTCCCTTCCTTCCCTACCTCCAGCCCCCTCCACGGGGCCGTTCTTCCCCTCGTCGTCCCCGAGCCACTCTTCCTTCTGGGCCTGGTGGTGGTGAGGTTTCCCTCCCTTCGGCATGGCTGATCCCCACTCGCTTCTTCCAACTCGGCAGCCGCCCTGGACGCTTCGCCTCCTTCTCGCCGGGATCTTGCGTTGCACACATGCAGGGCTCCGCCGCTAACGCGCCTGCGCGGAAGATGACACAAGGACGGCTTCTCTTCCCCCCACCCAAGACCAGAGAGAGAGAGAGAGAGAGAGAGAGGATACTTCCCTTAGCTAATGGCTGCCTTCCGGGCACAGGCCGGGGCGATACACCATAGAGGTCAGGCGTTAGGCTCTCCTAGAAGGGCCCAACTGAATTGCTCTAGGATCTAGCATGCCCGAGACAGCCAGTCGTTGGGGGACTTAACAATTTGTACATTTGAGAGCTGTTGTGGAGTTTTTCGGGATGTTTGGCCGTGTTCTGAAAAACTAAGCCCGAAAAAACTCACAACAGCTATGGGATCCCGGGCGTGAAAGCCTTGAAGAATACACTTGGGACATTTCCCCTTCTTTAACTTAAATCAAAAGTGGGAGCAGCAGGGGGAGAGATCTCGATTTACCATTACTAGTATGAGTGCTAATGAT
Organism: Phrynocephalus versicolor; assembly: GCA_023846285.1. NCBI lineage: Eukaryota > Metazoa > Chordata > Lepidosauria > Squamata > Agamidae > Phrynocephalus > Phrynocephalus versicolor. Next base: position 542,070 of record JAHTLZ010000342.1, read on the forward strand.
AGTTTAATTCTGTCTTGGGCCTAAAGAAAACCAAGTGTACACTGACAAAAGTTTTGATATTATAAAGTGAAAGCTGAAAGCTTAAAACTACATACACTATATCAATCAAATCAAAGTAATCATTCATTATTATACAGCCAATTGCACAAGCATCACGTTTTGCATATTACTTTTTAGCAAATATTTTTGATGCCACTCATTAAAAAAAACTAGAAACAAATCTTGTTGATTCCTCAAGACACAACCCAAATATCCTCTGAAACTGGGTATGTTTTTCACTTATTTTTCTTTTTTCTATATATGCTTTATTATACTAAAGCATACTCCCCCCCCCCAAATCCACCACAATTGGGTTCTGCAGCAAATTGTGCACAATGTCATCTACAATTTTCTCACCACTTGAAAACAAACAGGATGAATAATTCTGTATTCTTCAAGTGCCACTTTCCTGTTAGAACGTTGGTGATTAGTAACATGATCTAGTTTTTATTCAAAAGTACTGTACTGTATTCTAAACGGAGAAGCTGTGCTCACTGCTAACCATTTGGCTTAACCCAGAATGTTCTATGCCCTGGGCCACACCTCACATCTATTTTTCCTTGAAGGATAACCTTCAGCAGATGGTATTAAGTATTGCGCATTATGTGACCAATATATTGTGAGTGTCTTCTCTTTACAGTCACATTAAAAGACAAAGCAAAGTATTCTGCTTATATACCGCCCCATACCACTTCAAGTAGTCTCTGGGCGGTTTACAGTTTAATTACAGTACGGAAGCTACATGTTGCCCGCCCCGCCCCTGCAAAGTGGGTACTCATTTTATGGACCTCAGAAGGATGGAAGGCTGAATCAACCATGAGCCTGCTACCTGGGATTGAACCCCAGGTCATGAGCACAGTTACAGATGCAGTACAGGCATTTAACCACTGCATCACACAGTGAGTCTTGCTGTCCATGATATGTTCTGTATTGCCTACTGTAATACAAAAGGAATAGGTTCAATTCTCAACTGCAATAAGTCTATACTGTAGTAGTTTTTTGGACAATGCTACAAAATGGGGTTAGGGTTAGGGTTAGACGAGACTGCAAACCAGACTGCTCCCCTCTTGTCCTTCGAGAAGTGAATACAATGAGTACAGTACCTTCCTTTTTCCAGCAGACTTGTAAAAGTCATCGGTGGTGGGGCCATTATGGATGCTGTGTTTACTAAATAGAGTGCCATGTGCACTAGAGATGCCATTTAAATTTGTTGTACGGAAGTACTGTACAGTGACAATAAAGTTTTTCTATTCCATGTTTTGAAATGGTAGTGATACCATGAAAAATCAGGCTCCAAAACATTTATTCTAGCTAGATAAATTATAGGAATTGGAATACATTAAGAATGTAAGTTAACTTGAAGTACATGACTCCAGGAAGTGGCAGAACACCTGGATGAGGGGATTATCCCCAAGGTAAACTGTGCCTGAGGGACAGGAGATTGTCTCATTGTCTGGAGTTCCACATTCCCGGTCTCAGCCAGACTGGGCCCAATTGAACAAAAGGACACCAATCTATGGAACATTGACTCAAGGATTTGGACCATCAAGAGCTTGATGGCACAGGAGATTGGATGCAACTGTGAACAATGACCCACCAATGCAGATTGAGGGAAACCTTGAACTGGTTTGTATGTATAAAAACCGGTGTTAAACAAATGTTCAGGGCTCACTCACACCATCCAGGGTGAGACCACTGACTGCTGCTTTTGGCTTGGCTTTAATAAATCAACTTGAACAGTTCAGTGTTTGCGCTTCCTTACTTTATTTGAATTTAATTATTGGACACTGGTTCCGAGCCAAGCACGGACTCAAAATGATCTGTAAAAACTGGTAACAGTAGTTTACTTTTTGGTTTGTTTAATAATTGTTTTCAAAATTATTATGTTGTAATTATTATTCTGTTTCAGTTGACTGTGAGCTGGATTACTGTCATGTGCTGTATGTGGGGCTGCCTCTGGCAAGTGTCAGAAAACTTCAGCAGATCATAAACATGTCTGGAGCTGGTCAGAGGGATCACATAACCCACCTATGTTAAGGTAGCAACACTGGCCATTGATCCATTTCAAGGCACAATTCAAAGTCCTAGTTCTAACCTACAAAGCCCTATTTGGCTTGGGTCCAATTTACTACAAGGGTAGGTCTTCCATTATGAGCCTACTGAGGTAAAGTCACCAGGGGAGGCATTTGTCTCCCTTCCACCACCTTCACAGGCAGGCTTGCTGAGGACAGGGAAGATGGCCTTCTCTGTCACTGCACCTGGACTTCTGGAACTCCTGCTCACAGGAGGTCAATGTGGCCCCATCTTCGCTGTCCTTCGGGAAGCAGACAAGAACTTTTCTCTTCAGCAGCTTTTTCCTTCAACACTGGCTGACTGAGAGATATTTTAAAATAAACTGCTGTGCCTTAATACGGTACATGGAATGCCTTTTTAGTATTGCTCTTGTTTACCATTTCCTAGAATGACATTTGTTTGATCCTTTTTAGTACAGTATCTGTATACTCTTCATTTTTAGCTTCAGTTACAGTATTGTCTTTTAATGATGCAAACAGACCTGGGTTCTTTTTAAGGAGAAAGACAGGATAAAATATTATAAACAAATAAATATAACCCAAGTCAGGGGAAAGGCAGGGCAAAATATTTTAAATAAATATTTTGGGGGCGGGGGGGAAAAGGCAGCATATAAGACAATAAATATTATGTTGTGTTTTAGGAGTAAAAGTGCATGATGCTGTCTGGATTGTACTGGATCAATGGCTTAATTTCCATGCCTGCTAGCGTAACCAGTAGATATTTTATTCATTTGAAAGGTGGGCCGTCTTTCATTCTTTTATGTGCAACCTCAAAAATCTCTCTGTGAAGATTCTCAGTTATCCCATGTGAGGTTATTTGGAAGTTGAGCCATGGCAACTGGACTTCTTTTTTCTTCCGAGATCGAAACGTGTTACTGCTTGGATGAGTCGCGCAAAGGTTTCGACCTCGCAAGAAAAAGGCGTCCAGTTGCCATGACTCCACTCCCTCAAAAACCTGTGCTACCATGTGGAATGGTACATCCCGCACATCCTTGCACAGCAGACCCGTCCATCCCCCCTCCCACTCCGGTGGTACAGCCCGCAAGTGCCTCTCACAGTCCCTATTTTCTCGAATGGTTTGCCCGGACACCCTAGCTCAGTGTTTTTAAACCCCCCCTCTTGACGTCACCCTCCCTCATTCTTAAGCTTGAGCCGGCCACGCCCCCTACCGCGGCTCCTCCCCTTTACGCCGCTCTGATTGGCTCCTCCTCTCTCTACGGAGGAGTATTTTCCTTTTTGGCCCCTCCCCTCCTCTTTGCTCGGGCGGCGGCGGCGGCGAGTCGGGGCTGTGGAAGGGACCGGGGACCGAAGGAGGCGTGGGGGAAATCGGGCGGGCGACGACGGCAGCCGCGGTAGGACATGCACCGCAAGAAGCCGTTCAGCGTCAAGCAGAAGAAAAAACAGCTGCAGGACAAACGGGAGCGAAAGCGGCAGGGTGAGAAGGAACAAGGGAGGGGGAGGAGGAGTGGGGGATTTTTATTGGGGGGAGGGAAGAGGGGGGAAACAACAGTGCCCCTCCCCCTCCGTGAAACATCTGGAAGGATGTTGAAACGCCTCTTCCATGCATGCATGTGGAGGGTTTCCTCTCTTGACATTCGGGATCGTTATGGGGTTTTTCTCCCTCCCTTCCTCCCGCCCGCCCCTTGTAGGGTTTCTTGATTTCACGAGAAGGGCAAAAAAATAATAATAATCTCTTGATCCCTTTGCAACATCTGGATCTCATGATCCTGACCCACCCACTCACCCCAAAATTGCTGCGTCGTCTAGGTCACGCCTCTTCCTTGAAAACATTTGGACGGTGTATGTGTGTGTGTGTGTGTGTGTGTGTGTGTGTGTGTGTATGTAAGCTGCAGATGCACGACCTTTCATCTTTCTTTCTGCTATTAAAATAATTTAGTTGGGGGGTGGTTTAAATTAAAGGGTGCTGGCCATTGTCGCTATAGACCCTCCCCCCCCCAGCGACAGATTCTTTCTTGAGATACCTGGAAAGCACCTGACTCTCGCTCCATCCCATCTTGTCCTTGGGAACATCTGGAGAAATGGGTGGGTGTTAGGCCTTTCACACTCCCCTCCTTGGAACGGCTTGGAAAGGTTTCATTTCCTTTCTAAATTTCTTAAGTAGGATGAGTGAGGTTTTATGACTGTTAGGGATGGTGTTTCTATGTGCAAAGTGGGATGCCCTTTATTTCCCCCCCCC
>JAHTLZ010000342.1:546387-563839 GCA_023846285.1 Phrynocephalus versicolor
ACATTCAGCATAATTATACACTCCTTCCACTAACAGCCTAATGCTCTCATTTTAATTAAAGTACTTAGAAGAATTACACTGTTTTCTCTTGACTCTTGAGGTTATACAAATAGCATTACTCCCCTGTGTCTGGCCCCTCCCTTCTGGATGCTTTCTAAAATAATTCCAGGGTCATACGCCATGCGAAAGATGATTCTCTTTTAATTGGAGTTTCTGCTGGATTTTTTAATACTGTATACCTAACATCTGCACTGCAGTTATATCATTTTCTCTTCTTCTTACCTCCTTCAAGGAATAATTGATTCTCTAATATATCTTGAGTGGTGCATTCACATTTATCAGTGGTTGAAAGGAACAGGCACAACTGCTTTATGGAGAACTTTCCTTTTCTTCTAATATATTTACTTCAAGACTGTTCTGTTTTCCATACCAATTTCGTTCCTCCTCAGAAATGTGTGACCAGGTCTATTTAATGTTTAACCAGAACTCTTTCCCCTTGTATTCATTAAGGTAGTTGGGTATTCCAGGTACTGTAGTTGGGTTTAAGACTGCTGATTTAGCAGTGGTGGGCTTTATGTAAGAGACAACCTATGTGGTGCTGCTTCATATATTTAACGAAGAGTTCTTAAAACGTGTGTTCAAAGCCATAAATCTGCCTGGATGACCTTGAACCTCTCTTTCTGCATTTTCATGTGTCCCCAGTCTCTTTCCTCACAGGGTTATTGTGAAATAAAAGAGTGTGTTAGGGTAGAAGGAGGGTGACATCACTGCCTTCTGAATTCTTGGGCAGATAGCTGAAGTTAAATTGTAATTAATAAAAATTAAATGATAATGAGAGCTTCATGAGGACTAGAAGGTTTGTCACAAATCTGACACATTTTCGGCATAATTTGTGATGTATGTTGTGTGTGTTCCTCAAATGGTTGGACACCTTCAGCTCTTAGGGGTATCTGCAGGGTATAAACTGATAATATTAATAGTATGATCATTAATATTCAATACTTATTTCTCATCATTCCGTGTGTATGTAGGTGAACAAAAGGGTCAAGCCCAAAAGTTAGGAGTCACGTTCTAAGAATTAACAGGTGACGTGGCATGTTTCCAAAATCACTGGTCTTTGGATTTCTGGATAGACGTTATCAGCTTCCCAACCTTTGGCAGAAGTACTGGTAGTTGCATTTATCTCTCCAAGCAATCGTTGGTTCATTAAAGCTCTCGGGCTGTGAATAATGCACAGCTATCAGTCCACACAAGATAATAAATGCATTGTTGACACAAATGGCAAGCTGTGGGGATCAATGTAGGGTTTCATATTGGGTATTAATTTAGGAACCCTTACTTGATATACTGTACTGTACAGGTACTTGCTTGCAGACAACTACCCCAATCTTAAACAACGGTTGACACGCAACAGATGACGCAACACTGATGCAGAGATGGAAACGAAACCCTGCTACAAAGAATGCTAGCTGTGTTCTCACATCTACTCCAGCAACACAGTTATGGCCCCAACAATGTCACATACAACTCCAAGGGCGTGTTTGCTTGTCCCTCTGTTTTTGTGATCCATGACATCCAACGTGCCCTCTACTTTTCAGCTCCACTTTATGGTGGGTGTGTATGTATGTGATGTGTGTACATGTGTGATTCTCCCTCTGCTCCACTTCCATCGTGACCGAAACAAAAATGATCACCGCCGGTGGGAAAACTGAGGTGTGCCCAGCCACGCGCCTTAGAGGAGCCTTGGGGCCATTGTTTCCCATTAACGCTCTTCTGCAGAAGACACGCTCCGGACACAAATATTAATGGAGATAAATCAGACCTCAGAATGGCAGCACACAAAAACCTGTTTCCAAACATCTCAGTCTACCTGAATGCTCTTTGATTGATCTGAAAGTAATTCTTTTCTTGTAGGGGGATTGCAGAACTGGACTTGAAAGAGAAACAGCTGAGATAATGTGTATGTAGATGCTGGAGGCCTACTTGAAAGTATTAAATATCAACCAGGCCTTCTTAAGTCATCATCAAGTATAAAATCCTACATTGATTCTCACAGCTTGCCATGTGTGTCAACAATTCTTGTAAGTGAGATTCGCCACAGCCTGATGGTTCTGTTCATTTCCGAATGAGCCATTGTTTGTCCACTATTTTTATCCATACCTGGCCATAAGGCCATGGATAAATATGACAGGCACATAGTCTCTCGGTAATGTCCAAGGAGGTGGATTTTGATCTGCAACAGCTCCTATTAAAAGACTGTATGGCAGCTAGTGTTTAAGGTACCAAAGCATCTCTCTGTCTTTGTCTGTCTGTCTGTCTGTCTCTCTCTCTCTCTCTCTCTCGATCGTCCTTAAAAGCAGACATGGGGAAATGTTCTGTTGTTGGACTGCATCTCCCCCTCATTTCACACTGTCGCCTCTCTAGCTCTGGGTAATGGGAAATGTAGTCGAATAACCTCCGAATGGGCTCCTAGTCTTTGCCACTACCTTGAAGTGCACAGCATTGATGTTGCAATGCAGAGCAAGCTTCAGAGGTTCCACATCAAACCTATGTTCTACATGGCCCACCTGCAAGAGGGCAGGCGTCTTTCTTATTTCTGTAGATCTGAACAAGGACTCTGCAGCCTCTGGCTTCTCAAATTCCATGTGTGAAGGGTGTGTTCAGTGTGGTGGTTCATACATTTCTTCATTGCTCATTCCTACGGTTGGCTTGCGACATTTTGATACTTGAGGGAAAGTAGCAAATGGCACCTAGCATTCCTGAAATCAAGGTACAGAGTGCCTTTCACAGTGATTTTTCCCCCACCCAAGGCAGAAAGTCTTATAGTGCCTCTCTCTTTTCTATGCAATATGCATATGTAGAATAAAATAAATACGTATAGCCCTTTCATCAGTCACCTCAGATTTACTTTCAAAAGTAGCCTCCTCTCCTCAGTAAGCCTCAGCTTTTCCTATTCTATATTCAGACCCATCTTTTTTTAGTCATAATCTGCTTGATTTTGGCACAAAGATGCGTCCACCTGTCTTTCTTTGGGCCGATTCTTAGTAACAATTTTCTTTAATCCAAGCGTGGCACGTTTGAAATATTAATAGGTGGATGGAGCATAAAGGGGGGGGGAGTATTTTAAAAACAAAGTCTGTGATAGTAACGTTGGCAGGGTATGCAAGATTATTGCAAGATCTCCACTTAAGCCATTCATACCAGCCTCGTGAAATCAGTTTCAACACAGTCATAGGTATAAATAGCTACTGTGGTCCAGAGTATCAAACTGTTCTGTTGCTGTCCTAAAGGTTTTTTTTTTTTTTGTTAACGGTAGCATCTTTGGTGGACAGAGAGGAAAGGGGGTGGTCGTGTTTTGAGCCTGAATGTGTGAAGTTAGCGGGAGAAATTCATAGGAAGCAAATCTGGGCAAAAGACGTTGGCGACAAGGAGAGGGAAAAGGAGCCGCGTTCACAAGGGCTGCTGTGCTAATTGAGCTGGAAGGATTTTGAAAGAAAAGTGCTGAGCTTTGGTGACAGGCAGGAGGACGGGGGGGAAAAAAACCCTTTGCCAGCGTTCTGAATTGTGTTCTAAGAGTACTGAAATAACACTGCAGAGAGCTAAATGAAACGGGCAGGAGGTTTTAGGGGGAAAACTAGATACGTCTGCCTGCAGTAGGAGAGTGTTACTTGGCAGAAAACTCTAAAGTGGGTGTGTGCTTTTGTGTCATCATCTTGAGTGTGGGGATGGTAATACTTTGCTTTTTATATATTGCCTTCGCTCTGCAAAACATCTTACATGTATTTCCTCTGGAAGTTGAGTCATGGCTACTGGACTTCTTTTTGAGAGATAGAAACGTTTCGCTGTTCATCCAAACAGCTTCATCGGTCTTACATGTATTGTTTTCGTTCTTATTTATTTTAAGCATGGGACAAAATCCTGTCAGAGATTTATGTGGGGAACAAGTAAATGTTACTAACTCACAGTGGCAAATGGCTGCTCCTTAACAATATTGGAGTTGCATTTCTGGTTGAGTGCACTTTGTTAATTAGCAGCCATTTGCCTAGGCCTGATTTCTTTTAGCCCCCCCCAAAAAAAAACCCATATACAGTGGACCCTTGTATAATAAACAGTTTGTATAACATAAAATCTGTACAACATAAAAAATTCCGGAGATAGGGGGAAATTTGCTTAACATAATTGCCTATGGGGAAAATCCGTAGAAGATAAAAATGGGATTACTCCATTTTCAATGCATTCCTATAGGAATTTGTATAAAGGAAAATTTGCTTAACATAATTTCATTTGGAACGAATTAATTCCTTTATACAAGGTACCACTGGAAAATTAGTTTTGGCTGTTAAGGAAAAATGATGCTCTCTTTCAAGATAAGTCCTCTCAAGTCAGGCTGAACCCCACCAAAAACCATAAAAACAATGAAATATCTCACCATTTAAAGTCACTGTTTTAAAATAATAATTTTAATTATCAAAATGGTGTAATTTTTGGCCACAGTCTGCTGCCTCTTTTGCTCACTTATAATGGCCTGTATAAAAAAATATACTGTACCACTGTTTAAAATGATATCAGGAAAAAATAATAATGGGGAGGTATCTAAAATTGTGTAAAACCACATCAAAATAAACCACGAACAGTTCAAAGACCAATACTAACCCGCCGCCCCAACCAGAACCATAGTTAGAATCACTTCAGACAATATGTTTGAAACATGTAGGCCTTCTGAGACCCACATTCCTGTCACTGACTAGATACCCCTTGAGAAGATGCAGTAGAGATTTGGGGCCTGTGGAAAAACTAGTCCATAGTGTTAGCCAATCTAATTTATTCTTAAGTGAAAGCTAGTGAGCAGGACCTGAAATGGCAATGGGTACACGGTACAGTAGACCCTTGTATAACAAACAGCTTGTATAACATAAAATTTGTACAACATAAAAATTTCCGGAGATAGGGGAAATTTGCTTAACATAATCGCCTATGGGGAAAATCCTTACAACATAAAAATGGGATCACTCTGTTTTCAATGCATTCCTATGGGAAATTTGTATAAAGGAAAATTTGCTTAACATAATTTCATTTGGAATGAATTAATTTCTTTATACAAGGTACCACTGTATTTTTAAAGGTTTCCTTCCCTTAATTCTGTAACTTTAATCTGTAGTATTCTCCCAGTTCTGCAGTGAGGGGCTAAAGATTGGTAGTTTGCTGTTTATAGTCATTTATTTTATCTTGCCAGGGGGATTTTAAGCAGGCAGGTCCTCTGTTTAAAAGCAAGGGTAGGACATTAAATGAAGAATTAGTCACTGGCATGTTTTACTCTTTTAAAATACTTTTCTTGACCTAAGCAAACAAGTGAAAACCCACAAAACCATAGTCTGATGAGGTAAGCAGAGATCTCTCACCACCAGCCATCTTGCATGTGTGCAATCCAGTTGTCCAAGCTTGTCTGGAACACAGATTGTATCTCTCCAGCTGTTCAGCCTGAGAGGTGGGAAAGAAGATAATGGAACAGTGTTTGAATCATTGTATATAGGGCAAAAGGGGCCTTTACTGACATCCCTAAATATTACCCTCTCTTTTTGTCAAATTATGTCCTTTCTAACCAAGGGGGTTTGTTGATGGTTTTCTGCCTGCAGGAAAGCCTCCCCCCCCCCACACACACACCTCCTTTGTTTTGTACAGGAATGCTTTCTGTTTGATTATAGCTAATTTGAAGAACTCTGCCGTTCTAAGATTATTATTAGGAACACCGAGGACAGATGTAATGAAAACAGTCACCATTGGTGTTGCCAGGACAAGTACAGCCTGGGTGGTCTTTTCTGCTTTCCCCCCATCTTCTGCACACCCACATTGTAACCCTGGTAATTTAATCAAAGCTGTGCTCCTAGGAAAAGATAAAGCAGGATATTTTAATTCTGTGCTGCTCATATGTGTTTAAGATTGGGCTCCACCTCAGGGTGATTGTGTGTAGTGAAAGCATGGGAGAGGTCTACAGTTGGCATGGGGTTTTCACTCTATGGTGAAGTCCACCCTTTGCATGGAGAAAGTCCTAAGAATTAATCCTGGTGACCCCGGAAGGCCACTGCTAAACTGCATGGATGATACTCCAGTGGATGGGCCCGTGGTTTGGTTGAGCATAAAGGGAGCTCCCCACTGTACAGGTTGCAGCAAGAGGGAGCCTGTACGGTTAAGCAGAGCGAAGAAAAGTTGCCTTTCTGACAGCGCCCAGAATTCAGCACCGCCAGGATGGCCCTATTGGCAAGAACAACATCAGAAACAAGAAAATGAGACCTCTTTTCTGACCTCTGTGGTTAGTCCTTTAATGGCCCAACAAGGAAACAGCATACTGCCTTTCTAGGCCCACTCCGACTACTGGTAATGACCAACTGCATGGTTAGGAGCAGGATATCTCAAAAACTCCCATTTGAACCTGCTGCTGGCTAGAATTATCAGCCAACATTGAAGCCAAATTGGCTAATATAATTGGAAGCAGTGGATGGAGAAGCTGTATTCTCTCAGTCAAAACAGGCCCAGGAGTAGACTGTAATACTGTACTACTGATCACGAACCATTAATATTCAGCAATAGAATAAAGCTGAAAAAGAGCACTCAAAGAATAGTAGTGCTGAAATATAAACCAAACAACATTTGTGATTAACTTAATCACAAATGTTAATTCATGATTTGTATTAACAAGCTACCAGCTGAGATACACCTGGCTCCTTCCCTCCTGATTTTTAGGAAATGGGTGAAAACAGATTTATACAAAGCTGCCTCCAATAACTGATATCCTGGATGCTGTTAATATTAATTTTTAATAAAACAGATTTATACAAAGCTGCCTCCAATAACTGATATCCTGGATGCTGTTAATATTAATTTTTAATTTCTTTCTTATTCTTTTTTTGCTGCATGAATTTTAGAGCTGTACATATGGATCACTATATTGTTGAATGAGTTGCACTGTGGGGTCTTGTGGGATTTTAAGGTTTAATCACTAAACTGCCCAGAGTAGTGCTTGCACTAAAGGAGGCTGCATGTAAATCAAGTCAATAAATAAATGAAATTCGTTGCAGATAAGGGACAGCAGTCCTCTCATTGTATCTAGTTATAGCTTATGATTCTGTCCCCCTACTGGAAAAACAAACAAATAAGAAAAAAAACTTGAACGTGAGTGAAGAATCAAAGAAAGACTTTAGAGATGACAGGCAGTTTAAAATTGGGATGAAAAGTTTTCTATCACTTAATAACTTCCAATATAAGGGGTGTAGGTGAAATACACCAAAAAGAAGCAAGGGTGTGATGTTTGAAGTTTGCTTTGGCAGAATGTACTATGGAAAATCTTTTTAAAATCCCAGCATGTTAGCATTGGCAGGGAGAAAAAGGTAGATCAGTGTAAAAACCAGTCGATCTTACAGGGTTTTGTTTGCCTGTTTGTCTCAGCTGGGTTTTCATGTGTGTAGTGAAAGTAAACTACAAGTGGCAAGTGGTGGCATTTGGGGGATTTTGGGAATGTGGTAATATCCTAGAAAGACAATGTTGTAAGATTAAGGATCTGTAAATTCAGCAGAAAAACTGCATGGAGGTGAGAAGAGCATCTTAAGCCCCCAGGCCTGAATGAATCAGGGTTACAATATTATGATTACCAAAAGTCCCTCACAGTCACTGGCTTGTTATGGTTGCCGTAAGCATAAGGAATAAAATGTGACCTGAACCTGAAACGCTGGCAATCGGCCCAACTGCCATTTAGTGACATTGTCCTTCCAAGTGTCAAGAGTTTGAAAAGGCACTGTTTTGGAGAATAGGTGTTGAAGTTCAAAAAAAGAAACTATTCTAACCTTGCAGAATGTGGTGTGATGGTGGAGGCACACCCCCACAACCCCAAACATTCATATTTGCACATACAGTGGTAGCTTGTATAAAGGAATTAATTCGTTCCAAATGAAATTATGTTAAACAAATTTTCCTTTATACAAATTTCCCATAGGAATGCATTCAAAACAGAGTAATCCCTAATCGTGACCAGAGCTATAATTGCACTTAATAATGAACTCAAGGACCACCAGCAGTGAGCACTTGGACAGTATTACTTAGCCTGTTGTGTAGAGGCTTGTGTTTTTAAGGGGTGGGGGGGAGTGTTCAGGGATTTTTTATGTGTGTGTGTTGAAGGGATTTTTTAAAATGTGTGTGAGAGTGTTTGGCGATTTGTGTGTGTGTTTGTGTGTTTGTGTGTGTGTTGAATCTGGTCTCTGGGTGTCTGAATCTCATTGTATGTGTATACTGTGTATATACACACAATGACAATAAATAATAATAATAACTATTATTATTATTATTATTATTATTATTATTATTATTATTATTATTATTATTATTATTATTATTATTATTATTATTATTATTATTAATGTTGTACGGATTTGCCCCATAGGCCATTCTGTTAAGCAAATTTCCCCTATCTCCGGGTTTTTTTTGTTGTACAGATTTTATCTTATACAAACCATTTGTTATATGAGGGTCCACTGTACTGTATATGTCAGGGGTGCCCAAACTTTTTGTAAGGAGGGCCAGATTTGGTGGCTGAGAATGTGTCAGGGGCCGGTTGCTTCCCAACCCTGCCACCCCACTGCAAGCCCCATCCACTTTCTTTAAAAAAACATGGGGTGAAGGAGGGGGTGGGAGGGGCAGGCCAGCCAGCCGCGGGCCACTCAGAATGGCCTGATGGGCCGGATTTGGCCCCAGGGCCGGACTTTGGGCAGGCCTGGTATATGTAAAGGCAAATGCTGTACTGTATTTAAGATTTGTGCACAGGGACTCTCTGTTGTCTGGAAAACAAGCCTTTATAATATATGTGTGTGGTCTCTGCTCTCATCTCTCACAAACACCTATCGCTCCCGCCGGCCAGGCTAATGCGATGGAGGCTGGGAGCAGCTGATAGTAAGCTGGCCTCACCCTTTCCATGACTCATCCACTCCTGCCATGGAGCCCCCTTCTCTCCCTTCTGTTGTGTCAAAATCCCCTCCAAATAACATCTCTAACCCCCTGTTGCCACTCTTTCCTCTCCACACTGAGAGGACCTCTTTTCAAGGTCAAACAGCAGAGCTGTTGCAAAGTCTAACTCCTACTTGGGAAGTCAGGGCAGCCCTCCTTCCCTCGAGATTTCAGTCTATCTTTTTCTCTTACAGACTAAGTTTGCCCCTCTAAGAGGCCCCACGCTTCAACGCCATGAATTCTGGAAGAGCTTTTGCTCTGTTTCCCCCTCTATCTCTCTTGCTTTCATGCCCCTCCCGGATTTGAATGGTCACACACTACACCGCAGCCAGAAATGTGGGTAGCATCTAAAAGGCATTCTGGATGCCAGTTTTCTCTCTGCTGCAAACTGTGAGGCCCTGTTATGTTCTTCCAGGCCTGGGGGATGGCTCTTTCCCCTTTCCTTCCTAAAATCGTGCCCTCTGTTCCATCCAGAATTTGGACATGAATCTTGTTGCTCTGAGCTGCATTACCTCTTCTTTCGGCTCTGAAGAGACACAGAGTGTGGATAACTCCTGATTTCTCAGAGCATGCCGTGTGCATTGGTCAATCCAGATGTCCTGCGAAACCAGAATGCAGGGATTATAATAATGGGATCAAACTACATTTAGGCTACATATCAGGAAAAACTTCTTAACTGTTAGAGCAGTATGACTATGGAACCATTTACCTCAGGAGGTGGGGAGTGCTGCAACGCTGGAGGGAAAATTGGGCAGCCATCTGTCAGACCTGCTTTGGTTTGGATTCCTGCAGGAGGTGAGGCCTCATATTGGCCTCATCCAACTCTGTTCTGTGATTCTATGTGTGTTCAAAACAGCTGGCCATTTTTGAATCCCACCTAACCCAGTCAGTCACCTTCAGTGATGACTCCCGAATATGGAGACTCTCAAGGGCTGCCTTCTTGGTTAATGGTGACTTCTGGGCTTCCCTGGCTACAATAGCCATGCTCCACACAACACTGTGTAGCTGGGTCTAGCTACAGCTGCAGTATTCCTCACAATACAGTAATTCCCCACCTATCGTGGGGGCTAAGGACCCGACCCAACCCGTGATAATTGAAAATCCGTGATATGGGGATGCTGAATCAGGTCAGGATGGGGGGGGGGCATGGCACTGCCCTGAACAAGCCTCCAACAGGCTTCCCAGGACCCAGAAGTGGTATCTTGCAATCCGGAAGTCACTTCTGGTTTTTCGGAAGTCACTTCTGGTTTGTTGGAAAACACTTCTGGGGCCTTTGGCAGGCCCGGGAAGCCCATCAGAAGCCCATTTGGAGCAGCCTGTCAGGCCTGGGTTAAGTGCAGTAGGCCTCAAACAGGTCCAAACAGCTTACCCCAGGGGCCCTTCCCTTTCATATACTGCGGTCCCGCAATATACCGTATATGAACCACGAAATGGCGGGGGACCACTGTACTTCAAAGCAAGTATACTGCAGCTATTGAAGAGAATTGAAAAGGTGTCCATCCACTGTCTGTTGCTTTGAGTTCTTGATTGGGAGTTATTTATGGACAGGCAATGGTTGTGATCCTGGCCCCTGTCATAGTGCTAAGGCCCTCACAGCTACTCAAAGGATGTCCGATGCAATTCTGGTGATTAGTGAACGAGACCGGCAATTAAGCTGAGCCATCAAAAAAGCGAGTTACCATGGCGTGGTGGTTAAGTTCCAGTGCTGTAGCCAAGCCTCTGTTCGCAACCCAAATTAAAACTTGATGGATTAAGGTAGCCAGCTCAGATCTGATTCCCATCCTTCTGAGATCAATAAAACAATTACTCTGCTGAATCGGGAGCAAGGTGTACCTTGCATAATTATGCTGTAAACCTCCTAGAGTAGTGGTGGCGAACCTTCGGCACTCCAGAGGTTTTGGACCACAACTCCCAGAATCGTGAGCCTAGATTGCCAATGAAAAAGGACTGTGGGAGTTGTGGTCCAAAACCTCTGGAGGGCCGAAGGTTCGCCACCACTGTCCTAGAGAGTGCTTGAGCACTATGGGGCAGTATATAACTCGAAACACTAGACAGACAGACAGACAGACAGACAGACAGACAGACAGACAGACAGACAAACGGATGTGATTTTTGTTAGCCAGTGGTTGCAAAAATGGTTTGTGTTTTACCACCACCACCACCAAACTTCCCAGCTGCCCAAGTACATCTGGAACCTTTGACGATAAGAATCAGTGGCTTCCAGCATTTTAGGGCTAAGACTAGAGAGAAATAGAAAGGAAGAGAGAACCCTGCCCTTCTTTGCATTCTGAAATCAGTCTCTCTGATTTTCCCCCCTCCGCTGATTGCTCAGGCTTCCAAGATGGTGTGAGGTCGAGCTCAAACAGCCGGAGCGGCAGCCACGACAGGCATGAAGAACACACGGACACGTCGGACAGCGAGTCATTCTCCATACAAGTCCGCAAGCTCAACCAGCAGCCGCAGGTCCGCAAGCCAGGAGAACAAGGTTATGATCCCAACAGGTAATGAAAGAAACTTCTCTGCACCTGAATGGAAACGATCTAATATAAGGTTTGGAGCAAAATCGAGTCAGGGAACGGATTCCTGTTCGCACGCACATGTGTATCATCCACCCATGTGTTGGGAGGCATCAAGGGACCTAGTCGTGTCCTTTGACACCTTCCTGCACATGGCACGGGGTGGCATTTTTAAATCCATCTCTCTGCCAATCTGGGTTAGCTTCTTATTTCCATTTTCTTTCCAAATTCTCTACCTGGTAGCTTTTAGGTCAAGAAATTTATACAATTGTATGTTTCTAATATAATAAACTGCTCCAGGCCAGATGGTGGCAGCCATTATCCTTGAAGTTCAAGCTGAATTTGGACGGAAAATGTGCCATCAGCCTTGGGAGATTAGGACTACACGCAAGCCTCTTCTTTCAGCAGATATTCCAAGCTGTCGTCCAAACCCTCTTCTGATAACTGTGATCTATCACTGTGGTCTGTTGATGATCCACTGACAGAAAGCTAAGAGTAGAGAGAGGAAGAGGGGAAACCAACTTCAATCCAGGGACATAGAATGATTTCGCAAAGTAAGGCTAGGGAAAAGAGCCTCACGGCATGGTTGTTAAACTGGGTTTAACAGTCCCTCACCAAAGGCTGCTGAGAAAATTGCACAGTCAGGGGATAAGAGGGCAGGTCCTCTTATGGATTGAGAACTGGTTGAGATCCCGGAAACAAAGAGTAGGTGTCAATGGGAAATTTTCACAATGGAGAGAAGTGAAAAGCGGTGTGCCCCAGGGCTCTGTCCTGGGACCGGTGCTTTTCAATCTGTTCATAAATGACCTGGAGACAGGGATAAACAGTGAGGTGGCCAAGTTTGCAGATGACACAAAACTTTTCCGTGTGGTAAAAACCAGAGAAGATTGTGAAGAGCTCCAGAAGGATCTCTCTAAACTGGGGGAGTGGGCTGAGAAATGGCAAATGCGTTTTAATGTAACCAAATGTAAAGTAATGCATATTGGGGCAAAAAATCCAAACTTCATCTATCAACTCATGGGCTCTGAGTTATCCGTGACAGATCAGGAAAGAGATCTTGGTGTGTTGGTGGACAGCTCCATGAAGGTGTCTCCCCAATGTGCGGCAGCGGTGAAGAAGGCCAATTCCATGCTAGGGATTATCAAAAAGGGGATTGAAAATAAAACAGCCAACATTATAATGCCATTATACAAAACAATAGTAAGGCCCCACCTGGAGTATTGTGTACAATTCTGGTCACCGCACCTCAAGAAAGACATAGTGGAACTGGAAAAGGTGCAGAAGAGGGCGACTAAAATGATTAGTGGGCTGGGGCACCTCCCTTATGAAGAAAGGCTAAAACATTTGGGCCTCTTTAGTCTGGAAAAAAGGCGCCTGAGGGGGGATATGATTGAGACATACAAAATAATGCAGGGTATGAGTAAAGTGGATAGAGGGAAGCTCTTCTCCCTCTCCCAAAATACCAGAACTAGGGGACATACACTCAAATTGAGGGCTGGGAGAGTAAAAACTGACAAAAGAAAATATTTTTTCACCCAGCGCGTTGTAAGTCTATGGAATTCCCTGCCACACAATGTGGTGATGGCATCTGACCTGGATGCCTTCAAAAGGGGACTGGACAGATTCCTGGAGGAAAAGTCCATCACAGGTTACAGACCATGATGGAGATGTGTAGTCTCCAGGCTTTAAACCAGGGTACTTCAAGGGCCAGATGCAGGAGAGTGGTATCAGGAGACAGATATCTAGTCTCATGAGCTCCCAGATGCATCTGGTGGGGCCGCTGTGAGATACAGGAAGCTGGACTAGATGGGCCTTTGGCCTGATCCAGCAAGGCTCTTCTTATGTTCTTATGTTCTTATGTTCTAAACTGCTGTCCTGAACCTATAATTATGTTCACAACCTGGGGTTCAATGCCAGGTTGCCAGGTCAAGGGTCATTCATCCAGTAAAGTGGCTAGAGAGACACTCTTCTCCCGCTCACAAAATACCAGAACTAGGGGATATCCACTCTAACTGAGGGCTGGAAGAGTGAGAACAGACAAAAGAAAATATTTTTTACCCAGCGTGTTGTTAGTCTGTGGAACTCCCTGCCACAGGATGTGGTGATGGCATCTGGCCTGGATGCCTTCAAAAGGTGATTGGACAGCTTCTTGGAGGAAAAGTCCATCACACGTTACAAACCATGAGGGAAATGTGTAATCTCCAGGCTTTAAACCGGGCTACTTCAAGGACCAGATGCAGGGGAGTGGTATCAGGAGACAGATATCTAGTCTTGTGCCCACCCAGAGGCATTTGGCGGGGCCACTGTGAGATACAGGAAGCTGGACTAGATTGGCCTTTGGCCTGATCCAGCAGGGCTCTTCTTATGTTATGTTCCATCCTTCCGAGATTGGTAAAATGAGTCCCCAGCTTGCCCTTGGGGGCAATGTGTTGCCTACATAAACAAATTCTAAATTGCCCAGAGAGTGCTCAAGCAGCACACTTTGCTTTGCTTTTACCCCTATGTATTTAACATCCAACAATGGGATAAGATTTGGATTCAGTACGGGCTTCTGCCAGCCTAATATTGACTGCCTGTGCTAGTAAGAATAGCACTGTCCTGTCTGCTATCCTGCATTCATTTTATTGAAATGTGTGTCACAGATAGGAAATTGGAAATTAACTGAAGCAAATTCTCCATTTATAGTGGCCAAAGGCAAGAGGCAGAGTTGTTTTCAGCCTGTAGACAAACACGTTGTGCCTTTCTGCTGAATTTTCAATAATAGATGAGGAGCCTCTAAGGGGGAAAAGAAAGATGGCAACATAGTTCAGCAGTAACCTAGCTGAATACACAAAGATTTAAACATTGTGAAACCTTTTTAAAGTAAAGACAAGTTGTTCTACTTTAATGTGAACTTTCATGGGCAAGTCCACTTCTTCAAACGTATGAGGTAAAATACGGAGTTCACAAATTAAAGTGTGCATTCTCAGCTTTAAGATATAGCGGTGTGTGATTGCATTTCACAGGTACAGTGGATCCTTGTATAACAAACAGCTTGTATAACAGAATCTGTACAACATAAAACATTCTGGAGATAGGGGAAATTTGCTTAACATAATCGCCTATGGGGAAAATGCATACAACATAAAAATGGGATTACTCCATTTTCAATGCATTCCTATGGGAATTTGTATAAAGGAAAATTTGCTTAACATAATTTCATTTGGAACAAATTAATTCCTTTATACATGGTACCACTGTACACGGATTTGTGTTCTTTAAGATTAAATTTATTAGATTTAAACTTAGACTTTTAAAAGCCAAGCACTCTGTAATGATCAGTTTCATATTCATTTTTTTTTTAAATCTTGACTTCTTTCTACTTCAAACATGAAGTTTAAAATAAATTTCATGAAGAATGAATTGAAACCAAATTTTCATCTGTCTCTGGATGATGGCTTGGAGCAAGATCTGGGAAGAGCCTTAGAATTATTCAAGTCTTTTTGTCACTGTTTATCACAAATTATTATGCATTTATGTTAGCTTGTCTTGTTAAGATTGAAACCCATAATTAGTTATTTGATGTTGTTGTTTTCTGTTCATTTGTTTCTTATTTGGCTTCCTTCCTTCCTTCCTTCCTTTCGTTGATGTTGGTACAGTAAAGGTAAATTATGTTGTTCTGGACCTACCCACTGCGACAAGCGCCATATATGTGATCAAAGTGTGATAAGCCACTTGGGTGTAATAACTGATTTGGGAGACAAGGTCACAGAATGAGTCAGTCGTTGTCACTCTTCCTTGACATTTCATCCAGCTGGATGAATTGCCCCTATAGACTCCATGTTACATATTTTAGACCTATAGGGTTAATGTTGGTATGCTGATTGGCATGATTTGGCTGCTACACAGTGATGTGTGATCACAGAAGTATTTTAATAGATAAATAACTACTTTTAGAAGTCCTCAGTCTGCTTTGATTCTGTTATCCGTAGCAAGAGAGGATATAAACCAAAGAATGCATGGAAACACATATCCCATCTTATTTATTTTCTTGCTTGCTGTCTCGTTTGACACATTTCCAGCCCTACCTGTATTGCAAGATACCAGGGCAAGTTACAGAGTTAGATAAGGCAATTTGGAAACATAACATCTTTATAACAGCTTAAATTTTAAACATGTAACAATACATTGTTTAAACCACTGCATTAATATCTACAGTGGACCCTTGTATAACAAACAGTTCGTATATAACATAAAATTTGTACAACATAAAAAATTCTGGAGATAGGGGAAATTTGCTTAACATAATTGTCTATGGGGCGAATCCATACAACATAAAAATGGAATTACTCCATTTTCAATGCATTCCTATGGGAAATGTGTATAAAGAAAAATTTGCTTAACATAATTTCATTTGGAACGAATTAATTCCTTTATACAAGGTACCACTGTATATCCATCTTGCTGGTTCTTTGTGGTTAGTGTCCACACATAACTGTCCTTCTATGGGGCTAATACCCTTGAGCACAGAGCATGAATGACAAATGTGCTTTTAAAAAAATTGAACACATGGTTTGGCTCAGTGGTTCTCAACCTGTGGGTCCCCAGATGTTCCTGGACTGCAACTCCCAGAAACCCCTTCCAGCACGGCGAGTGGAGGAGGCTTCTGGGAGTTGCAGTCTAGGAACATCTGGGGACCCATAGGTTGAGAACCACTGGTTTGGCTTATAGCTGAGAAGTGGGAGCTGTGGTCTCTTAGAATGTTGCTTATTCTTTCCTGGTCTCTTACAGCTGATCTTACATAGCAGTAAAATACAAAAGTTAAACCTACTGCTTCTACAGTCTAACCACTGCATTCTACTTCTCTTATGCAGCTGGGAAAAAAGAAACAAACGTTAAGTCTTCAGTAATGAGTCCGTCCCTTGCCCTTCTTCAGTTCAGGGCAGGGAGTGTTCTTGTTGATGACAGATGAAGGAGGAGTTTGGAAACTAGAATCGCATCTGATTAATCTTTGTTCCTTTAACCCACTGAGACAGAGTATTGTAGGGGTCTGGAATATCAAAGCCTCGGTGTGTCTTGGACCACTCGAAACCAGTTTGACGGCTGAAAGGGTAAAGGTCCTTTTTAAAAACTCTTGCCCATCAAGCAGAGATCTGTTACAATGCAAGAGTATACAGTAGTACCTTGTTTAAAGGAATTAATTTGTTCCCAATGAAATTATTTTTAAGCAAATTTTCCTTGATACAAATTTCCCATAGGAATGCATTGAAAATGGAGCAATCCCTAATCGCGACCATTTTTATGTTGTACGGATTCGCTTATTCTCTTAAGCAAATTTTCCCTATCACCGGATTTTTTTATGTTGTACAGATTTTATGTTATACAAACCGTTTGTTATATGAGGGTCCACTGTATTTGGGTCTTAATGACACCCTCTGGATCGGAGAGGCTTTGCCCTTTATTTCCCGGGTGGATGGATCATCCGTGGCCTGTGCAGATGGAATGGTGCCCCGAAGGAAGCTAAAATCTGGCTTGTAGCTTATTGCTTCTGGAACCTTTTCCCCCCTTTCAGCCTTTGCTGGAGTTTCATGGAATCCTTCATTCCATGCCACATGCCCCCCTTTCCTCATAGGATGTGGAACATGACTTGTATGAATTCATATGACGGCAACTGCCCTACATACCCCTGGTTAATTATTGCAAGGTACCGTATATACTCGAGTATAAGTCGACCCAAGTATAAGTTGGGGCCCCTAATTTAAAACCAAAAAACTGGGAAAATTTATCGACTCAAGTATAAGCCTAGGGTGGGAAATGCAGCAAGGCCTGGCAACTCCTCCTCTGTGAGCTGGGTGTGTGTGTGATGTTTAAAATGACTTTTAGCCACCGAGGCAAGTGCTTGAGTTGGTGGCTAAAAGTCATTTTAAACATTGTTTTGAAATGACATTTTTAAAAGTCATTTTAAACAT
>JAHTLZ010000342.1:568754-586696 GCA_023846285.1 Phrynocephalus versicolor
TAAATAAATAAATAAATAAATAAATAAATAAATAAATAAATAAATAAGGTAAAGGTTTATCCACGCACATGTGTGCTTGTCATGTCCGACTCTAGGGGCAGCGGTCATCTCCGGTTTTAAGCCAAAGAGCCAGTGTTGTGCAAGTCCGTGTCCATGTGGCCGGCATGGCTGAACGTTATTTCTGTTCACGGAACGCTGTTTTACCTCCCCGCATTTTACGGCAGTACCTATTTATCTACTTGCATTTACCTACTTTCGAACTGCTAGGTTGGCAGGAGCCAGGGTTCACAGCGGGAGCTTGCTGTGGCACCCGGGATTCGAACCGCCGAGCTGCCGGCTTTGCTTCCGACAGTTTCAGCACTCTAGCTCGCTGAGCCACCATAGGTATAGGCTGGCCTTAAATCTGGAGACCGAGGGGACCCACTAGACGGCCCCATAAGGCCAGGCAGGATAGGGTTCTTTAGTCCCTCTCAGTGATCCAAAACGGTGCAGGTAGGCAAGGATAAGGGACAAAGTGGTTTGCAATGGTCCGTTGGGTTGTTGGGAAGTGCAAGGCGGTGGGGTGGGGTGGAGGGAGAGAACCAGTCTTTCCCCAAAGTGGACCAAACTGGAAGAAAAAGACCTCTCAAATGGTGGCCTGATTTTCGAGGCTGGCTGGTGGGGTTGTGTTTTCCTTGTTGCTGGTGGGCTCCTCTGCCATCCCCACCTCCCTCCCTCTCCACCTGCAGTGGACCTGAGCAGCTGGAAGGAGAAAATTGAGCGGGACGCCGCCATCGCACATCACACCGTGGAGGACTCGGAGGACTCCGAGGAGGAGGAGGAGGAGGGCCCGGCCGTGCTGGTCGAGCACCAGACAGATGTGGCGATGCAGGCGGGAGGATTCACCCAGGAGATCTACAAGGATGGGATCTTAACCATAGGCTGTGTAGGTGAGCGCACCCTTTCCTGGCATGGGAGGGAGGGAGACGAAGCAGAACGTGGAAAGGAAGAGTTGGAAGCATCCCTCTAACAAGAGTGTTCTTTTCTTTGGGATGGGGTTAGCAAAGGGACAGCAAGCTACTCCTAACGACTGTCGTTATTTGTTGTGAAGTCACTTTTAACTTAGGGCAGTAGTGCCGAACCTTTGGCACTCCAGATGTTTTGGACCACGACTCCCAGGATTCCAAACCTGTACTGCCTTTAACAAAGGACTGTGGGAGTTGTGGTCCAAAACATCTGGCGTGCCGAAGGTTCGCCACCACTGACTTAGGGCATGCCCTCATAGAGTCTTCAGGGTTTGTGTCATGTTCAAGAAGTGGTTTATCGTTTCTAACCCCCCCCCCCCAATGAGTTTTTGTGGCTGGGTGGGGATTTGAACCGAGGTCTCTTAAACCGTAATGGGATTTTCTCTCTGCTGGAGTGGCTGTCAATAGTAGAAGCAAAGTTCCTACTTTGGTATACCACATAAAACCTTCTAGTTACTTGACTGAGTTCCTGTTAGAAAAGATTCAGAACAATTTTGAAGCCATTGATAGGAATGTTTCACATTTGGTGACACTCTGTTGGGAGTCCAAAGGATTTGTTTTTTAATGAAAGGATCAACATTCCCCCTTTAAAATGTTGTAATGAGCAATGCCAATGAATTTTTTTTTTTACCACTGCTTTTGAAAAGTAACTTTGAAAGTTCTGGCAATGTGTGCTTTCATTTACTTTTAAGGGGAAGATCTTAGGGAACCAAACAACTACAGTGGACTATCATATAACAACAACAACAACAACAACAACAACAACTTATGTTTGTATAACATAAAATCTGTACAAGATAAAAAATTCCAGAGATAGGGAAAATTTGCTTAACAGAATCACCTATGGGGCAAATCTGTACAACATAAAAATGGGATCACTCTGTTTTCTATGCATTCCTATGGGAAATTTGTATAAAGGAAAATTTGCTTAACATAATTTCATTTGGAACGAATTAATTCTTTTATACAAGGTACCGCTGTATTTGCATTGTACAAGTAGTGTAATCCTGTACACATACGCAAAGTAAACCCCAGTGATCTCTCGAGTGCATGCATCTGGATCATTGCACATAGGATTGAAGTGTTATAGTAGCTAGCGACATGAATAGCTTGTTTACGTATTCAGAGGTTGTGAATTTGATTCCCTGCTGTGCACCCTCCATGTGGAACCTGCCTGGGTGGCCTTGTTGCACAGTCCCCGGAGAAAGGAATGGCAAACCACTTCTGTGTGTATTCTTTACTCAGGAAACCCTGAAACCAAGTCCTTCAGTTAAAACAGTGATTGATAGTAAATAAGCAAATGGGAAGTGGTTCAGTGCCATCTGCAGGTTAGAGGTGGCTGATCTGATCATTATGTTGCCTCGTTACCCCTTAGAATGATAATGAGCTTTTAAAAGAAACCTGGGTAGCTTCTGCAGTAGACCGAAATCACTCTTTCGAAAGATTTGCTCCTATGGGCTGGCACAATTTCTATTGGATGTGGGGCTTTTAGCCCCTTTAATTATATCCCCTTAGTAGCACCCCATCTTTTGTTGTGCCTCTTAATTTGGCTGGATTGCTCAGTGGCTTTGCTACCTGGGTGTGGGTCGAGGGGTTGGGGGGTTCAGTTCCCCATGGCAACTTCTGGAACAAGAACCAGCCTGTGCAGCCCTGGGCAAGCTGCACCATTTCACCCTTACTTCCCGAAGAAGAGTCTAATAAATCACTTCTGAGTATGCTCTGTCTGGAAAACCCTTAAAAAGGGGTCACCGTAGGTCAGAATTGACGTCTGAACCCTTTTATTATTTTATATATTTATTTATAAATTTAGTAGTAGTAGAAGACTTGAGGAAATTAAACATGTCATTTTATCAACTCAAGCATAGTAGATGTTGCCCTGGTAGCAACCCTGCCTGAAGTAAGTGAGGGAGGACTGTCAGAAGCAGACCGGTGTGAGAAAGATGGCAATGTTTTACTGGAGCAAGATTTTAGCATGGTGATTGTTTTGAGAAGGAAGGAATGTTGTTGTTACAGATCATTAATAAATCATGTCCAGCTATGGAGAGCCTCTGAATTTGTAATGTCCAAAAGGTCCTAACATTAACAACTCTACTCAAGCCAATTCCTCTTGTGTGTGTGGTTTTCCTTCACACACACATCCCTTGCCTTCAGCGCTTTCCAGAATTGTTATTTTTTTCTAGTGGAGCTTGTCTTCTCAAGGAAGGAATATTTATTTATTTATGCGCTTCTTCATTTTTATATTTATATACCGCCAGATTTTCCCAAATGGGAACTCAGGGCGGTTAACAAGTAAGACATACCACAGTTCAGAAGAAATAATAATCGGTTCCACAGAGTAAACATATAAAGAATCAACAGCAAACAATGGAACCCAAAATTAAAAGGAAAAGCTGAAAAAAAATCAGAATAAAACGAAGGCAAGATGGCAAAAACAGGCAGACATACAGACTCATAATCCCTACTCATATAATAAATCGACCCTCTTGATTGCCAAACGCGGCCATATAGAGCCAGGTTTTTAGCAGCTTCTTAAATGTGGCGAGGGATTCTGCAGTCCTAATTCCACTCGGGAGAATATGTGCTCCTTGGTCTCGCCAGCTTTCCTCTTTCATGCCTCTGTCCTCTCTCTTGCCTCACAGGGTCGGCTGCCTTGAGACGTTGCCTCAAGGGCATCGGAAATGCCAGTGAGCATAACACCACAGGGGGCTTCCTCCCCTGTTGCTCCGGCCACGTGGCTTCCTAGGTTCCCCTCCCTCCATTGCTGGCCCATTCTGTGTCAAAGCCAGCCGTCTTCCTGACTAGCTTTTAAAACTGACAGGCTTTAAAAACTTTCAAACCAGTCTGAATCTTTTAAGTGTTTGTCTGAGAACCACTAAGTCAGCGCAGACAGATGAGCAGGATAGTTCATCAGGGTTGGAAGGCTTGTTCCACCTTTGGACTGAGCTGGGTAGCAAACCAGAGCTCAGCACCTTCCACTCACCCAGCATAGAACTGGGACTTGACTGAAGGAGCAGTAACACTCCCCGTTCCTCTCTTTTTGGGATCCCAGCAAGCCATCTAACTTTTCTGCAGACTAGTTTACAAGACTGTTTTAAATGACTGTTCACCATTACTAGAGACCGCTCGGTAATCGGGCGGCTAAAAAAATCCTGTAAATAAATAAAGAAATCCATGGCTTCGGCCTTCTCTTTCCATCTTTGTTCTCTTGCCCAGCTCCATTTTGTAGCCTTGTGGTTTAGAACGCTGGGGTTGGGCTGAGGTCTCTTCCAACTCTATGAGACTAGAAAAGGTGTGTGAGTTTCATTCTGTTAGTGTAAACTCTCTCACAGGGTTGTTGTTGTTGTATTGATAAAGGGGAGGGGAGTTGAGTGTGCCACGTCAAACTTGCTTGGAGGAAGGTGGGCAGAGGTATTTATTTATTTAAAATACATTTATTCCACCTTTCCCCTTATAAAAAGGACCTAAGTTGGCTTACGTCCCTGAAAGACAATGTTTAAAGCTAAGAATGACTCTAAAAAGGCAGCTCACATCATGAAAATGTCATATTAAATCCCACAATCCCAGTAGTATACACATATCCCAGTAGTATACACATATTGAAAAAGAACAAACAAATACTGCTGTGTGAAATGGTGAACCCAAGTAGTGTTAAAAATCCGATGAAAGCAGTATTGCATAATAGTCCGTCTAAAAAACACACTCAGGTAGAGATGGTCACTGAGGAAGACTGGGAGTTGAGTCATGATGACAATGGGACTTCTTGTGGGATTGAAACATTTCACTACCCATCCAAGTAGCTTCCTCAGTCTGGAGGAGCAGCAAAACGTTTAATTCCCACAAGAAAAGAAGTCCAGTTGTCGTGATTCAGCTCCCTGATAACCGTCACCTGCATGGCTGAGAATCTCCACAGACTCGCTGAGGGAAAGCTTGCCTGAAAAAAAAAAGGTCTTGGCCTGTTTGTGGAAGGAATAGAAGCTTGTGTCCATGACATTCACTCCGCTTTCAACCAGCTAAAGATCTCCTGCTTTATGAGTAGGGTGTCATGAGTTCGTTTGTCCGCCTGTTTTTCACTATCTTGCCTTACTATTGCCTGTATTTTTAGTGTTTTTAAATCTTGGTTCTACTGATCGTTGTTGGGGCTTTTTTTTAATGTCATACTGTGGAACCGAGTATTTTTTGGTATTGTATATTATGTCTTGTTAACCACTCTGAGTTCCCGTTTGGGAAAATTGGACGGTAAATAAATAAATAAATAAATAAATAAATAAATAAATAAATAAATAAATAAATAATTCCTTCAGTGACTTGACTCTGTTGCCTTCAAGCCCTCTTCTTGGAAGTAGCCCTTTGGGTTCTCTTCTAGAGATGAGCGCAAAGTGTTTCTTGCCCATCTCGATCCTCTTCTTCAACCTTCTCTGCGACTCAAAACCACGACCCGCCCTCCTTCGCGTCCCTCCCTGGGCCTCCATATTCAGTTCCCTCTGATCCTGATCTCCCGCTTCTGGTCTCCTTCTCCGCAGGCTTTCCCAACGTGGGCAAGTCCTCCCTCATCAACGGGCTGGTGGGACGCAAGGTGGTGAGCGTCTCTTCCACTCCGGGTCACACCAAGTATTTCCAGACTTACTTCCTGACGCCGACGGTCAAGCTGTGTGACTGCCCCGGGCTCATCTTTCCCTTGCTTGTAGATAGGAAGCAACAGGTAATATAGGTTCTGGCGGGCGAAGGTTGTGTGGGTTCCTGAGGGGGACGAGGGCCAAGCTTTGGAGAAGAGATGGGCAGGTTTCACTCAGGTGGGGAGGCCACACTTCTGGCTTCTCTTTGGCAGCGGGCCGGTTAGTCTCTCTCGGCCTACGCCTTCCCTCGCAGGAGTGTTGTGAGAATGTAAACAGGTTGGCTTCCCTGAATCGGTCGGAGGTGGGTAGAATAGCACCGCCAGAGAACAGATGAAGTGTTATTAGATCTGATTTAAATGTGATTTGATTCTTTGTGATTAAGTGATGAAGATGTATGTGTGAATGTGTAACTTGAGGGGGGTGTGTATATTGGTACACATTTTGCACAGCCTCTGGTCCAGTGTCTGATAGCTCATAAATTTTGAGCAACTGAGTACCTTACCATCTCTCTCTCTCTCTCTCTCTCTCTCTCCCCCCCCCCCCGGCATGTGTAACTACAGGAGTGATTGACAAACAGAAATACTGTATTTTAACAAAATGATTTGGCTTCTGTCTTCTTCAGTTGCGCTAGTACAAGGGTACTGTTTCCATGAATAATGTTCTGGATACGATTTAGAGAGACAGCAAAGCAAAATGCGCTGCTTATATACTGCCCCATAGCACTTGATGCATTCTCTCTGGGTGGTTTATAATCTAACGATGCAGGCTACACATTGCCTTCCCCCAGCAAGCTGGCTACCCAGTTTACCAGCCTCAGAAGGAGGGAAGGCTGAGTGAACCTTGAGCTGGCTTATCTGGGTTGTGAGCACAGTTTTGACTGCAGTGCCGCATAACCAGCACGCCACAAAGATTATAGAAAGAGAGCTGCTAATAGCACTCAAGTGGTAGCAGGGGTTCCTTTGATAGAAACCTAGTTCCACACTGCAAACCAACAGAGGAAAGGATCTCTAGAATATTAAGAATAAATAAGACAATAAAGCCGGCAAAATTCCCGGCTGCTCTCCTCCACTCAGGCAGTTGCGAGACTCATTGAGAGGCTGCTAGACTTCTATTATGTTTTATACTCAGAACAAAGATTTCTTGGGGAGGGGGGAGAATTTTGAAGGGAAACAGCATCCCTCTTTCATTCGGCCTTCTCACATGAATGAGGTGCTTTGCAGGCTTGGCCGTTGACCTGTCCTCCCCTTTCTTTTTTAGATCCTGGCTGGTATCTACCCAGTTTCACAGATCCAGGAGCCCTACACTTCTGTTGGACACCTGGCCAGTCGAATTCCCGTCCAGGCCCTGCTCAAGTTGCAGCATCCGGACGCCGAACATGGCAAACCTGAGCCCCCCTGGTGTGCCTGGGATGTCTGTGAAGGTAAACTGCTTGCGGGTTATTTTTACGAAGGGGGGGGGAGCTCTACTTACACCTAGCAGAAAGCTGGGCCAGGGAGGGAAAAGGCAAGTCACTGATCATCCTTTTGCCAGAGTTCTGGCCTCTTGAAAAAGCGTTACTATTGCTCTAACTCGGACTCACACACACACACACCGCTTTCCTCTGCACCACAGCTTGGGCTGAAAAGCGAGGGTACAAGACCAACAAGGGAGGCCGCAACGACGTCTACCGAGCCGCCAACAGCCTCCTCCGCCTAGCCGTGGATGGCCGCCTGTGCGCTTACCTGCGGCCACCAGGCTATACCGCCAACAAAGGTAACCAGACGGGGTAGTGCCAGTAGCTGTTGATCAACATTCCCAGGGCGGAAGAGGGGCGTTATCAAGTGGAAACCTGGATTTAGGGCAGTGTTGGCGAACCTATGGCACAGGTGCCAAAGGTGGCACTTGGAGCCCTTTCTGTGGGCACCCGACATCGCCCCTTCGCAGCCACCTGTATTCAGGTTAAATTGCTGTATTGGCCCTTTGCGAATAATTAGTGGGTTTTGAATCGCAGTTTGGGCACTCGGTCTCTAAAAAGTTCGCCATCACTGATTTAGGGGAACAAGCTGTCGAGAAGGGCAGGTGGGTTTATAGGAAATATTTGGTACACATTCAAAGGACAGGCTTTCACTGCGGAACCCCAAATTCTTTGGGACTTGCATACCAGCTGCCTAGGGCTCTGTTCTGTACACGTGCGTACCTCCCCCACCTCTGCAAATACCATCACAACTGGAACAAAATTGGTAGTGGCGGGTGCACAGGGGTTCTCCTGTTCCCGACCTCCCTCTCCTCAGCTGACCAGCCACTCACTAGGCTGAGCTTCCTTGCTTTCCCCATCTCCAGGGCTAATCTTCCAGTCACAAGCAACAGCACATATTTCCTCTGCCCTGCCCCTTTTCTCTGAGTGGGAGATCAGACAAGAGGGCAGGGCAGAGAAGCCTCCGCTGCTGCCGGGAGGGGAAGATCAGTAGGGGAGGTGGTGGAGGAAGCTAGCACGCTGGCCCTGAGGAGTGGCTGAATAAGCCCAAGGAGGTGGCGGGGGGAAGGGGAGCAACAGCACCTTTCCTGCCACCTGGATGAACTGGGACAAACTGGTTCTTGCCCACCTCTAGTTAGAACTGACTCACTGAGCGGCACAGGGGGTGGTATTGACAGCCCTGTCTCCTTCGCTGCAGCCATGTGGGAGCATCACCCGGAGGCTGCCGAGATCGCTGCCTTGCAGGAGGCTCACCGGTGTAACAAGCGCAGCTCTGGGGAGGAAGAGGAAGAAGATGAGGAGGAGGAGGAGGAAGATGAAATCTCCAGCTCGGGGGAGGAGGAGGACGAAGAGAAGGATCGGGACGCTGACGAAGAAGGCGAAGAGGAAGAGGATCCTCTCTCTGCCCCCAAGGGGGGGTCCAGCCAGCCGGCCCCTTCCAGGAAGGGGAAGCAGCTGGCCAGCCGGAACTTGTTTGCTTTACTGGGAGAGGATGAATGTTAGCCACTTCCGCTGCTGAATAGACTTGAGAGGGCGACCCCTGTCCCGTCCCAGTCCCACCCTGAGCCCATTGTCAATCCCCAGGCTCCAGAGCTTCAGAATATCAATAAAGGTCATGTTTGTTTCTTGGCCTGTTTCCATCCCTGCCAGGAGGCTGTGAAGTGTATAAGGACAGGAGCACAAAATTGACCCACCTCTCTCTCTCTCTCTCTCTCTCTCTCTCTCTCTCTGCCATGCCATCCGTGAAGAGGGGCCACATGGCAAGCTTGCAAACAGGATGGGAAATTTGTTTGCCCACCTCGGTTATTGGATTCCAATTGTCCAAGGGCACAAACTCGAATGTCACCTAGGTATTTGGGGATGCAACTGTTATAAAATCTTTCACTATTGGTCAGAACGTTAGGGTGATAATTGCTTAGAACCAGGACTTAGCAAATTGCTGCAGTTGAGCTGGCTAGGGGGATTCAGAGAACGTTAGTCCAAACCTAGAATCATAAAGTTAGAAGTGCTCATACAACCACTCTGGTCCAGCACCTTCTCTTCTCGCCCCCCATGATGCGGGCTCTGCCATGCAGAAGACAGACACTCAACCCCCTCTGAGATACCTTTCATCAGGTGTATAGATTTGAGCAAGGATGTAAGAAGTGCCTTGCAGTGCAAACAACGGAACCTCAGCCTCAACACAGATACCATATATGGCTGAGTCTTGCTTGATGATGATGATGATGATAATAATAATAATAATAATAAGGCTAAAACATTTGGGGCTCTTTAGTCTGGAAAAAAGGCACCTGAGGAGGAATATGATTGAGACTAGAGATGGGCACGAAACGAACAATTTTCCGTTTCCGTTTCCGTTTTTTCGTTTTGTTACATAACGAAATGACAAACGAATTTTGTCTCTAAAATGAAACGAAACAAACAGAAACACCGGAAATTTTGTTGTGCGTTTCGTTTCTGTTACTGCGATATGAGTGAATTGCTTAAAATCCTAAAAAAATCACAAAAAATTGAAATAAATGGTAATGAAATGAACGAAAACAAAAACGATTTTTTTGCAAAAATTCGCGAAAAACGGAAACAAACCACAACGAACCCTCCAAACGACAAACGAAATGCCATTTTTTTTATTCGTGCCCATCTCTAATTGAGACATACAAAATAATGCAGGGCATGAGTCAAGTGGATAGAGGGACGCTCTTCTCCCTCTCACAAAATACCAGAACTAGGGGACATCCACTCAAACTGAGGGTTGGGAGAGTGAGAACACACAAGAGAAAAATTTTACCCAGCGCATTGTTAGTCTGTGGAACTCCCTGCCACAGGACGTGGTGATGGCATCTGGCCTGGATGCCTTCAAACAGGGATTGGACAGATTCCTGGAGGAAAAGTCCATCACAGGTTACAAACCATGATGGAGATGTGTAATCTCCAGGCTTAAAACCAGGGTACTTCAAGGGCCAGATGCAGGGGAGTGGTATCAGGAGACAGATATCTAGTCTCATGCGCTCCCAAACACATCTGATGGGGCCACTGTGAGATACAGGAAGCTGGACTAGATGGGCCTTTGGCCTGATCCAGCATGGCTCTTCTTATGGCAGTGGGTCCTCACCCAGAAATCCCAGCCACCATAGCTAGCAGGGAATGCTTCCTGCTGATACAGAGTTAAACTCACATAACCCCAGAGAACTGGCTAGTGCTTTTGGGAATTGAAGTCCAAACTCTCTGTCGTGTCAACAGGCCTTGAGGGTAATTTCAGGACAGGAGCCAACACAGGGCAGCCCTTGTCTTTTTGCACACAGTGAACAAGAAACCAGGTTCCAGGACAGAGGCAGTGCTGTCTAATTGCACAAGCCATTGTGGTTATGGGATGCATCTATTCAGGCGTGACTGGGGCACGTCCTACTAAATCCAAAGCTATAACTCAGTGTCTTCACACTTTCTTATTATTTGGCAAATGATAAAAATATTGATATAATTGGCATTACTGAAACCTGAAACGATGGTGAGACCTCTTCTGTAGTGCTGTGTACAGTTCTGGTCACCATACCTCCAGAAGGGTATTATGGAAATGGAAAAAGTGCAGAGGAGGGCAACCAGAATGATTAGGGGAAAGGAACACCTTCCTTACCATCTGAGGCTACAACGGCACCTAAGAGGTGACCGGATTGAAGTTTATAAAATCATACACGGTGTGGACAAAGTAGATAAGGAACAACTGTTTTCCCTATCACGCAAGACTAGAACTAGGGGGCACTCCATGAAACTTTTGGGTGCTAGATCTCAAACAAATAAGAGAAAGTACTTTTTCACCTAGAGGATCCCTCGTCTATGGAACTCCCTGCCAGAAGAAGTGGTGACAGCTGTCAGCCTTGACAGGTTTAGGAAAGAATTAGACAAGTTCATGGAGAACAAGGGTATCAATGGCTATCATTATGTATGCCTAAGGACAACCTCCAGGTTGGAGAGATAGGCAGGATATCTCTCAATGCCATTTGCAGGGAATCATTAGCAGTTGAAGACATCTGCTTGGGAATGCCCTGAAGCAAATGGTGAGCTATTGTGTGAGACAGAATGTTGGACTGGATGGGCTGTGGCCAGTTGCAGCAAGGCTGTTCTTATTTTCTTATGTTGATTCAGGCTTGGCCACTTCTTGCTTTAAGAGATAAGAATGGGGCCCCAAAGATTCAGAAACTGTGCCCCTTTGTCAGTTTATGGGATTACAACGCCCATCATCCCTGACCACAGGCCCTGCTCACTAGGGTGCAGCCAGCAACAGCTGGAGATTGACAGGTCCTGCATTCCTGGTTCGAAGCTCACTTTTGGTAGAGAACAGAGAGAATCAGGAAAGAAGCATTAAGATTTTTTAAAAGTTACTTTATCAAACATTATTTTCTCACAATGGTAATTTATATTTTGCAAACATTAAAAGGCAGCTTTGTTAGCATTGGCATACATACTTTGTTTTGTTTTTTTTTTTAAAAAAAAAGGTGCAATAAAAGCATGTTTTCAGTTAAAGAAAAATATTAGTAAATGTTCAAGGCATTAGCTGATACATTAAGGCTAAAATCTTCCAGGATCAGGTACAGCTCAGCAGGAAGCATGATTTTCAGAATCCTGTCCTACAGAAGATTTTGGATCCAGAGCGTGAAAGATTTTTCCCATCTACGTTGTATTGGAAGGCTTGGTTGAGGATCTGGACTTAATACCATGCTGCTGCATTTATTTTAAGTTATAAAAATCTAGAAGTGATGGATTCCCATCTTCTTCCTGTCTCCTCTAAGCTGGGCTTGACACCCTCTTGTTCAGAAAACAATAAGGCTTTTGACAGAGTCCCTCACCAAAGGCTGCTGAGAAAATTGCACAGTCAGGGGATAAGAGGGCAGGTCCTCTTATGGATTGAGAACTGGTTGAGATCCTGGAAACAAAGAGTAGGTGTCAATGGGAAATTTTCACAATGGAGAGAGGTGAAAAGCGGTGTGCCCCAGGGCTCGGTCCTGGGACCGGTGCTTTTCAATCTGTTCATAAATGACTTGGAGACAGGGATAAACAGTGAGGTGGCCAAGTTTGCAGATGACACAAAACTTTTCCGTGTGGTAAAAACCAGAGAAGATTGTGAAGAGCTCCAGAAGGATCTCTCCAAACTGGGGGAATGGTCTGCAAAATTGCAAATGTGTTTCAATGTAGGTAAATGTAAAGTAAATGCAT
The DNA here is from genome assembly GCA_023846285.1 of Phrynocephalus versicolor. Classification (NCBI taxonomy): domain Eukaryota; kingdom Metazoa; phylum Chordata; class Lepidosauria; order Squamata; family Agamidae; genus Phrynocephalus; species Phrynocephalus versicolor. The sequence continues at coordinate 581,033 of JAHTLZ010000342.1, forward strand.
ATTGGGGCAAAAAATCCAAACTTTATCTATCAACTCATGGGCTCTGAGCTATCCATGACGGATCAGGAAAGAGATCTTGGTGTGTTGGTGGACAGCTCCATGAAGGTGTCTCCCCAATGTGTGGCAGCAGTGAAGAAGGCCAATTCCATGCTAGGCATTATCAAAAAGGGGACTGAAAATAAAACAGCCAACATTATAATGCCATTGTACAAAACGATAGAAAGGCCACACATGGAGTATTGTGTACAATTCTGGTCACCACATATAAAAAAACACACAGTAAAACTGGAAGAGGTGGAAAGGAGAGCGACTAAAATGATTACTGGGCTGGGGGGGCCTCCCTTATGAGGAAAAGCTAAAACATTTCCACTTTAGTCTGGAAAAAAGGCGCCTGAGGGGGTATATGATTGAGATGTACAAAATAATGCTGGGCATGAGTAAAGTGGATAGAGGGACACTCTTCTCCCTCTTGTAAAATACAAGAATTATGGGACATCTACTCAAATTGAGGGTCGGGAGAGTGAGAACAGACAAAAGAAAATATTTTTTACCCCATGTGTTGGTAGCCTGTAGAACATGGGATCTGGCCTGGATGCCTTCAAAAGGGGATTGGACAGATTCCTGGAGGAAAAGTGTAGCACAGGGTACAAGCCATGATGGGGATGCGTAATCTCCAGGCTTAAAACCGGGGCACTTCAAGGGCCAGATGCAAGGGAGTGGTATCAGGAGACAGATATTTAGTCTTGTGCGCTCCCAGAGGCATTTGGTGGGGCCACTGTGAGATACAGGAAGCTAGACTAGATGGGCCTTTGACCTGATCCAGCATGGATCTTTTTCTGTTCTTAACTGTTTTAAGTATCCCGAGACAAGAAGCTGACATTCAGTTGTGCAACCAATGCATTTGGACTACATATCCCATGAATCACTGCCAACATGGACATCAATAATGGAAGGGCATGATGGAAAACAAAGGCCAAGAATATCTGGAGGACAACAGCTTCCCTATTCCCATCTCAAAAAAGGAGATAATATTTACAGGGTGAACTGTGGTAAGATTTACCATCCCAATCAATAAGAATAAAATGTAGGAGAACCCTAATTTAAAACATGGCACATAAGCATTATTTAAACCCATCCAATTTTTTAAAATATACTTGAAATAATCCAGGAAGTCACATATAAACCAACATGGTCCCCACCCCATCCCCGCAGATACAAATCACTTGATCAGATCTGATATTACAGCAGTGGGATAGTTGATGCCCTCTGGCCCTCCATGTAATATTGAACTCTGACTCACATTTGTCCTAACTAGTCTGGTCCATGCTGGAAGATTATGGGAGTTGCAGCCCAAAAAAATCTGTAGGGTTCCACTTCTCCTTTTCCTATATTAGTTTTTAAAGGGTCACCGATGTACTTACATGGCTAGCATTTCAAAGTGAATTTTTTCTAAAACTATTCAACAAGCCTGTGCCTCTTAATGAAAGTCACTGCTTTAAAATGGCTCAATAATTAAGTGACTCTTGGATGGAAGAATGGGTAAGAGAGAGTAAGTGATTAATTCTGTGTAGTTAATGAGTGTGGTGCCTGGCAGCCACTGCTACAGAGGCTATAGAAAAAAATATCTAAGAATGCTTGTTGCTCATGATTTCCACCTTGCTTGTTAATGAAATTAAAATTCCTTGCTTAAAAAAAAAATCATTTTTGGCAGAATCTTCGCACTAAAAATGTTGATAAAAGTTTATTAAAACGTAAAAAGATGTGGCAGGAAGAAAAAGTGAACGACAAAGCCACATTCTCTCTGGTTAAAGTATAATATTGTAACATTGAGAAACCCAGGTTGGCCTCTTTCTTTCTCCTAGTGGTCGGGGCACTGCTGCCTTCAGTTGTAGAGACACTGCTTGTTGGACTGCCTGCCTGGCTTGTAGCTATCAAAAAGGCACAGAAGTTTTCTTGGGCGGGGTGCGGGGGGGAATGATCACCTCACTTAGATCCTATCCGTTATCAGGGACTCACATTGTTCTTCCTAAAGAACTTGTCAAAATGTGGAAGGTTCCCAATGTTGGCCTTTAACTCCTGACAGAACGTCTGTGACAGAACTTCTGCTACCAGCCCTGACAGGATACTAACCGTTGGGCCTCCATGATTTAACCTGGAAATCAAGAGCTAGAGATCCACCGACAGGTTCTGAGGGAGTCCCCAGGGAGTGGGAACGCTGGAAGCCAGTCCTGCTGGGTGGTTTTCCCACTGACCCGAGAGCGCATTGAAGCAGAAAACGTTAAGGCACGTAGCATTCATCAGTGCCCCAACATGTGAGGAACTCAGCCCTTCAGGCCATGATAAGTCAACCTTGGGACGTTCTCCCTACCAGCACACCCCACTCAGTTCTCTTTATAGTCCGAGGGGCCGTTCTGAGCCTGGAGGTCCCCATAGGCTGCCTCTTCCCGAGAGAAAACTTGGAATTTCTTGTCCAGCTGGGCTCGGAGGTAGAGGTAGTCTTGCTGGTCGAGCCTGTGGGCGCAGGTCAGGTAGGCTGTGAAGAGCAAGGCCAGGAGCAAGCGGTCCAGGGAGAGGCAGGGAACAGCCCAGAGGATGAGGAGAAACTCCAGGTACACAGGGTGGCGAAGGTGGGAGTAGAGGCGGACGGCCCGGGAAGACTTCACCGCCAGAGGGTCTCCCATGCCAAGGCAGTGGTAATAAACCTGGAGAACGAGAACAGGTGAGTGAAAACAACGGTTGACACTTCAGAGACACCAGCATTGTGAGGAGAGGACTTGACCACACTATGGAAGGGCTTTTCTTGGCCTCCTCCGCAGGGGTGTTACAGGGAGAAAGTGGTGGCAAGGAGTCACATAGGCTGCCTTGAGCTCCCTTTATTTTTACAACCATAAAATGAATCAGATCTGGCTTGTCGCAATGTGCAAACCAGCCCCTTCTAACAAGCGGTAACTTGTTAGTCACTCAACGCTACCTGCGCTTGAAGCTGGTTTTTGGCTTACAACCTCTTTCATCCCTAAAACATGGCTTGTTGTGACAACCATGGCTTGTCCCTGGCTTGTTTCCTCAACTGCCTAGGCGGGGACAGGGGAATGGACACTACTAAAAGAGCCAGAAGAGAAACAAAGCAGGAGTTAGAAACCCAAAAACAAGAGTAGCACAATCCTCAAATTCCAGGACTGTGCGACTCAACCAGACTGCCTGGAAAAGTAATAGGAATCCCCCCCCCATTGCGCTGCTCATAGAAGAATAGAATAGAATAGAATAGAATAGAATAGAGTTTTATTGTCATTATGCATACACAAGATATGCACAACGAAATTAGAGTGCTGTTCCACTACACACTCTAAACATACAAAACACATAAAACACCATACAAAATATTAAAAGCTCTTAAAATTGCTTACAAAAATTAAAACACTACTTACAAACTGATTAAGATGGTGCTAAAACTGTCGCATTTAACTTGGATACTGCTCTGTGATAAAAACTGTTCTTTAATCTATTTGTCCTTGACCTAAGAGTCCTGTATCTCCTGCCAGACGGCAACAGTTCAAAAAATTGGTGGCCAGGATGCGAAGGGTCTCTCAAAATTCTAGATGTCTTCTTTGAGCATCTGGAGTTTCCCCCTCATCAGGTTTGTCAGTGAACTGTGGGATAGTTCTCGGGCCGGGATCTCTCTAGATGCCAGGGAAGAGGAAGCTACGTGGTTACCTGTTTGACCCCCATCAGCTCTGCATAGTCGAAGATGAGGACGATGCTAAAGATGACCAGCCAGGCAATGAAGTGGAGGATGAAACAGATGAGGGGCACCCAGGTGACCCAGGGCTCAGTGCTAGTGTTCCAGAGCATCGGACCATCCTGTACAGGTTGCCAGTACCTGATCAGCAGCTACATGGGAAAGAAAACACACATGCATGAGTTACACCTATTTACTTGCATGCCTGGGCATTGGGGGGGGGGGGGCGTCTGTGACGGCAGTCGTGCCAAGGGATGCCTGATGCCTGCGCCCTGCAGAATATATGGAGACATTAACCAAATCACAAAAGTAATTTTAAAAATCCAAGTTAAGGCCCTTGTATAACAAACAGCTTGTATAACATAAAATTTGTACCTGTACAACATAAAAAATTCCGGAGATAGGGAAAATTTGCTTAACATAATCACCTATGGGGAAAATCCGTACAACATAAAAATGGGATCACTCTGTTTTCAATGCATTGCTATGGGAATTTGTATAAAGGAAATTTTGCTTAACATAATTTCATTTGGAACGAATTAATTCCTTTATACAAGGTACCACTGTATATGCATACTAAAGGCCAAGCTGGCCAGGTTAAACTCTCAAGGGTGGCCTGGAAGACTTATTCACAGAACAGAAGTCTTGCAGAGATGAAGCCAGAACTACAGAGCTTCCACTGGCTAGCCTAGCACACTGCTCTGGTCATGTTTGTGCTTTATAGGGCTCTCAAGGTAAATGAGATATTTAAGGAGTGGTTTTTACCAGTTCCACTACACGCCAACCATGGTAGAGTTGGAATTTGAGCCCAAATCCTCTGTCGTCTTGTTACCACGCTAGGTATTTCAGAGAGGTTAGTAAAAGGTCAAGGTCAAGTTCGCCCCCCCCACACACACACACACTTGTGTGTTAGTCATGGCTGATTCTAGGGGCAGTGCTCATCTCTGTTTTCAAGCCAAAGAGCCAGTGTTGTGCAAGTCCATGACCACGTGGCCAGCATGGCGGAACGCATTTCTGCTCACGGAACACTATTTACCTTACCCCTTTTTATGGCGGTTCCTATTTATGTACTTGTATTTGCATGTTTTCTGACTGCTAGGTTGGCAGGAGCAGGAGCTCACTCCACTGCATGGCACCCAGGATTCAAGCTGCCAAGCTGCTGATTTTGCAGCCGACAGTTTCAGCACTCTAACCCAATGGGCCACCATGCCAGCCTACCAAATCAAAACAACACTGTGCCAAGAAGATAAGAAGAACCCTGCTGGGTCAGGCCCATCTAGTCCAGATTCCTGCATCTCACAATGGCCCCACCAGATGCCTCTGGAAGTACATGAGACAACTAGAGGCCTGTCTCCTGATACCACCACTCCCATTTGTCTGGCATTTTAAGCTACCCTGCTTTTAAGCCTGAAGAGAACACGTATCCCCATCACAGCTTGTAACCCGCGATGGACTTTTCCTCCAGAAATCAGTCCAATGCCCTTTTAAAGGCATCTAGGCCAGATGCCATCACCACATCCTGTGGCAAGGAGTTCCAAAGAGAAGATATTCTGCACCTAAAACTTAATTTCTCTGCTTGAGTTAACAACTCGCTCTGTGCTACCTCTTGTAGAAGGTGTCATTTTCTGGCTTTCAGAGTCTCCTCCTTTGTCTGCCCGAAGGGAGGCCCTTACCTGGATGGCCAAAGCTGTGCAGAAGACATAGAAAGATCTCTGCAGGACCCCAAAGCAGCCTCCGGTCCAGCTCTTGACACGGTCGGTGGCCATAAGGCTGTGCTGAAGGATGAAAAGGACAATCAAGCCCATGTCCACCATGAGGGGGTGGAGAACCTTGGGGTCCCTCAGGGCACTTCCCCATTGAGGACTAGAGGCAGCATCTGCAAAGAAGAAGAAGAAGAAGAAGAAGAAGAAGAAGAAGAAGAAGAAGAA